>CM055120.1:279695138-280230931 GCA_029206835.1 Rana muscosa | reverse complement strand
TTGGGGGGTGATGATGGGGGAGGGGTATGTATTGGGGGGTGATGATGGGGGAGGGGTGTGTATTGGGGGGTGATGATGGGGGAGGGGTATGTATTGGGTGTGATGATGGGGGAGGGGTATGTATTGGGGGGGTGATGATGGGGGAGGGGTATGTATTGGGGGATAAAGATGGGGGGAGGGATATGTATTGGGGGGTGATGATGGGGGAGGGGTATGTATTGGGGTGATGATGGGGGAGGGGTATGTATTGGGGGGTGATGATGGGGGAGGGGTATGTATTGGGGGTGATGATGGGGGAGGGGTATGTATTGGGGATGAAGATGGGGGAGGGGTATGTATTGGGGGTGATGATGGGGGAGGGGTATGTATTGGGGGATGAAGATGGGGGAGGGGTATGTATTGGGGGGTGATGATGGGGGAGGGGTATGTATTGGGAGGTGATGATGGGGGAGGGGTATGTATTGGGGGGTGAAGATGGGGGAGGGGTGTGTATTGGGGGGTGATGATGGGGGAGGGGTATGTATTGGGGGGTGATGATGGGGGAGGGGTATGTATTGGGGGGTGATGATTGGGGAGGGGTGTGTATTGGGGGGTGATGATGGGGGAGGGGTATGTATTGGGGGGTGATGATTGGGGAGGGGTGTGTATTGGGGGGTGATGATGGGGGAGGGGTATGTATTGGGGGGTGATGATTGGGGAGGGGTGTGTATTGGGGGGTGATGATGGGGGAGGGGTGTGTATTGGGGGGTGATGATGGGGGAGGGGTATGTATTGGGGGGTGATGATGGGGAGGGGTATGTATTGGGGGATGAAGATGGGGAGGGGTAATGTATTGGGGGATGAAGATTGGGGAGGGGTATGTATTGGGGGTGATGGATTGGGGAGGGGTGTGTATTGGGGGGTGATGATGGGGGAGGGGTGTGTATTGGGGGGTGATGATGGGGGAGGGGTATGTATTGGGGGGTGATGATGGGGGAGGGGGTATGTATTGGGGGATGAAGATGGGGGAGGGGTATGTATTGGGGGGTGATGATGGGGGAGGGGTGTGTATTGGGAGGTGATGATGGGGGGAGGGGTATGTATTGGGGGTTGATGATTGGGGAGGGGTTTGTATTGGGGGGTGATGATGGGGGAGAGGTATGTATTGGGGGGTGATGATTGGGGAGGGGTGTGTATTGGGGGGTGATGATGGGGGAGGGGTGTGTGTATTGGGGGTGATGATGGGGGAGGGGTATGTATTGGGGGTGATGATTGGGGAGGGGTGTGTATTGGGGGTGATGATGGGGGAGGGGTGTGTATTGGGGGGTGATGATGGGGGAGGGCTGTGTATTGGGAGGTGATGATGGGGGAGGGGTATGTATTGGGGGGTGATGATGGGGAGGGGTATGTATTGGGGGGGTGATGATGTGGGGAGGGGTATGTATTGGGAGGTGATGATGGGGGGAGGGGTATGTATTGGGAGGTGATGATGGGGGAGGGTATGTATTGGGGGATGAAGATGGGGGAGGGTATGTATTGGGGGGTGATGATGGGGGAGGGGTGTGTATTGGGAGGTGATGATGGGGGAGGGGTATGTATTGGGGGTGATGATGGGGGAGGGGTATGTATTGGGGGTGATGATGGGGGAGGGGTGTGTATTGGGGGGTGATGATGGGGGAGGGGTGTGTATTGGGGGGTGATGATGGGGGAGGGGTGTGTATTGGGGGTGATGATGGGGGAGGGGTAAGTATTTGGAGGTGATGATGGGGGAGGGGTGTGTATTGGGGGTGATGATGGGGGAGGGGTATGTATTTGGAGGTGATGATGGGGGAGGGGTATGTATTGGGGGTGATGATGGGGGAGGGGTATGTATTGGGGGTGATGATGGGGGAGGGGTATGTATTGGGGGGTGATGATGGGGGAGGGGTGTGTATTGGGGGATGAAGATGGGGGAGGGGTATGTATTGGGGGGTGATGATGGGGGAGGGGTGTGTATTGGGGGATGAAGATGGGGGAGGGGTGATGATGGGGGAGGGGTGTGTATTGGGGGGTGATAATGGGGGGGGTGTATTGGGGGGTGATGATGGGGGAGGGGTGTGTATTGGGGGGTGATGATGGGGGAGGGGTGTGTATTGGGGGATGAAGATGGGGGAGGGGTATGTATTGGGAGGTGATGATGGGGGAGGGGTATGTATTGGGGGTGATGATGGGGGAGGGGTATGTATTGGGAGGTGATGATGGGGGAGGGGTATGTATTGGGGGGTGATGATTGGGGAGGGGTGTGTATTGGGGGGTGATGATGGGGGAGGGGTATGTATTGGGGGGTGATGATTGGGGAGGGGTGTGTATTGGGGGGTGATGATGGGGGAGGGGTGTGTATTGGGGGTGATGATGGGGGAGGGGTATGTATTGGGGGGTGATGATTGGGGAGGGGTGTGTATTGGGGGGTGATGATGGGGGAGGGGTATGTATTGGGGGTGATGATGGGGGAGGGGTATGTATTGGGGGGTGATGATGGGGGAGGGGTGTGTATTGGGGGGTGATGATGGGGGAGGGGTATGTATTGGGGGTGATGATGGGGGAGGGGTATGTATTGGGGGGTGATGATGGGGGAGGGGTATGTATTGGGGGATGAAGATGGGGGAGGGGTATGTATTGGGGGGTGATGATGGGGGAGGGGTATGTATTGGGGGTGATGATGGGGGAGGGGTATGTATTGGGGGGTGATGATGGGGGAGGGGTATGTATTGGGGGGTGATGATGGGGAGGGGTATGTATTGGGGATGAAGATGGGGGAGGGGTATGTATTGGGGGGTGATGATGGGGGAGGGGTATGTATTGGGGGGTGATGATGGGGGAGGGGTATGTATTGGGGGATGAAGATGGGGGAGGGGTATGTATTGGGGGGTGATGATGGGGGAGGGGTATGTATTGGGAGGTGATGATGGGGGAGGGGTATGTATTGGGGGGTGAAGATGGGGAGGGGTGTGTATTGGGGGGTGATGATGGGGGAGGGGTATGTATTGGGGGGTGATGATGGGGGAGGGGTGTGTATTGGGGGGTGATGATGGGGGAGGGGTATGTATTGGGTGTGATGATGGGGGAGGGTATGTATTGGGGGGTGATGATGGGGGAGGGGTATGTATTGGGGGATAAAGATGGGGAGGGATATGTATTGGGGGTGATGATGGGGGAGGGGTATGTATTGGGGTGATGATGGGGGAGGGGTATGTATTGGGGGTGATGATGGGGGAGGGGTATGTATTGGGGGTGATGATGGGGGAGGGGTATGTATTGGGGATGAAGATGGGGGAGGGGTATGTATTGGGGGTGATGATGGGGGAGGGGTATGTATTGGGGGATGAAGATGGGGGAGGGTATGTATTGGGGGGTGATGATGGGGGAGGGGTATGTATTGGGAGGTGATGATGGGGGAGGGGTATGTATTGGGGGGTGAAGATGGGGGAGGGGTGTGTATTGGGGGGTGATGATGGGGGAGGGGTATGTATTGGGGGGTGATGATGGGGGAGGGGTATGTATTGGGGGGTGATGATTGGGGAGGGGTGTGTATTGGGGGTGATGATGGGGGAGGGGTATGTATTGGGGGGTGATGATTGGGGAGGGGTGTGTATTGGGGGGTGATGATGGGGGAGGGGTATGTATTGGGGGGTGATGATTGGGGAGGGGTGTGTATTGGGGGGTGATGATGGGGGAGGGGTGTGTATTGGGGGGTGATGATGGGGGAGGGGTATGTATTGGGGGGTGATGATGGGGGAGGGGTATGTATTGGGGGATGAAGATGGGGAGGGTATGTATTGGGGGATGAAGATTGGGGAGGGGTATGTATTGGGGGTGATGATTGGGGAGGGGTGTGTATTGGGGGGTGATGATGGGGGAGGGGTGTGTATTGGGGGGTGATGATGGGGGAGGGGTATGTATTGGGGGGTGATGATGGGGGAGGGGTATGTATTGGGGGATGAAGATGGGGGAGGGGTATGTATTGGGGGGTGATGATGGGGGAGGGGTGTGTATTGGGAGGTGATGATGGGGGAGGGGTATGTATTGGGGGTTGATGATTGGGGAGGGGTTTGTATTGGGGGGTGATGATGGGGGAGAGGTATGTATTGGGGGGTGATGATTGGGGAGGGGTGTGTATTGGGGGGTGATGATGGGGGAGGGGTGTGTATTGGGGGGTGATGATGGGGGAGGGGTATGTATTGGGGGTGATGATTGGGGAGGGGTGTGTATTGGGGGGTGATGATGGGGGAGGGGTGTGTATTGGGGGGTGGATGAGGGGGAGGGCTGTGTATTGGGAGGTGATGATGGGGGAGGGGTATGTATTGGGGGTGATGATGGGGGAGGGGTATGTATTGGGGGGTGATGATGTGGGGAGGGTATGTATTGGGAGGTGATGATGGGGGAGGGGTATGTATTGGGAGGTGATGATGGGGGGAGGGGTATGTATTGGGGGATGAAGATGGGGGAGGGGTATGTATTGGGGGGTGATGATGGGGGAGGGGTGTGTATTGGGAGGTGATGATGGGGGAGGGGTATGTATTGGGGGTGATGATGGGGGAGGGGTATGTAATTGGGGGTGATGATGGGGGAGGGGTGTGTATTGGGGGTGATGATGGGGGAGGGGTGTGTATTGGGGGGTGATGATGGGGGAGGGGTGTGTATTGGGGGTGATGATGGGGGAGGGGTAAGTATTTGGAGGTGATGATGGGGGAGGGGTGTGTATTGGGGGTGATGATGGGGGAGGGGTATGTATTTGGAGGTGATGATGGGGGGAGGGGTATGTATTGGGGGTGATGATGGGGGAGGGGTATGTATTGGGGGTGATGATGGGGGAGGGGTATGTATTGGGGGGTGATGATGGGGGAGGGGTGTGTATTGGGGGATGAAGATGGGGGAGGGGTATGTATTGGGGGGTGATGATGGGGGAGGGGTGTGTATTGGGGGATGAAGATGGGGGAGGGGTGATGATGGGGGAGGGGTGTGTATTGGGGGGTGATAATGGGGGGGGTGTATTGGGGGGTGATGATGGGGGAGGGGTGTGTATTGGGGGGTGATGATGGGGGAGGGGTGTGTATTGGGGGATGAAGATGGGGAGGGGGATGTATTGGGGGGTGATGATGTGGGGAGGGGTATGTATTTGGAGGTGATGATGGGGGAGGGGTATGTATTGGGGGATGAAGATGGGGGAGGGGTGATGATGGGGGAGGGGTGTGTATTGGGAGGTGATGATGGGGGAGAGGTGTGTATTGGGGGGTGATGATGGGGGAGGGGTGTGTATTGGGAGGTGATGATGGGGGAGAGGTGTGTATTGGGGGGTGATGATGGGGGAGGGGTGTGTATTTGGAGGTGATGATGGGGGAGGGGTATGTATTGGGGGGTGATGATGGGGGAGGGGTATGTATTGGGGGGTGATGATGGGGGAGGAGTATGTATTGGGGGGTGATGATGGGGGAGGGGTATGTATTGGGGGGTGATGATGGGGGAGGGGTGTGTATTGGGGGTGATGATGGGGGAGGGGTATGTATTTGGAGGTGATGATGGGGGAGGGGTGTGTATTGGGGGTGATATGGGGGAGGGGTATGTATTTGGAGGTGATGATGGGGGAGGGGTATGTATTGGGGTGATGATGGGGGAGGGGTGTGTATTGGGGGGTGATGATGGGGGAGGGGTATGTATTGGGGGGTGATGATGGGGGAGGGGTGTGTATTGGGGGGTGATGATGGGGGAGGGGTATGTATTGGGGGTGATGATGGGGGAGAGGTATGTATTGGGGGGTGATGATGGGGGAGGGGTATGTATTGGGGGGTGATGATGGGGGAGAGGTATGTATTGGGGTGATGATGGGGGAGGGGGTATGTATTGGGGGGTGATGATGGGGGAGGGGTATGTATTTGGAGGTGATGATGGGGGAGGGGTGTGTATTGGGGGTGATGATGGGGGAGGGGTATGTATTTGGAGGTGATGATGGGGGAGGGGTATGTATTGGGGTGATGATGGGGGAGGGGTATGTATTGGGGGTGATGATGGGGGAGGGGTGTGTATTGGGGGGTGATGATGGGGGAGGGGTATGTATTGGGGGGTGATGATGGGGGAGGAGTATGTATTGGGAGGTGATGATGGGGAAGGGGTATGTATTGGGGGGTGATGATGGGGGGAGGGGTGTGTATTGGGGGTGATGATGGGGAGGGGTATGTATTTGGAGGTGATGATGGGGGAGGGGTGTGTATTGGGGGTGATGATGGGGGAGGGGTATGTATTTGGAGGTGATGATGGGGGAGGGGTATGTATTGGGGTGATGATGGGGGAGGGGTATGTATTGGGGGTGATGATGGGGGAGGGGTATGTATTGGGGGGTGATGATGGGGGAGGGGTGTGTATTGGGGGGTGATGATGGGGGAGGGGTGTGTATTGGGGTGATGATGGGGAGGGGTATGTATTTGGAGGTGATGATGGGGGAGGGGTGTGTATTGGGGGTGATGATGGGGGAGGGGTATGTATTGGAGGTGATGATGGGGGAGGGGTATGTATTGGGGGGTGATGATGGGGGAGGGGTATGTATTGGAGGTGATGATGGGGGAGGGGTATGTATTGGGGGGTGATGATGGGGGAGGGGTATGTATTGGAGGTGATGATGGGGGAGGGGTATGTATTGGGGGGTGATGATGGGGGAGGGGTATGTATTGGGGGGTGATGATGGGGGAGGGGTATGTATTGGGGGTGATGATGGGGGAGGGGTATGTATTGGGGGGTGATGATGGGGGAGGGGTGTGTATTGGGGGGTGATGATGGGGGAGGGGTATGTATTGGGGGGTGATGATGGGGGAGGGGTGTGTATTGGGGGTGATGATGGGGGAGGGGTGATGATGGGGGAGGGGTGTGTATTGGGGGTGATGATGGGGGAGGGGTATGTATTGGGGGGTGATGATGGGGGAGGGGTGTGTATTGGGGGTGATGATGGGGGAGGGGTATGTATTGGGAGGTGATGATGGGGGAGGGGTATGTATTGGGAGGTGATGATGGGGGAGGGGAGTGTATTGGGGGTGATGATGGGGGAGGGGTGTATATTGGGGGTGATGATGGGGGAGGGGTATGTATTTGGAGGTGATGAAGGGGGAGGGGTGTGTATTGGGGGTGATGATGGGGGAGGGGTATGTATTTGGAGGTGATGATGGGGGAGGGGTATGTATTGGGGTGATGATGGGGGAGGGGTATGTATTGGGGGTGATGATGGGGGAGGGGTATGTATTGGGGGTGATGATGGGGGAGGGGTGTGTATTGGGGGGTGATGATGGGGGAGGGGTGTGTATTGGGGGTGATGATGGGGGAGGGGTATGTATTTGGAGGTGATGATGGGGGAGGGGTGTGTATTGGGGGTGATGATGGGGGAGGGGTATGTATTTGGAGGTGATGATGGGGGAGGGGTATGTATTGGGGGTGATGATGGGGGAGGGGTATGTATTGGAGGTGATGATGGGGGAGGGGTATGTATTGGGGGGTGATGATGGGGGAGGGGTGTGTATTGGGGGGTGATGATGGGGGAGGGGTATGTATTGGGGGGTGATGAAGGGGAGGGTATGTATTGGGGTGATGATGGGGGAGGGGTATGTATTGGGGGGTGATGATGGGGGAGGGGTATGTATTGGGGGGTGATGATGGGGGAGGGGTATGTATTGGGGGGTGATGATGGGGGAGGGGTGTGTATTGGGGGGTGATGATGGGGGGAGGGGTATGTATTGGGGGGTGATGAAGGGGGAGGGTATGTATTGGGGGTGATGATGGGGAGGGGTATGTATTGGGGGGTGATGATGGGGGAGGGGTATGTATTGGGGGGTGATGATGGGGGAGGGGTGTGTATTGGGGGGTGATGATGGGGGAGGGGGGTGTATTGGGGGGTGATGATGGGGGAGGGGTGTGTATTGGGGGGTGATGATGGGGGAGGGGTGTGTATTGGGGGGGTGATGATGGGGGAGGGGTATGTATTGGGGGTGATGATGGGGGAGGGGTATGTATTGGGGGTGATGAAGGGGAGGGGTATGTATTGGGGTGATGATGGGGGAGGGGTATGTATTGGGGGTGATGATGGGGGAGGGGTATGTATTGGGGGGTGATGATGGGGGAGGGGTGAGTATTGGGGGGTGATGATGGGGGAGGGGTATGTATTGGGGGGTGATGATGGGGGAGGGGTGTGTATTGGGGGTGATGATGGGGGAGGGGTGATGATGGGGGAGGGGTGTGTATTGGGGTGATGATGGGGGAGGGGTATGTATTGGGGGGTGATGATGGGGGAGGGGTGTGTATTGGGGGGTGATGATGGGGGAGGGGTGTGTATTGGGGGGTGATGATGGGGGAGGGGTATGTATTGGGGGGTGATGCATGGGGGAGGGGTGTGTATTGGGGGGTGATGATGGGGGAGGGGTGTGTAATGGGGGGTGATGATGGGGGAGGGGTGTGTATTGGGGGGTGATGATGGGGGAGGGGTGTGTACTGGGGATGAAGATGGGGGAGGGGTATGTATTGGGGGATGAAGATGGGGGAGGGGTGTGTATTGGGGGTGATGATGGGGGAGGGGTATGTATTGGGGGATGAAGATGGGGGAGGGGTGATGATGGGGGAGGGGTGTGTATTGGGAGGTGATGATGGGGGAGAGGTGTGTATTGGGGGGTGATGATGGGGGAGGGGTGTGTATTTGGAGGTGATGATGGGGGAGGGGTATGTATTGGGGGGTGATGATGGGGGAGAGGTATGTATTGGGGGGTGATGATGGGGGAGGGGTGTGTATTGGGGGTATTGATGGGGGAGGGGTGATGATGGGGGAGGGGTGTGTATTGGGGTGATGATGGGGGAGGGGTATGTATTGGGGGGTGATGATGGGGGAGGGGTGTGTATTGGGGGGTGATGATGGGGGAGGGGTATGTATTGGGGGGTGATGATGGGGGAGGGGTCATGTATTGGGGGGTGATGATGGGGGAGGGGTGTGTATTGGGGGGTGATGATGGGGGAGGGTTGTGTATTGGGGGGTGATGATGTGGGAGGGTGTGTATTGGGGGGTGATGATGGGGAGGGGTGTGTATTGGGGATGAAGATGGGGGAGGGGTATGTATTGGGGGATGAAGATGGGGAGGGGTGTGTATTGGGGGGTGATGATGGGGGAGGGGTATGTATTGGGGGATGAAGATGGGGGAGGGGTGATGATGGGGGAGGGGTGTGTATTGGGAGGTGATGATGGGGGAGAGGTGTGTATTGGGGGGTGATGATGGGGGAGGGGTGTGTATTGGGAGGTGATGATGGGGGGAGAGGTGTGTATTGGGGGGTGATGATGGGGGAGGGGTGTGTATTTGGAGGTGATGATGGGGGAGGGGTATGTATTGGGGGGTGATGATGGGGGAGGGGTATGTATTGGGGGGTGATATTTCTCACATCTCTGTATAAATAGTCAGTGAGTTTGTTTTCTCTCACACGGATGCACTGAGCAGGCCAGATACTGAGCAATGGGGAGCAGTAAAGAACTGTGAAAAGACCTGCGTAACAAGGTAATGGAACTTTATAACGATGGAAAAGGATACAAAGAGGCCACTCAGTTCTGTTATAAAGAAGAGGAGAATTCGGGGATCTCGATTCCAAGGTCAGGGAGACCAAGAAAGATTTCAGCCACAAGTGCCGGAGAAATTGTTTGGGGTACAAAGAAAACCCCCCACAGGTCACCTCAGGAGAAATTTAGGCGGCTCTGGAAAAAACGAAGACAGAAATTTCCCAGCGTGGACTTCATAGGCGGGTTGGGGGGGGGGGGAGGGGTGAAAAGTACTAGAAGGTATATAAGAAGGTTTATTGGTCACATAATATAAAGGTATTTCCCAGGAGGGGACAATAAAACACATAAAGAACGTGATGATAAGGTGGGCGGGAGCGCCGGGTCGGTCAGGATGGAATAATCACCCGACAGGCTTCAAGGTGTTCACAGCTGAACCCAACGCGTTTCGGAAAACGTTTTGAACATTCCTTCTTCAGGGTGCACAAAATAAGTGATCATCACATAGAAGACATATTATTGGCATCGCCCAGCGGGGGATGAGACTCGGCTCAGCAGGGCACATGCAGGCGTAGCCGCCGGACACAGAACCCAACATAGGAGGACCGGAGGACATAGGAGGACCGGGAGCCGTCAGACGCGATAAATGACCCCCCACTGAGGGGAGCAAAGGGGGTTGTGAAAGAGCAGCAGTCCGCCTGTGTGAAGCTGCTGGAAAAAGACGGTGTGGGTGTTTCCAGGAGACAAATACGATGTTTTACATGAACAGAAATGCCAGAAAGACGCCTTTACAGCGCCAATGCCACAAAAAACCCTGATTACAATATGGCCGACAACACCTTGACACGCCTCCCCGGGCTTTTTTGTGGCATTCCTTATTTTATGATGTCATCGCCGGGTCTCTGTGCTTCTCTATGCAATTCAGGCAGATCATGGCTGGTGGGAGGGGCCGGCAGGGGGCTGTACATAGAATCCTGGAAACATCCCAGCCCCCGGCCTCAGTACTCCTCTCCAGAGCCCTCGGTCCTGATGCAAGCAGTGGGAGGAGTTATGCAAATATCAAAATGCCTTGATGGGTGGAGTCAGTCCCCGAGGAGTGGGCGTTCCTAGGCAGGCTGTATTTGCATAGGTAACGCCCACATGTGATGCTGAGCCTCAATGATTGAAAGAACTGAAATCCAATGAATGAAAGGGGTGTGGCCAGGGAGAGTCAAGCTGGAGAGGAAAAGGGGTGGGGTCAGGATACAGAGGAAAGGGGTGGGGCCAGGGAGTGTCAGGCTGGAGAGGAAAAGGGGTGGGGTCAGGATACAGAGGAAAGGGGCGGGGCCAGGAAGAGTCAGGCTGGGGAGGAAAAGGGGTGGAGTCAGGATACAGAGGAAAGGGGTGGGGCCAGGGAGAGTCAGGCTGGGGGGGAAGGGGTGGGGTCAGGATACAGAGGAAAGGGGTGGGGCTAGGGACAGTGAGGCTGGGGAGGAAAAGGGGTGGAGTCAGGATACAGAGGAAAGGGGTGGGGCCAGGGAGAGTCAGGCTGGGGGGGGGAAAGGGGTGGAGTCAGGATACAGAGGAAAGGGGTGGGGCCAGGGAGAGTCAGGCTGGGGGGGAAGGGGTGGGGTCAGGATACAGAGGAAAGGGGTGGGGCCAGGGACAGTGAGGCTGGGGAGGAAAGGGGTGGAGTCAGGATACAGAGGAAAGGGGTGGGGCCAGGGAGAGTCAGGCTGGAGAAAAAGGGGTGGGATCAGGATACAGAGGAAAGGAGTGGGGCCAGGGAGAGTCAGGCTGGGGAGGAAAAGGGGTGGGGTCAGGATACAGAGGAAAGGGGTGGGGCCAGGGAGAGTCAGGCTGGGGAGGAAAAGGGGTGGGGTCAGGATACAGAGAAAAGGGGTGGGGCCAGGGAGAGTCAGGCTGGGGAGGAAAAGGGGTGGGGTCAGGATACAGAGGAAAGGGGCGGGGCCAGGGAGAGGCAGGCTGGGGAGGAAAAGGGGTGGGGTCAGGATACAGAGGAAAGGGGTGGGGCCAGGGAGAGTCAGGCTGGGGAGGAAAAGGGGTGGGGTCAGGATACAGAGAAAAGGGGTGGGGCCAGGGAGAGTCAGGCTGGGGAGGAAAAGGGGTGGGGTCAGGATACAGAGGAAAGGGGCGGGGCCAGGGAGAGGCAGGCTGGGGAGGAAAAGGGGTGGGGTCAGGATACAGAGGAAAGGGGTGGGGCCAGGGAGAGTCAGGCTGGGGAGGAAAAGGGGTGGTGTCAGGATACAGAGGAAAGGGGCGGGGCCAGGGACAGTGACTGGGGAGGAAAGCTTTAGATGATGCTGGAAGTCCTCCAGCCAGGAAAGGGGGCGGGGCTCTATCTGACTTGCTGCAGCTTCTAATGCACATGATGAGAAGCCCACAGTGTTCAGTGACATCAGAAGAAGCCGTTTCAGTCCAGGGGGAGGAGTCGGTACACCCGGAGGTCAGAGGTCACATTTAAAGGAACACGCCGACATCTTACACGTGGAAGCAGCGACAACCCCGCCCTACGGCTGCACATTTTTTTGTCCTTTGCCGTCGCCTAAAATTTCCTCCGTCGGATTTCCCCTGCCGGCGGCGTCTTTTGATCCGGGATGGCGATATAAATTCCACATGTGTAGATGGAGCGGCAGGTCCCGGGGGAGGGGAAGGCGAGGTTCTCATATCCACTCATGTAGGTTGTATAAATTATTCACAGAGCCGACTCTCCTCCGCTAATGACGAGAAACGGCGGCCAATAAAAGGGGCCTTTTCTCTCGTTTGCCGGGAATCATCCCGAGGTGTTTTACGGCGGCGATAAAACGGCGAGAAGAAAAATCGCCCCATAAAACGTGTTTTCTGTTCTGCCGGCGAGAAGAGAAAACCCGCAAAACGCTCTTCTGATGATGTTTTTAGGTTTTCTGTTTTCATTCCGGAAATTCGCAGACATTCCGCCGGCTGCGGGCCAATCAGAGGAGGAATCTTTTATTTATTTATTTCGATATAAATGTGAGACGGATCAGAACAACACAGAGAATCGCATCAGCGGGCGCCGCCATAAAACCGCCAGAAGAAAAATCCGACATAAATATCTTTTCTACAAGAGATAAAAAATATAAAAAACGAATCTTCTTCTGTTACAATGTTACATTTTTTTAAAAGATGATATTTTTATAACATAAAATACAATCCATGGGAAGAACGTTTATAAACGAATCGCACCGTCCCTGTATACAGACTCTGAGAATACAGCGTACAGAGGTATATATTATATGTACAGTATACAGAGGTATATATTATATATAAACAGTATACAGAGGTATATATTATATATACAGTATACAGAGGTATATATTATATATAAACAGTATACAGAGGTATATATTATATATACAGTATACAGAGGTATATATTATATATAAACAGTATACAGAGGTATATATTATATGTACAGTATACAGAGGTATATATTATATATACAGTATACAGAGGTATATATTATATCAAAACAGTATACAGAGGTATATATTATATGTACAGTATACAGAGGTATATATTATATGTACAGTATACAGAGGTATATATTATATATACAGTGTACAGAGGTATATATTATATATACAGTATACAGAGGTATATAATAATAATATATATACAGTATACAGAGGTATATAATAATAATATATATACAGTATACAGAGGTATATAATATATATATATATATACAGTATACAGAGGTATATAATATTAATATATATACAGTATATAGAGGTATATAATATATATATATACAGTATATAGGGGTATATAATAATAATATATATACAGTATACAGAGGTATATAATATTAATATATATACAGTATATAGGGGTATATAATATATATATATACAGTATATAGGGGTATATAATAATAATATATATACAGTATACAGAGGTATATAATATATATATATATATATATATATATATACAGTATATAGAGGTATATATTATATGTACAGTATACAGAGGTATATAATAATATATATACAGTATATAGAGGTATATAATAATAATATATATACAGTATATAGAGGTATATAATAATAATATATATATACAGTATACAGAGGTATATAATAATAATATATATACAGTATATAGAGGTATATAATAATAATATATATACAGTATACAGAGGTATATAATAATAATATATATACAGTATACAGAGGTATATAATAATAATATATATACAGTATACAGAGGTATATATTATATATACAGTATACAGAGGTATATAATAATAATAATATATATACAGTATACAGAGGTATATATTATATATACAGTATACAGAGGTATATAATAATAATATATATACAGTATACAGAGGTATATAATAATAATATATATACAGTATACAGAGGTATATATTATATATACAGTATACAGAGGTATATAATAATAATAATATATATACAGTATACAGTAGGGATGAGCCGAACACCCCCGGGTTCGGTTCGCACCAGAACCTTCGAACGGACCGAAAGTTCGCGCGAATTTTCGAACCCTATTCGTTATAATGGACGCGAACGTTCGAAATCAAAATTGCTAATTACAACGGCCAATATGCATGTTAATGTCATAAAACAGGTTTGGGGACCCGGGTCCTGCCCCAGGGGACATATATCAATGCAAAAAGAAATTTTAAAAACTAAAGTTTTTTCGGGAGCAGTCATTTTAATGATGCATAAAGTGAAAAAAAAAAAAGTGGAATTTTCCTTTAAATATGGTACCTGGGGGGTGTCTAAAGTATGCCTGTGAAGTGCCACGTGTTTCCCGTGTTTAGAACTGTCCCTGCACAAAATGACACTTCTAAAGGAAAAAAAAGCCATTTAAAACCACTTGCGGCTTTAATGTCATGTCTTGTCCTGGCCGCCATATGGCTGAAAATCCTTGAGAAAAATGGCATGGCTACCCCATCACCCCCCCCCCCCACCCCAGCCCCTTTGGGTCTTGTATGGATACTAAGGGGGACCCCGCACCCAAAATAAAACCCTATACCTACAACCCTATATACTCTGAACAGCAGTATATAGGTGGTGCAAACAAGACATGGACTGTAGGTTTGTTCTTAAGTAGAATCTGAACAGGTACATTATGAAGTGTAGCTACATCCCAAAAAAATCAATTTTTAAGCTTTTTGGAGAACATAGGGAGGGGTTATCACCCCTGTAACATTTGCTGTCTTTGCACATCTGTTCAGAACATGTCACCTCACTTTCCGTCCCAATGACAAATGTTTTTGGAAAAGTGGGGTTTTAATTGAAACAAGGATTGGTGATAAAGCATCAGTAGAGAGGAGATACCTTTTTCCCAAATTAAATCTAACAGGATAGAATTTTCCTTCCTAGGGGTAGATTTCCTCTCACTTCCTGTTTTCTCTTGCCGTTTGCAAGTAGGAGTCGTTTGTAAGTTGGATGTTTGAAAGTAGGGGCCTGCCGTATATACTCTGCAGAAATTTGCCCTATTAGATGTTGGTGTAGCCACAAGACTGGTGGGCACAGGAATGGGCCCTGCTGTGAGTTAATAGATCAAGATTTGTACTTGCATGCACCTGTTGAACCGGGCAGAAAAATTGGGCCTTTGGTGGTGGTGGTGGTGGTGGTGGACGGTGTTGCCACAAGACTGTAAGCCCTCACAGTTACTCTTGGTGGGTGCAGGAATGGGCCCTGCTGTGAGTTATTAGATCAAGATTTGTAATTGCATGCACCTGTTGAACAGGGCAGAAAAATTGGGCCTTTGGTGGTGGTGGTGGTGGTGGACGGTGTTGCCACAAGACTGTAGGCCCTCATAGTTACTCTTGGTGGGCGCAGGAATGGGCCCTGCTGTGAACTATTAGATCAAGATTTGTAATTACACGCCCCTGTTAAACAGGGGCTGAAAAATTGTGCCTTAGGCATTGGTGCTGGTGCCACAACACTGCAACCCCTCACAGATACTGTACTCTGAGCACAGCAGTCACACCTGTTGCGAAGCATCTTTTTAAAAAATTGTAATTACACGCCCCTGTTATACAGGGGCTGAAAAATTGTGCCTTAGGCACTGGTGTGGTGGCATGGATCATTGAGGAGGAGGAAGAGGATAGTCAGTGAACATAACAGGACAGTCACTCAGCATCAGCATAGGCAGTCTTGAAGGGATGTGACATTATAAATTATTCCGTTATATCCGCTTCAGGTGTCTGGTAGCTGGTGGTGATCCAAGACTGATTCATTTTTATGAAGGTCAGTCGATCAACCGAGTCGGTGGACAGGCGCACCCTATGATCGGTGACAAATCCTCCAGCAGCACTGAATGTGCGTTCGGAAAGAACGCTGGATGCAGGACAGGCCAGTAGCTCAATTGCATACTGTGCAAGCTCTGGCCAGTGATCCATCCTCAGGACCCAGTAAGCCAGAGGATTTTCGGTGGGAAAGGTGTCCAAGTCTGACCTTGCCCCTAGGTATTCCTGCACCATGTATATCAGACGCTGGCGATGGTTGCTGGAACCGATCATACCTTGGGGCTGCGGACTAAAAAATTGTCTGAACGCATCGGTCAGACGTCCACCTTCCCCACCGCTCCTTCTGCTACTGACCGAAGCCTCAGCAACTTGTCGTCCAGGACCAGGAGTTTGTAACCTCCCAGTTTCTGGGAACGCGTTGCACAGACCTTTCTGCAAGGCCTCCCTGAGATGTCTCATCCTCTGCTCCCTCTGCGACGGCAAGATAAGGTCCGCAACCTTACCCTTGTACCGTGGATCAAGGAGAGTGGCCAGCCAGTAATGGTCACTCTCCTTGATCCGAAGAATACGAGGATCCTTCCGCAGGCTTTGCAGGATCAGGGAGGCCATGCAGCGTAGGTTAGCTGAGGCATTCGGTCCGGAGTCTTCTGGGTCACTGAGGATGACATGATCGCCAGCCACCTCCTCCCAGCCACGTACAAGTCCACTGGTTTGTTGGGACTGTACATCATCCCTAAAAGACTGCTGCTGCTGATGCTGAGTGCCAGGCTCCACCTCCATGCTCACACAATCCTCCTCCTCCTCCTCCTCCTCCTCCTCTTCCTGTGTGATGGGTGGGACAGAAGGAACATTGTCTGGATAAAGGGGGCCTTGAGAGACAAGGAAGTCCTCCTCTTCCTGCCTCTGTTCTGCCTCAAGTGCCCTGTCCATTATCCCACGCAGCGTATGCTCCAACAGGTGGACAAGAGGTACAGTGTCACTGATGCATGCACTGTCACTGCTCACCATCCTCGTGGCCTCCTCAAATGGTGAGAGGACAGTGCATGCATCCCTGATCATGCTCCACTGGCGTGGGGAAAAAAAGCCAAGCTCCCCTGACCCTGTCCTGGTGCCGTAGTCGCAAAGGTACTCATTGATGGCCCTCTGCTGCGTGTGCAGTCGCTGCAGCATGGCCAACGTTGAGTTCCACCTGGTGGGCATGTCACATATTAGGCGGTTCTTGGGCAGGTTCAGCTCCTTTTGCAGCTCAGTCAGCCGAGCACTGGCATTATAAGATCTGCGGAAAAGCACACAGACTTTCCTGGCCTGCCTCAGGACATCCTGTAAGCCTGGGTACCTGCCCAAGAACCGCTGCACCACCAGGTTGAGGACGTGAGCCATACAGGGCACATGGGTGAGCTGCCCCTGTCGCAGGGCGGAGAGGAGGTTGGTGCCATTATCAGAAACGACCATTCCTGGCTTAAGCTGGCGTGGCGTCAACCACCTCTCGGCCTGCCCCTGCAGAGCTGCCAGAACCTCTGCCCCAGTGTGGCTCCTGTCCCCCAAACACACCAGCGCAAGCATGGCATGGCATCTTTTTGCCTGCGTACTCGCGTAGCCCCTTGTACGCCTACGGAGCACCGCTGGTTCCGAGGACAGAGCACTCGAAGAGGACATGGAGGAAGAAGAAGAGGAGGGGGTGGAGGAGAGAGGTGTGTCACAACCAGTAGTAGCATTTTGGAGGCGTGGTGGCGGAACAACCTCCAAAACTACTGCACCTTGTCCTGCATCCTTCCCAGCTGCCAATAGAGTGACCCAATGGGCCGTGAAAGAAAGATAACGTCCCTGTCCATGCCTGCTGGACCATGAGTCAGCGGTAATATGCACCTTACCGCTGACCGCCCTGTCCAGCGAGGCCAAGACATTGCCTTCCACATGCCAGTAGAGAGACGGAATTGCCTTCCGTGAGAAAAAGTGGCGTTTGGGAACCTGCCACTGAGGAACCGCACATTGAACAAACTCACGGAAGGGGGCCGAGTCTATCAACTGAAAAGGCAGCAGTTGAAGCGCTAGCAATTTAGCCAAGCTAGCATTCAACCGCTGGGCATGTGGATGGCTGGGAGTATACTTCTTTCGACGGTCCAGCAGCTGGGGCAGGGAAATTTGCCTGCTAGAATCGGACGTCGGTGTACTGCAAGTACTTGGTTGTGACACACCTAATTCTACACCTTCAGTCCTCTCAGAGCAGCTTTCAGAGAGGACTGAAGATATAGTGGGGATGGAGATCCCAGCTGATGAGGAGCAAGGAGAGGTCCGCTTTGTTCTTTGGTGTGGGTCTTTTATGTGTGCTTGCCAACGAGCTGCATGGCAGGTCGACATATGTCTGCTCATGCTTGTGGTGCCCAAGCGGCTGATGTTTTGGCCACGCGAGATACGCTTGAGACAAATATTGCAAATAGCAGTGGTGCGATCTGATGCACTCGTCTCAAAAAAGGCCCACACCAAAGAACTTTTGTGATAACGTGCAGAGGCAGCGCCCTGCACAGGCGGAGCTCTGCGGTGTGGTACAGTTGCTGTGCTGGCCTCTAGCTGGCCTCCAGGGGGCATCCTGCCTCGTTGGACATGTGACGCTGCATCCTCCTCCTCCTCCTCCTCTCTCCCTTCAGGCACCCACGTGGAGTCAGTGACCTCATCATCCCCTCCCTCTTCACCACTAGAGCAAACCTGGCAGTAAGCTGCAGCTGGTGGAACACTACTGCCAGATTGCTGTCCTTCAGCATCCCCTCTCTCTGCGCGCACACTACTGACTTCCTCAAGCTGGGTATCATCATCCGAGCCTTCGAATCGTTGGGCATCCTCCTGGAGCATGTACCCAACACTGTGCTCAAACAGTTCGGGGGACTCCTCAGGAGGACATGGTGGGTCTAGGGAAGGGGTGGCTGATGATGCCATTGAGTACGCGTTGGCAGCTGCTCTGCCAGTACCCTGAGCCTGGGTGAGAGAGGATGAGGAGGATGAGGAGGGCTTGGTCATCCATTCTACCAAGCCTTCGGCATGATGCGGCTCCACATGTCCAGCTGCCGAAAACAAAGACAAGCGTGTCCCATGGCCACCTGCTGATGACGATGCACGACCACGTCCACGGCCAGCACTGTTGTCTCTAGAAACAGAGCCTGCCTGCCCTGTGTTCTTGCCTCGGCACGCTCTGCCTCTCCTTGGCGGTCTTCCAGCCATTGTAGTCGGTAGTGTATATAGTATAAAAAATAGAACTCCTATGTGTGCTCACAACACACTGTAGGTCCTATGGGTGCTGACACTAACACACTATAGGTACTATGTGTGCTGCTGACAAGAAAATATAGGAGCTCTGTTTGCTGCCACTAACACACTAGAAGTCCTATGGGTGCTTCTGAGATGAAAATATAGGAGCTCTGTGTGATGCCACTAACACACTAGAAGTCCTATGGGTGCTGCTGAGAAGAAAATATAGGAGCTCTGTTTGCTGCCACTAACACACTAGAAGTCCTATGGGTGCTGTTGGGGTGCAATGCTGTGCTAACAGCACTACGGTTGGTACTACTGCAATACTGTACTAACAGTAAGCACGCACCAGACTAATCCCCAGCAGCAGCTAATAACACACTAACTGTGCAATCAGCAGCAATGAACGATCAATGACTTAGGTAGCAATGGTTTAGCAAAGAAGAGCAAATCTTTCAGTATCAAGCAAAGACAGAATCAGCAGACTGATCTCTCCTAAAGCCGGAACTCATGTGACCGGGGCCGATGGCGTGGCGGCCTTTTAAATGGTGGGGCGTGTACTAAAGCCCCTGAGCTGTAATTGGCTACAGGCGTCCTGCCTGTAGCCAATTATTGCTCTCCGAGTTTCGGGCGCTGTGATTGGCCAAGCATGCGGGGTCACAGTGCATGCTTGGCCAATCATCAGCCAGCAATGCACTGCGCCGGCCGCGCCGGCCGCAATGCATTGCGGGGCCGCTCGCATCACACGAATGTGATGCGAACGGCCCAAATAGTTCTGGGCTCGACGAGCGAGCGAACGCCCGGTGCTCGATTCGAACATGGGTTCGAATCGAGCACCGGGCCCATCCCTAGTATACAGAGGTATATAATAATAATATATATACAGTATACAGAGGTATATATTATATATACAGTATACAGAGGTATATAATAATAATATATATACAGTATACAGAGGTATATAATAATAATATATATACAGTATACAGAGGTATATAATAATAATATATATACAGTATACAGAGGTATATAATAATAATATATATACAGTATACAGAGGTATATAATAATAATATATATACAGTATATACATACATACACACAGATGAAGACACATACATGGGGAATTATTTACCTGACAAAGGATTTATATTTCTGTCCATCCAGTCCTGAGATTTACACAGCTCTGCCGCACAGCACAGCCCTGTCTGGTGGGGGAGGGGACCTGGTTTATCTCTACTGCAGTTCAGTACTACTTACAGGTCTTGTCCCTCCCCCAGCCTGTGATTGGGCAGGGAAAGGAGAAGCAGCAGACTGATGAGATCGATTCTCCGTCACTCTGCTCTCTCCTCCTATTGGCATGCTTTCAGAGCACTGCAGCACAACTGATTGGGTCCTTGTGCTGCTTCCCTCTCTCCCAGTCTGAGCTCTGCTGTGCATAGACTGGAAGAGACTGATAACAGGTCACATTCAGGGCGTTACACGGCTTGTATTTCATGAATATATTTACTGATCGATCGGTGAATTCAGAAGTGCATTTATTTCTGTGTTTTGTATGTGTGACTTCTTCCTCCAGATCTGTGCCGTCATCCAGTGTGAGACTTCCTGTAATAAAGACCGTCCCCTGCTGTCCTCTCTCCTTGTGCAGGGGGACTGGTCTTCTCTCCACCCCCCTCCTGTAGTGGGTGGAGCCTGCTGGGCTCCTCCCACAGCTCTGCTCCCCTTGTGCAGGGGAGACTGGTCTTCTCTCGACCCTCCTGTAGTGGGTGGAGCCTGCTGGGCTCCTCCCACAGCTCTGCTCCCCTTGTGCAGGGGAGACTGGTCTTCTCTCGCCCCCTCCTGTAGTGGGTGGAGCCTGCTGGGCTCCTCCCACAGCTCTGCTCCCCTTCTGCAGGGGGACTGGTCTTCTCTCCACCCCCCTCCTGTAGTGGGTGGAGCCTGCTGGGCTCCTCCCACAGCTCTGCTCCCCTTGTGCAGGGGGGCTGGTCTTCTTTCTGCCCCCTCCTGTAATGGGTGGAGCCTGCTGGGCTCCTCCCACAGCTCTGCTCCCCTTGTGCAGGGGGACTGGTCTTCTCTCCACCCCCCTCCTGTAGTGGGTGGAGCCTGCTGGGCTCCTCCCACAGCTCTGCTCCCCTTGTGCAGGGGAGACTGGTCTTCTCTCGCCCCCTCCTGTAGTGGGTGGAGCCTGCTGGGCTCCTCCCACAGCTCTGCTCCCCTTGTGCAGGGGGACTGGTCTTCTCTCCACCCCCCTCCTGTAGTGGGTGGAGCCTGCTGGGCTCCTCCCACAGCTCTGCTCCCCTTGTGCAGGGGGGCTGGTCTTCTTTCTGCCCCCTCCTGTAATGGGTGGAGCCTGCTGGGCTCCTCCCACAGCTCTGCTCCCCTTGTGCAGGGGGACTGGTCTTCTCTCTGCCCCCTCCTGTAGTGGGTGGAGCCTGCTGGGCTCCTCCCACAGCTCTGCTCCCCTTGTGCAGGGGGACTGGTCTTCTCTCTGCCCCCTCCTGTAGTGGGTGGAGCCTGCTGGGCTCTTTGTACAGCACAGTGATGACGTCATCGCCATGTTTATATGGTAATATCTGGCTTTGTGAAGGTGTTTGGTTCACACAAAGTAGATTTCTATCCTTTGTGGAATATTTTTTAGTTGTTGCATCCGGAGTTCAGCTTTAACATTTTTCCTTTTCTTGATTTCTGTCTTTTCCTCCATTGAAGAGATTTCACTCACTTCCTGTCCCTTGACCCCCCCGGGGGGAAGTGGTTGTCACTGATACAGGAAGTCCTGATAGAGGGTCTAACCCATCCCCCACAAAGGTTTAAGTTAAAGTTTAATCTGCTAATATTTCCCCTTAGGGTTGAATGACGTGCACGTGCGCGGGTTGAGGAGCATGCGTTGTCTGGGAATGGATGTCACTGATCTTTCCCTCCTCTCCTGTTTTCCTGAGCAGGTCCTGGGCTCTGGGTGTGGTTGTTTCTCAGTCTGCCTGCGGGTGGCGCTGTAGGGAGAGGCGACTGCGCCAATTCTCTCTCACCTCCCCGTCATACAGAGGCAGGGAGAGGTGACTGCGCCAATTCCCTCTCATCTCCCGTCATACAGAGGCAGGGAGAGGTGACTGCGCCAATTCCCAATTCCCTCTCATCTCCCGTCATACAGAGGCAGGGAGAGGTGACTGCGCCAATTCCCTCTCATCTCCCGTCATACAGAGGCAGGGAGAGGTGACTGCGCCAATTCCTTCTCATCTCCCGTGATACAGAGGCAGGGAGAGGTGACTGCGCCAATTCCCTCTCATCTCCCGTCATACAGAGGCAGGGAGAGGTGACTGCGCCAATTCCCTCTCATCTCCCGTCATACAGACGCAGGGAGAGGTGACTGCGCCAATTCCCTCTCATCTCCCGTCATACAGAGGCAGGGAGAGGTGACTGCGGCAATTCCCTCTCATCTCCCGTCATACAGATGCAGGGAGAGGTGACTGCGGCAATTCCCTCTCATCTCCCGTCATACAGAGGCAGGGAGAGGTGACTGCGCCAATTCCCTCTCATCTCCCGTCATACAGACGCAGGGAGAGGCGACTGCGCCAATTCCCTCTCATCTCCCGTCATACAGACGCAGGGAGAGGCGACTGCGCCAATTCCCTCTCATCTCCCGTCATACAGAGGCAGGGAGAGGTGAGTGCGCCAATTCCCTCTCATCTCCCGTCATACAGACGCAGGGAGAGGTGACTGCGGCAATTCCCTCTCATCTCCCGTCATACAGACGCAGGGAGAGGTGACTGCGCCAATTCCCTCTCATCTCCCGTCATACAGAGGCAGGGAGAGGTGACTGTGCCAATTCCCTCTCATCTCCCGTCATACAGACGCAGGGAGAGGTGACTGTGCCAATTCCCTCTCATCTCCCGTCATACAGACGCAGGGAGAGGTGACTGTGCCAATTCCCTCTCATCTCCCGTCATACAGACGCAGGGAGAGGTGACTGCGCCAATTCCCTCTCATCTCCCGTCATACAGACGCAGGGAGAGGCGACTGCGCCAATTCCCTCTCATCTCCCGTCATACAGACGCAGGGAGAGGCGACTGCGCCAATTCCCTCTCATCTCCCGTCATACAGAGGCAGGGAGAGGCGAGTGCGCCAATTCCCTCTCATCTCCCGTCATACAGACGCAGGGAGAGGTGACTGCGGCAATTCCCTCTCATCTCCCGTCATACAGACGCAGGGAGAGGTGACTGCGCCAATTCCCTCTCATCTCCCGTCATACAGAGGCAGGGAGAGGTGACTGTGCCAATTCCCTCTCATCTCCCGTCATACAGACGCAGGGAGAGGTGACTGTGCCAATTCCCTCTCATCTCCCGTCATACAGACGCAGGGAGAGGTGACTGTGCCAATTCCCTCTCATCTCCCGTCATACAGAGGCAGGGAGAGGTGACTGCGCCAATTCCCTCTCATCTCCCGTCATACAGACGCAGGGAGAGGTGACTGCGCCAATTCCCTCTCATCTCCCGTCATACAGATGCAGGGAGAGGTGACTGCGCCAATTCCCTCTCATCTCCCGTCATACAGACGCAGGGAGAGGCGACTGTGCCAATTCCCTCTCATTTCCCGTCATACAGACGCAGGGAGAGGTGACTGCGCCAATTCCCTCTCATCTCCCGTCATACAGAGGCAGGGAGAGGTGACTGCGCCAATTCCCTCTCATCTCCCGTCATACAGAGGCAGGGAGAGGTGACTGTGTCAATTCCCTCTCATCTCCCGTCATACAGACGCAGGGAGAGGCGACTGCGCCAATTCCCTCTCATCTCCCGTCATACAGACGCAGGGAGAGGCGACTGCGCCAATTCCCTCTCATCTCCCGTCATACAGAGGCAGGGAGAGGTGACTGCGCCAATTCCCTCTCATCTCCCGTCATACAGACGCAGGGAGAGGTGACTGCGCCAATTCCCTCTCATCTCCCGTCATACAGACGCAGGGAGAGGCGACTGCGCCAATTCCCTCTCATCTCCCATCATACAGAGGCAGGGAGAGGCGAGTGCGCCAATTCCCTCTCATCTCCCGTCATACAGACGCAGGGAGAGGTGACTGCGGCAATTCCCTCTCATCTCCCGTCATACAAACGCAGGGAGAGGTGACTGCGCCAATTCCCTCTCATCTCCCGTCATACAGAGGCAGGGAGAGGTGACTGTGCCAATTCCCTCTCATCTCCCATCATACAGACGCAGGGAGAGGTGACTGTGCCAATTCCCTCTCATCTCCCGTCATACAGACGCAGGGAGAGGTGACTGTGCCAATTCCCTCTCATCTCCCGTCATACAGAGGCAGGGAGAGGTGACTGCGCCAATTCCCTCTCATCTCCCGTCATACAGAGGCAGGGAGAGGTGACTGCGCCAATTCCCTCTCATCTCCCGTCATACAGACGCAGGGAGAGGTGACTGCGCCAATTCCCTCTCATCTCCCGTCATACAGATGCAGGGAGAGGTGACTGCGCCAATTCCCTCTCATCTCCCGTCATACAGACGCAGGGAGAGGCGACTGTGCCAATTCCCTCTCATCTCCCGTCATACAGACGCAGGGAGAGGTGACTGCGCCAATTCCCTCTCATCTCCCGTCATACAGAGGCAGGGAGAGGTGACTGCGCCAATTCCCTCTCATCTCCCGTCATACAGAGGCAGGGAGAGGTGACTGCGCCAATTCCCTCTCATCTCCCGTCATACAGACGCAGGGAGAGGTGACTGCGCCAATTCCCTCTCATCTCCCGTCATACAGACGCAGGGAGAGGTGACTGCGCCAATTCCCTCTCATCTCCCGTCATACAGATGCAGGGAGAGGTGACTGCGCCAATTCCCTCTCATCTCCCGTCATACAGATGCAGGGAGAGGTGACTGCGCCAATTCCCTCTCATCTCCCGTCATACAGATGCAGGGAGAGGTGACTGCGCCAATTCCCTCTCATCTCCCGTCATACAGATGCAGGGAGAGGTGACTGCGCCAATTCCCTCTCATCTCCCGTCATACAGATGCAGGGAGAGGTGACTGCGCCAATTCCCTCTCATCTCCCGTCATACAGACGCAGGGAGAGGTGACTGCGGCAATTCCCTCTCATCTCCCGTCATACAGAGGCAGGGAGAGTTGAGCGCGCCAATTCCCTCTCATCTCCCGTCATACAGAGGCAGGGAGAGGTGACTGCGCCAATTCCCTCTCATCTCCCGTCATACAGACGCAGGGAGAGGTGACTGCGCCAATTCCCTCTCATCTCCCGTCATACAGACGCAGGGAGAGGTGACTGCGCCAATTCCCTCTCATCTCCCGTCATACAGAGGCAGGGAGAGGCGACTGTGCCAATTCCCTCTCATCTCCCGTCATACAGAGGCAGGGAGAGGTGACTGCGGCAATTCCCTCTCATCTCCCGTCATACAGATGCAGGGAGAGGTGACTGCGGCAATTCCCTCTCATCTCCCGTCATACAGAGGCAGGGAGAGGTGACTGCGGCAATTCCCTCTCATCTCCCGTCATACAGATGCAGGGAGAGGTGACTGCGCCAATTCCCTCTCATCTCCCGTCATACAGATGCAGGGAGAGGTGACTGCGGCAATTCCCTCTCATCTCCCGTCATACAGATGCAGGGAGAGGTGACTGCGCCAATTCCCTCTCATCTCCCGTCATACAGAGGCAGGGAGAGGTGACTGCGCCAATTCCCTCTCATCTCCCGTCATACAGATGCAGGGAGAGGTGACTGCGGCAATTCCCTCTCATCTCCCGTCATACAGAGGCAGGGAGAGGTGACTGCGCCAATTCCCTCTCATCTCCCGTCATACAGAGGCAGGGAGAGGTGACTGCGGCAATTCCCTCTCATCTCCCGTCATACAGATGCAGGGAGCGGTGACTGCGGCAATTCCCTCTCATCTCCCATCATACAGAGGCAGGGAGAGGTGACTGCGCCAATTCCCTCTCATCTCCCGTCATACAGAGGCAGGGAGAGGTGACTGCGCCAATTCCCTCTCATCTCCCGTCATACAGACGCAGGGAGAGGTGACTGCGCCAATTCCCTCTCATCTCCCGTCATACAGACGCAGGGAGAGGTGACTGCGCCAATTCCCTCTCATCTCCCGTCATACAGACGCAGGGAGAGGTGACTGCGCCAATTCCCTCTCATCTCCCGTCATACAGAGGCAGGGAGAGGTGACTGCGCCAATTCCCTCTCATCTCCCGTCATACAGAGGCAGGGAGAGGTGACTGCGCCAATTCCCTCTCATCTCCCGTCATACAGACGCAGGGAGAGGTGACTGCGGCAATTCCCTCTCATCTCCCGTCATACAGACGCAGGGAGAGGTGACTGTGCCAATTCCCTCTCATCTCCCGTCATACAGACGCAGGGAGAGGTGACTGCGCCAATTCCCTCTCATCTCCCGTCATACAGAGGCAGGGAGAGGTGACTGTGCCAATTCCCTCTCATCTCCCGTCATACAGAGGCAGGGAGAGGTGACTGTGCCAATTCCCTCTCATCTCCCGTCATACAGACGCAGGGAGAGGTGACTGCGCCAATTCCCTCTCATCTCCCGTCATACAGACGCAGGGAGAGGTGACTGCGCCAATTCCCTCTCATCTCCCGTCATACAGAGGCAGGGAGAGGCGACTGTGCCAATTCCCTCTCATCTCCCGTCATACAGAGGCAGGGAGAGGTGACTGCGGCAATTCCCTCTCATCTCCCGTCATACAGATGCAGGGAGAGGTGACTGCGGCAATTCCCTCTCATCTCCCGTCATACAGAGGCAGGGAGAGGTGACTGCGGCAATTCCCTCTCATCTCCCGTCATACAGATGCAGGGAGAGGTGACTGCGCCAATTCCCTCTCATCTCCCGTCATACAGATGCAGGGAGAGGTGACTGCGGCAATTCCCTCTCATCTCCCGTCATACAGATGCAGGGAGAGGTGACTGCGCCAATTCCCTCTCATCTCCCGTCATACAGAGGCAGGGAGAGGTGACTGCGCCAATTCCCTCTCATCTCCCGTCATACAGAGGCAGGGAGAGGTGACTGCGGCAATTCCCTCTCATCTCCCGTCATACAGAGGCAGGGAGAGGTGACTGCGCCAATTCCCTCTCATCTCCCGTCATACAGAGGCAGGGAGAGGTGACTGCGGCAATTCCCTCTCATCTCCCGTCATACAGATGCAGGGAGAGGTGACTGCGGCAATTCCCTCTCATCTCCCGTCATACAGAGGCAGGGAGAGGTGACTGCGCCAATTCCCTCTCATCTCCCGTCATACAGAGGCAGGGAGAGGTGACTGCGCCAATTCCCTCTCATCTCCCGTCATACAGACGCAGGGAGAGGTGACTGCGCCAATTCCCTCTCATCTCCCGTCATACAGACGCAGGGAGAGGTGACTGCGCCAATTCCCTCTCATCTCCCGTCATACAGACGCAGGGAGAGGTGACTGCGCCAATTCCCTCTCATCTCCCGTCATACAGAGGCAGGGAGAGGTGACTGCGCCAATTCCCTCTCATCTCCCGTCATACAGAGGCAGGGAGAGGTGACTGCGCCAATTCCCTCTCATCTCCCGTCATACAGACGCAGGGAGAGGTGACTGCGGCAATTCCCTCTCATCTCCCGTCATACAGACGCAGGGAGAGGTGACTGTGCCAATTCCCTCTCATCTCCCGTCATACAGACGCAGGGAGAGGTGACTGTGCCAATTCCCTCTCATCTCCCGTCATACAGAGGCAGGGAGAGGTGACTGCGCCAATTCCCTCTCATCTCCCGTCATACAGAGGCAGGGAGAGGTGACTGCGCCAATTCCCTCTCATCTCCCGTCATACAGAGGCAGGGAGAGGTGACTGCGCCAATTCCCTCTCATCTCCCGTCATACAGATGCAGGGAGAGGTGACTGCGCCAATTCCCTCTCATCTCCCGTCATACAGATGCAGGGAGAGGTGACTGCGCCAATTCCCTCTCATCTCCCGTCATACAGACGCAGGGAGAGGCGACTGTGCCAATTCCCTCTCATCTCCCGTCATACAGACGCAGGGAGAGGTGACTGCGCCAATTCCCTCTCATCTCCCGTCATACAGAGGCAGGGAGAGGTGACTGCGCCAATTCCCTCTCATCTCCCGTCATACAGACGCAGGGAGAGGTGACTGCGCCAATTCCCTCTCATCTCCCGTCATACAGACGCAGGGAGAGGTGACTGCGCCAATTCCCTCTCATCTCCCGTCATACAGATGCAGGGAGAGGTGACTGCGGCAATTCCCTCTCATCTCCCGTCATACAGATGCAGGGAGAGGTGACTGCGCCAATTCCCTCTCATCTCCCGTCATACAGATGCAGGGAGAGGTGACTGCGGCAATTCCCTCTCATCTCCCGTCATACAGATGCAGGGAGAGGTGACTGCGCCAATTCCCTCTCATCTCCCGTCATACAGATGCAGGGAGAGGTGACTGCGCCAATTCCCTCTCATCTCCCGTCATACAGACGCAGGGAGAGGTGACTGCGGCAATTCCCTCTCATCTCCCGTCATACAGAGGCAGGGAGAGTTGAGCGCGCCAATTCCCTCTCATCTCCCGTCATACAGAGGCAGGGAGAGGTGACTGCGCCAATTCCCTCTCATCTCCCGTCATACAGACGCAGGGAGAGGTGACTGCGCCAATTCCCTCTCATCTCCCGTCATACAGACGCAGGGAGAGGTGACTGCGCCAATTCCCTCTCATCTCCCGTCATACAGACGCAGGGAGAGGTGACTGCGCCAATTCCCTCTCATCTCCCGTCATACAGAGGCAGGGAGAGGTGACTGCGCCAATTCCCTCTCATCTCCCGTCATACAGATGCAGGGAGAGGTGACTGCGCCAATTCCCTCTCATCTCCCGTCATACAGACGCAGGGAGAGGCGACTGTGCCAATTCCCTCTCATCTCCCGTCATACAGACGCAGGGAGAGGTGACTGCGCCAATTCCCTCTTATCTCCCGTCATACAGAGGCAGGGAGAGGTGACTGCGCCAATTCCCTCTCATCTCCCGTCATACAGACGCAGGGAGAGGTGACTGCGCCAATTCCCTCTCATCTCCCGTCATACAGAGGCAGGGAGAGGTGACTGCGCCAATTCCCTCTCATCTCCCGTCATACAGAGGCAGGGAGAGGTGACTGCGCCAATTCCCTCTCATCTCCCGTCATACAGACGCAGGGAGAGGTGACTGCGCCAATTCCCTCTCATCTCCCGTCATACAGACGCAGGGAGAGGTGACTGCGCCAATTCCCTCTCATCTCCCGTCATACAGATGCAGGGAGAGGTGACTGCGGCAATTCCCTCTCATCTCCCGTCATACAGATGCAGGGAGAGGTGACTGCGCCAATTCCCTCTCATCTCCCGTCATACAGATGCAGGGAGAGGTGACTGCGCCAATTCCCTCTCATCTCCCGTCATACAGATGCAGGGAGAGGTGACTGCGCCAATTCCCTCTCATCTCCCGTCATACAGACGCAGGGAGAGGTGACTGCGGCAATTCCCTCTCATCTCCCGTCATACAGAGGCAGGGAGAGTTGAGCGCGCCAATTCCCTCTCATCTCCCGTCATACAGAGGCAGGGAGAGGTGACTGCGCCAATTCCCTCTCATCTCCCGTCATACAGACGCAGGGAGAGGTGACTGCGCCAATTCCCTCTCATCTCCCGTCATACAGACGCAGGGAGAGGTGACTGCGCCAATTCCCTCTCATCTCCCGTCATACAGAGGCAGGGAGAGGCGACTGTGCCAATTCCCTCTCATCTCCCGTCATACAGAGGCAGGGAGAGGTGACTGCGGCAATTCCCTCTCATCTCCCGTCATACAGATGCAGGGAGAGGTGACTGCGGCAATTCCCTCTCATCTCCCGTCATACAGAGGCAGGGAGAGGTGACTGCGGCAATTCCCTCTCATCTCCCGTCATACAGATGCAGGGAGAGGTGACTGCGCCAATTCCCTCTCATCTCCCGTCATACAGATGCAGGGAGAGGTGACTGCGGCAATTCCCTCTCATCTCCCGTCATACAGATGCAGGGAGAGGTGACTGCGCCAATTCCCTCTCATCTCCCGTCATACAGAGGCAGGGAGAGGTGACTGCGCCAATTCCCTCTCATCTCCCGTCATACAGAGGCAGGGAGAGGTGACTGCGGCAATTCCCTCTCATCTCCCGTCATACAGAGGCAGGGAGAGGTGACTGCGCCAATTCCCTCTCATCTCCCGTCATACAGAGGCAGGGAGAGGTGACTGCGGCAATTCCCTCTCATCTCCCGTCATACAGATGCAGGGAGAGGTGACTGCGGCAATTCCCTCTCATCTCCCGTCATACAGAGGCAGGGAGAGGTGACTGCGCCAATTCCCTCTCATCTCCCGTCATACAGAGGCAGGGAGAGGTGACTGCGCCAATTCCCTCTCATCTCCCGTCATACAGACGCAGGGAGAGGTGACTGCGCCAATTCCCTCTCATCTCCCGTCATACAGACGCAGGGAGAGGTGACTGCGCCAATTCCCTCTCATCTCCCGTCATACAGACGCAGGGAGAGGTGACTGCGCCAATTCCCTCTCATCTCCCGTCATACAGAGGCAGGGAGAGGTGACTGCGCCAATTCCCTCTCATCTCCCGTCATACAGAGGCAGGGAGAGGTGACTGCGCCAATTCCCTCTCATCTCCCGTCATACAGACGCAGGGAGAGGTGACTGCGGCAATTCCCTCTCATCTCCCGTCATACAGACGCAGGGAGAGGTGACTGTGCCAATTCCCTCTCATCTCCCGTCATACAGACGCAGGGAGAGGTGACTGTGCCAATTCCCTCTCATCTCCCGTCATACAGAGGCAGGGAGAGGTGACTGCGCCAATTCCCTCTCATCTCCCGTCATACAGAGGCAGGGAGAGGTGACTGCGCCAATTCCCTCTCATCTCCCGTCATACAGAGGCAGGGAGAGGTGACTGCGCCAATTCCCTCTCATCTCCCGTCATACAGATGCAGGGAGAGGTGACTGCGCCAATTCCCTCTCATCTCCCGTCATACAGATGCAGGGAGAGGTGACTGCGCCAATTCCCTCTCATCTCCCGTCATACAGAGGCAGGGAGAGGTGACTGCGGCAATTCCCTCTCATCTCCCGTCATACAGATGCAGGGAGAGGTGACTGCGGCAATTCCCTCTCATCTCCCGTCATACAGAGGCAGGGAGAGGTGACTGCGCCAATTCCCTCTCATCTCCCGTCATACAGACGCAGGGAGAGGCGACTGCGCCAATTCCCTCTCATCTCCCGTCATACAGACGCAGGGAGAGGCGACTGTGCCAATTCCCTCTCATCTCCCGTCATACAGACGCAGGGAGAGGTGACTGCGCCAATTCCCTCTCATCTCCCGTCATACAGAGGCAGGGAGAGGTGACTGCGCCAATTCCCTCTCATCTCCCGTCATACAGACGCAGGGAGAGGTGACTGCGCCAATTCCCTCTCATCTCCCGTCATACAGACGCAGGGAGAGGTGACTGCGCCAATTCCCTCTCATCTCCCGTCATACAGATGCAGGGAGAGGTGACTGCGGCAATTCCCTCTCATCTCCCGTCATACAGATGCAGGGAGAGGTGACTGCGCCAATTCCCTCTCATCTCCCGTCATACAGATGCAGGGAGAGGTGACTGCGGCAATTCCCTCTCATCTCCCGTCATACAGATGCAGGGAGAGGTGACTGCGCCAATTCCCTCTCATCTCCCGTCATACAGATGCAGGGAGAGGTGACTGCGCCAATTCCCTCTCATCTCCCGTCATACAGACGCAGGGAGAGGTGACTGCGGCAATTCCCTCTCATCTCCCGTCATACAGAGGCAGGGAGAGTTGAGCGCGCCAATTCCCTCTCATCTCCCGTCATACAGAGGCAGGGAGAGGTGACTGCGCCAATTCCCTCTCATCTCCCGTCATACAGACGCAGGGAGAGGTGACTGCGCCAATTCCCTCTCATCTCCCGTCATACAGACGCAGGGAGAGGTGACTGCGCCAATTCCCTCTCATCTCCCGTCATACAGAGGCAGGGAGAGGTGACTGCGGCAATTCCCTCTCATCTCCCGTCATACAGACGCAGGGAGAGGTGACTGCGCCAATTCCCTCTCATCTCCCGTCATACAGACGCAGGGAGAGGTGACTGCGGCAATTCCCTCTCATCTCCCGTCATACAGATGCAGGGAGAGGTGACTGCGGCAATTCCCTCTCATCTCCCGTCATACAGAGGCAGGGAGAGGTGACTGCGCCAATTCCCTCTCATCTCCCGTCATACAGATGCAGGGAGAGGTGACTGCGCCAATTCCCTCTCATCTCCCGTCATACAGAGGCAGGGAGAGGTGACTGCGCCAATTCCCTCTCATCTCCCGTCATACAGAGGCAGGGAGAGGTGACTGCGCCAATTCCCTCTCATCTCCCGTCATACAGATGCAGGGAGAGGTGACTGCGGCAATTCCCTCTCATCTCCCGTCATACAGACGCAGGGAGAGGTGACTGCGGCAATTCCCTCTCATCTCCCGTCATACAGACGCAGGGAGAGGCGACTGCGCCAATTCCCTCTCATCTCCCGTCATACAGAGGCAGGGAGAGGTGACTGCGCCAATTCCCTCTCATCTCCCGTCATACAGATGCAGGGAGAGGTGACTGCGCCAATTCCCTCTCATCTCCCGTCATACAGAGGCAGGGAGAGGTGACTGCGCCAATTCCCTCTCATCTCCCGTCATACAGACGCAGGGAGAGGTGACTGCGCCAATTCCCTCTCATCTCCCGTCATACAGAGGCAGGGAGAGGTGACTGCGCCAATTCCCTCTCATCTCCCGTCATACAGATGCAGGGAGAGGTGACTGCGCCAATTCCCTCTCATCTCCCGTCATACAGACGCAGGGAGAGGTGACTGCGCCAATTCCCTCTCATCTCCCGTCATACAGATGCAGGGAGAGGTGACTGCGCCAATTCCCTCTCATCTCCCGTCATACAGATGCAGGGAGAGGTGACTGCGCCAATTCCCTCTCATCTCCCGTCATACAGAGGCAGGGAGAGGTGACTGCGCCAATTCCCTCTCATCTCCCGTCATACAGATGCAGGGAGAGGTGACTGCGCCAATTCCCTCTCATCTCCCGTCATACAGAGGCAGGGAGAGGTGACTGCGCCAATTCCCTCTCATCTCCCGTCATACAGATGCAGGGAGAGGCGACTGCGCCAATTCCCTCTCATCTCCCGTCATACAGAGGCAGGGAGAGGCGACTGCGGCAATTCCCTCTCATCTCCCGTCATACAGAGGCAGGGAGAGGTGACTGCGGCAATTCCCTCTCATCTCCCGTCATACAGAGGCAGGGAGAGGTGACTGCGGCAATTCCCTCTCATCTCCCGTCATACAGAGGCAGGGAGAGGTGACTGCGCCAATTCCCTCTCATCTCCCGTCATACAGAGGCAGGGAGAGGTGACTGCGGCAATTCCCTCTCATCTCCCGTCATACAGACGCAGGGAGAGGTGACTGCGGCAATTCCCTCTCATCTCCCGTCATACAGAGGCAGGGAGAGGTGACTGCGGCAATTCCCTCTCATCTCCCGTCATACAGAGGCAGGGAGAGGTGACTGCGCCAATTCCCTCTCATCTCCCGTCATACAGAGGCAGGGAGAGGTGACTGCGCCAATTCCCTCTCATCTCCCGTCATACAGAGGCAGGGAGAGGTGACTGCGGCAATTCCCTCTCATCTCCCGTCATACAGACGCAGGGAGAGGTGACTGCGCCAATTCCCTCCCATCTCCCGTCATACAGAGGCAGGGAGAGGTGACTGCGGCAATTCCCTCTCATCTCCCGTCATACAGATGCAGGGAGAGGTGACTGCGGCAATTCCCTCTCATCTCCCGTCATACAGATGCAGGGAGAGGTGACTGCGGCAATTCCCTCTCATCTCCCGTCATACAGAGGCAGGGAGAGGCGACTGCGCCAATTCCCTCTCATCTCCCGTCATACAGATGCAGGGAGAGGTGACTGCGGCAATTCCCTCTCATCTCCCGTCATACAGAGGCAGGGAGAGGCGACTGCGCCAATTCCCTCTCATCTCCCGTCATACAGACGCAGGGAGAGGCGACTGCGCCAATTCCCTCTCATCTCCCGTCATACAGATGCAGGGAGAGGTGACTGCGGCAATTCCCTCTCATCTCCCGTCATACAGAGGCAGGGAGAGGTGACTGCGCCAATTCCCTCTCATCTCCCGTCATACAGATGCAGGGAGAGGTGACTGCGGCAATTCCCTCTCATCTCCCGTCATACAGAGGCAGGGAGAGGTGACTGCGGCAATTCCCTCTCATCTCCCGTCATACAGAGGCAGGGAGAGGTGACTGCGCCAATTCCCTCTCATCTCCCGTCATACAGACGCAGGGAGAGGTGACTGCGCCAATTCCCTCTCATCTCCCGTCATACAGATGCAGGGAGAGGTGACTGCGGCAATTCCCTCTCATCTCCCGTCATACAGATGCAGGGAGAGGTGACTGCGCCAATTCCCTCTCATCTCCCGTCATACAGAGGCAGGGAGAGGCGACTGCGCCAATTCCCTCTCATCTCCCGTCATACAGATGCAGGGAGAGGTGACTGCGGCAATTCCCTCTCATCTCCCGTCATACAGAGGCAGGGAGAGGCGACTGCGCCAATTCCCTCTCATCTCCCGTCATACAGACGCAGGGAGAGGCGACTGCGCCAATTCCCTCTCATCTCCCGTCATACAGATGCAGGGAGAGGTGACTGCGGCAATTCCCTCCCATCTCCCGTCATACAGAGGCAGGGAGAGGTGACTGCGGCAATTCCCTCTCATCTCCCGTCATACAGAGGCAGGGAGAGGTGACTGTGGCAATTCCCTCTCATCTCCCGTCATACAGAGGCAGGGAGAAGTGACTGCGCCAATTCCCTCTCATCTCCCGTCATACAGACGCAGGGAGAGGTGACTGCGGCAATTCCCTCTCATCTCCCGTCATACAGATGCAGGGAGAGGTGACTGCGCCAATTCCCTCTCATCTCCCGTCATACAGATGCAGGGAGAGGTGACTGCGGCAATTCCCTCTCATCTCCCGTCATACAGAGGCAGGGAGAGGTGACTGCGCCAATTCCCTCTCATCTCCCGTCATACAGACGCAGGGAGAGGTGACTGCGCCAATTCCCTCCCATCTCCCGTCATACAGAGGCAGGGAGAGGTGACTGCGCCAATTCCCTCTCATCTCCCGTCATACAGAGGCAGGGAGAGGTGACTGCGCCAATTCCCTCTCATCTCCCGTCATACAGAGGCAGGGAGAGGTGACTGCGGCAATTCCCTCTCATCTCCCGTCATACAGAGGCAGGGAGAGGTGACTGCGGCAATTCCCTCTCATCTCCCGTCATACAGAGGCAGGGAGAGGTGACTGCGGCAATTCCCTCTCATCTCCCGTCATACAGACGCAGGGAGAGGTGACTGCGGCAATTCCCTCTCATCTCCCGTCATACAGACGCAGGGAGAGGTGACTGCGGCAATTCCCTCTCATCTCCCGTCATACAGACGCAGGGAGAGGTGACTGCGCCAATTCCCTCTCATCTCCCGTCATACAGACGCAGGGAGAGGTGACTGCGGCAATTCCCTCTCATCTCCCGTCATACAGACGCAGGGAGAGGTGACTGCGCCAATTCCCTCTCATCTCCCGTCATACAGAGGCAGGGAGAGGTGACTGCGCCAATTCCCTCTCATCTCCCGTCATACAGAGGCAGGGAGAGGTGACTGCGGCAATTCCCTCTCATCTCCCGTCATACAGAGGCAGGGAGAGGTGACTGCGGCAATTCCCTCTCATCTCCCGTCATACAGAGGCAGGGAGAGGTGACTGCGGCAATTCCCTCTCATCTCCCGTCATACAGAGGCAGGGAGAGGTGACTGCGGCAATTCCCTCTCATCTCCCGTCATACAGAGGCAGGGAGAGGTGACTGCGGCAATTCCCTCTCATCTCCCGTCATACAGAGGCAGGGAGAGGTGACTGCGGCAATTCCCTCTCATCTCCCGTCATACAGAGGCAGGGAGAGGTGACTGCGGCAATTCCCTCTCATCTCCCGTCATACAGAGGCAGGGAGAGGTGACTGCGGCAATTCCCTCTCATCTCCCGTCATACAGAGGCAGGGAGAGGTGACTGCGGCAATTCCCTCTCATCTCCCGTCATACAGAGGCAGGGAGAGGTGACTGCGGCAATTCCCTCTCATCTCCCGTCATACAGAGGCAGGGAGAGGTGACTGCGGCAATTCCCTCTCATCTCCCGTCATACAGAGGCAGGGAGAGGTGACTGCGGCAATTCCCTCTCATCTCCCGTCATACAGAGGCAGGGAGAGGTGACTGCGGCAATTCCCTCTCATCTCCCGTCATACAGAGGCAGGGAGAGGTGACTGCGCCAATTCCCTCTCATCTCCCGTCATACAGAGGCAGGGAGAGGTGACTGCGCCAATTCCCTCTCATCTCCCGTCATACAGACGCAGGGAGAGGTGACTGCGCCAATTCCCTCTCATCTCCCGTCATACAGAGGCAGGGAGAGGTGACTGCGCCAATTCCCTCTCATCTCCCGTCATACAGATGCAGGGAGAGGTGACTGCGCCAATTCCCTCTCATCTCCCGTCATACAGACGCAGGGAGAGGTGACTGCGCCAATTCCCTCTCATCTCCCGTCATACAGATGCAGGGAGAGGTGACTGCGCCAATTCCCTCTCATCTCCCGTCATACAGATGCAGGGAGAGGTGACTGCGCCAATTCCCTCTCATCTCCCGTCATACAGAGGCAGGGAGAGGTGACTGCGCCAATTCCCTCTCATCTCCCGTCATACAGATGCAGGGAGAGGTGACTGCGCCAATTCCCTCTCATCTCCCGTCATACAGAGGCAGGGAGAGGTGACTGCGCCAATTCCCTCTCATCTCCCGTCATACAGATGCAGGGAGAGGCGACTGCGCCAATTCCCTCTCATCTCCCGTCATACAGAGGCAGGGAGAGGCGACTGCGGCAATTCCCTCTCATCTCCCGTCATACAGAGGCAGGGAGAGGTGACTGCGGCAATTCCCTCTCATCTCCCGTCATACAGAGGCAGGGAGAGGTGACTGCGGCAATTCCCTCTCATCTCCCGTCATACAGAGGCAGGGAGAGGTGACTGCGCCAATTCCCTCTCATCTCCCGTCATACAGAGGCAGGGAGAGGTGACTGCGGCAATTCCCTCTCATCTCCCGTCATACAGACGCAGGGAGAGGTGACTGCGGCAATTCCCTCTCATCTCCCGTCATACAGAGGCAGGGAGAGGTGACTGCGGCAATTCCCTCTCATCTCCCGTCATACAGAGGCAGGGAGAGGTGACTGCGCCAATTCCCTCTCATCTCCCGTCATACAGAGGCAGGGAGAGGTGACTGCGGCAATTCCCTCTCATCTCCCGTCATACAGATGCAGGGAGAGGTGACTGCGCCAATTCCCTCTCATCTCCCGTCATACAGATGCAGGGAGAGGTGACTGCGCCAATTCCCTCTCATCTCCCGTCATACAGAGGCAGGGAGAGGTGACTGCGCCAATTCCCTCTCATCTCCCGTCATACAGAGGCAGGGAGAGGTGACTGCGGCAATTCCCTCTCATCTCCCGTCATACAGACGCAGGGAGAGGTGACTGCGCCAATTCCCTCCCATCTCCCGTCATACAGAGGCAGGGAGAGGTGACTGCGGCAATTCCCTCTCATCTCCCGTCATACAGATGCAGGGAGAGGTGACTGCGGCAATTCCCTCTCATCTCCCGTCATACAGATGCAGGGAGAGGTGACTGCGGCAATTCCCTCTCATCTCCCGTCATACAGAGGCAGGGAGAGGCGACTGCGCCAATTCCCTCTCATCTCCCGTCATACAGATGCAGGGAGAGGTGACTGCGGCAATTCCCTCTCATCTCCCGTCATACAGAGGCAGGGAGAGGCGACTGCGCCAATTCCCTCTCATCTCCCGTCATACAGACGCAGGGAGAGGCGACTGCGCCAATTCCCTCTCATCTCCCGTCATACAGATGCAGGGAGAGGTGACTGCGGCAATTCCCTCTCATCTCCCGTCATACAGAGGCAGGGAGAGGTGACTGCGCCAATTCCCTCTCATCTCCCGTCATACAGATGCAGGGAGAGGTGACTGCGGCAATTCCCTCTCATCTCCCGTCATACAGAGGCAGGGAGAGGTGACTGCGGCAATTCCCTCTCATCTCCCGTCATACAGAGGCAGGGAGAGGTGACTGCGCCAATTCCCTCTCATCTCCCGTCATACAGACGCAGGGAGAGGTGACTGCGCCAATTCCCTCTCATCTCCCGTCATACAGATGCAGGGAGAGGTGACTGCGGCAATTCCCTCTCATCTCCCGTCATACAGATGCAGGGAGAGGTGACTGCGCCAATTCCCTCTCATCTCCCGTCATACAGAGGCAGGGAGAGGCGACTGCGCCAATTCCCTCTCATCTCCCGTCATACAGATGCAGGGAGAGGTGACTGCGGCAATTCCCTCTCATCTCCCGTCATACAGAGGCAGGGAGAGGCGACTGCGCCAATTCCCTCTCATCTCCCGTCATACAGACGCAGGGAGAGGCGACTGCGCCAATTCCCTCTCATCTCCCGTCATACAGATGCAGGGAGAGGTGACTGCGGCAATTCCCTCCCATCTCCCGTCATACAGAGGCAGGGAGAGGTGACTGCGGCAATTCCCTCTCATCTCCCGTCATACAGAGGCAGGGAGAGGTGACTGTGGCAATTCCCTCTCATCTCCCGTCATACAGAGGCAGGGAGAAGTGACTGCGCCAATTCCCTCTCATCTCCCGTCATACAGACGCAGGGAGAGGTGACTGCGGCAATTCCCTCTCATCTCCCGTCATACAGATGCAGGGAGAGGTGACTGCGCCAATTCCCTCTCATCTCCCGTCATACAGATGCAGGGAGAGGTGACTGCGGCAATTCCCTCTCATCTCCCGTCATACAGAGGCAGGGAGAGGTGACTGCGCCAATTCCCTCTCATCTCCCGTCATACAGACGCAGGGAGAGGTGACTGCGCCAATTCCCTCCCATCTCCCGTCATACAGAGGCAGGGAGAGGTGACTGCGCCAATTCCCTCTCATCTCCCGTCATACAGAGGCAGGGAGAGGTGACTGCGCCAATTCCCTCTCATCTCCCGTCATACAGAGGCAGGGAGAGGTGACTGCGGCAATTCCCTCTCATCTCCCGTCATACAGAGGCAGGGAGAGGTGACTGCGGCAATTCCCTCTCATCTCCCGTCATACAGAGGCAGGGAGAGGTGACTGCGGCAATTCCCTCTCATCTCCCGTCATACAGACGCAGGGAGAGGTGACTGCGGCAATTCCCTCTCATCTCCCGTCATACAGACGCAGGGAGAGGTGACTGCGGCAATTCCCTCTCATCTCCCGTCATACAGACGCAGGGAGAGGTGACTGCGCCAATTCCCTCTCATCTCCCGTCATACAGACGCAGGGAGAGGTGACTGCGGCAATTCCCTCTCATCTCCCGTCATACAGACGCAGGGAGAGGTGACTGCGCCAATTCCCTCTCATCTCCCGTCATACAGACGCAGGGAGAGGTGACTGCGGCAATTCCCTCTCATCTCCCGTCATACAGAGGCAGGGAGAGGTGACTGCGCCAATTCCCTCTCATCTCCCGTCATACAGAGGCAGGGAGAGGTGACTGCGGCAATTCCCTCTCATCTCCCGTCATACAGAGGCAGGGAGAGGTGACTGCGGCAATTCCCTCTCATCTCCCGTCATACAGAGGCAGGGAGAGGTGACTGCGGCAATTCCCTCTCATCTCCCGTCATACAGAGGCAGGGAGAGGTGACTGCGGCAATTCCCTCTCATCTCCCGTCATACAGAGGCAGGGAGAGGTGACTGCGGCAATTCCCTCTCATCTCCCGTCATACAGAGGCAGGGAGAGGTGACTGCGGCAATTCCCTCTCATCTCCCGTCATACAGAGGCAGGGAGAGGTGACTGCGGCAATTCCCTCTCATCTCCCGTCATACAGAGGCAGGGAGAGGTGACTGCGGCAATTCCCTCTCATCTCCCGTCATACAGAGGCAGGGAGAGGTGACTGCGGCAATTCCCTCTCATCTCCCGTCATACAGAGGCAGGGAGAGGTGACTGCGGCAATTCCCTCTCATCTCCCGTCATACAGAGGCAGGGAGAGGTGACTGCGGCAATTCCCTCTCATCTCCCGTCATACAGAGGCAGGGAGAGGTGACTGCGGCAATTCCCTCTCATCTCCCGTCATACAGAGGCAGGGAGAGGTGACTGCGGCAATTCCCTCTCATCTCCCGTCATACAGAGGCAGGGAGAGGTGACTGCGGCAATTCCCTCTCATCTCCCGTCATACAGAGGCAGGGAGAGGTGACTGCGGCAATTCCCTCTCATCTCCCGTCATACAGAATGGAAATATTACGCATCCAAAACGGCCTAAAGCCGGGGCGGGTCGCAGCGCAGCGCAGTACCGAGCATTGGTGTCACGTGGAGTGACCTGCATTCAAAATCAAACTCAAAAACAAGAATGAAATAAAATATAATAAAAAATAAAGGAATAAAATAATATAGAAATAATAGAACCGTCTTCTGAAATTGGAATTTTAAATAACATAAATTAGAGTTTAGAATTTGGATAGATTTGAATAGAATAGAAAAGAATATAAAATAAAAGGATAGAATAGAAAACAAAACAAAAGACAATACAGGTCTGATTCACAATGTACTGTAGATCCTCTACATGTTTCGCAGGGGAAAGCTGCTTCTTCAGGAGAAGGTATACATAGTATCCAGTGGCGTCCCATCCATTAGGGGTGTACAGGCGCTGCCCCCCTATCCTTGCATCCGGCCCCCTGATCTACATGTGGGGCACCGGACGCATGGATTCCAATAGGGGGGGGGGGGTGTTTTTTTTGAAGCATGTGATTAGAGCCAGAGGCTCTAATTGGCTTTAAATAAGGGGAGGTTGGGGGCCGCAGGGCACTCTGCTCCGAGCCCACCCTGTTGTGTGATAATAGTGAAGTGGGTCGTGAGACGCCGACGCCGCCCTGAGCTCTGCCTGCGTGATGGGGTAAGTGCGGGGGCCCGACCTACTGACCGACCCGGGGGGGGGGGGGGGGGCGACCTACTGGCTGACCAATTTCCCCTCACATAGTGTTTTGCTTTTAGGTCAAAAAGTTGAATTTTTGTGTCATGTGACCAGAGCCCCTTCTTCCACAAGTTTGCTGTGTCCCCCACCTGTTTGCTGTGTCCCCCACATGATTGCTGTGTCCCCCACCTGTTTGCTGTGTCCCCCACATGCTTGCTGTGTCCCCCACATGATTGCTGTGTCCCCCACCTGTTTGCTGTGTCCCCCACATGATTGCTGTGTCCCCCACATGCTTGCTGTGTCCCCCACCTGTTTGCTGTGTCCCCCACATGCTTGCTGTGTCCCCCACCTGTTTGCTGTGTCCCCCACATGTTTGCTGTGTCCCCCACATGATTGCTGTGCCCCCCACATGCTTGCTGTGTCCCCCACCTGTTTGCTGTGTCCCCCACCTGTTTGCTGTGTCCCCCACATGCTTGCTGTGTCCCCCACCTGTTTGCTGTGTCCCCCACATGTTTGCTGTGTCCCCCACATGCTTGCTGTGTCCCCCACATGTTTGCTGTGTCCCCCACATGATTGCTGTGCCCCCCAGATGATTGCTGTGTCCCCCACATGTTTGCTGTGCCCCCCAGATGATTGCTGTGTCCCCCACATGTTTGCTGTGTCCACCACGTGTTTTCTGTGTCCCCCGCATGATTGCTGTGTCCCCCACATGATTGCTGTGTCCCCCACATGTTTGCTGTGCCCCCCAGATGATTGCTGTGTCCCCCACATGTTTGCTGTGCCCCCAGATGATTGCTGTGTCCCCCACATGTTTGCTGTGTCCACCACGTGTTTTCTGTGTCCCCCACATGATTGCTGTGTCCCCCACATGATTGCTGTGTCCCCCACATGGTTGCTGTGTCCCCCACATGATTGCTGTGTCCGCCACATGATTGCTGTGCCCCCCAGATGATTGCTGTGTCCCCCACATGTTTGCTGTGCCCCCAGATGATTGCTGTGTCCCCCACATGTTTGCTGTGTCCACCACGTGTTTTCTGTGTCCCCCACATGATTGCTGTGTCCCCCACATGATTGCTGTGTCCCCCACATGGTTGCTGTGTCCCCCACATGATTGCTGTGTCCGCCACATGATTGCTGTGTCCCCCACATGTTTGCTGTGTCCCCTACGTGTTTTCTGTGTCCCCCACATAATTGCTGTGTCCCCCACATGATTGCTGTGTCCCCCACATGGTTGCTGTGTCCCCCACATGATTGCTGTGTCCCCCACATGATTGCTGTGTCCCCCACGTGTTTTCTGTGTCCCCCACATGATTGCTGTGTCCCCCACATGGTTGCTGTGTCCCCCACATGTTTGCTGTGTCCCCCACATGATTGCTGTGTCCCCCACGTGTTTGCTGTGTCCCCCACATGGCTTCTCACAAACTGCAAACAGGACTTCTTATGACTTTCTTTCACCAATGTCTTTCTTCTTGTCACTCTTCCATAAAGGGCAGATTTGTGGAGAAGCACGACTAATAGTTGTCCTGGGGACAGATTCTCCCCCCTGAGCTGTGGATCTCTGCAGCTCCTCCAGAGTTACCATGGACCTCTTGGCTGCTTCTCTGATGAATGCTCTCCTTGCCCGGCACGATCAGTTTAGGTGGGCGGCCATGTCTTGGTAGGTTTGCAGTTGTGCCATACTCTTTCCATTTTCTGATGATGGATTGAACAGAGCTCCGTGAGATGATCAAAGCTGGGGAGATTTTATTTATAACCTAACCCTGCTTTATACTTCTCCACAACTTTATCCCTGACCTGTCTGGTGTGTTCCTTGGCCTTCATGATGCTGTTTGTTCACTAAGGTTCTCTAACAAACCTCTGAGGGCTTCACAGAACAGCTATATTTATACTGAGATTTATTTGTACCATTTATCATTTTCCTTACACTTCACAATCATGTGACACTTTGTGTTGGTCCATCACATAAAATCCCAATAAAATACATTTACGTTTTTGGTTGTAACATGAGAAAATGTGGGAAACGTCAAGGGGTATGAATACTTTTTCCAGGCACTGAAGTCTCCTAATGATAAAAGTCAGAAGTCGTAGTATTTGTAGCTGTTGACTTTGAATTTTTTTCTTGGGGGGAACCCTCTTTAATCACAGGTATAAAATAATGTATATAATGAAAAGGATTTATTTATAAAATGTAATTATAATTTTGGTGAGGGGGAGGAGCCAGGAAAATATAAGCAACCTTTAGATTAAACCATTTCCTATGGGCGGGCTTTATCCTTGAAAATATGATACATGGTGATGATGTCATACGGTGATGATAGAGGTTGATGATGTCATACGGTGATGTCATATGGTGATGATACATGGTGATGATGTCATACGGTGATGATGTCATATGGTGATGATACATGGTGATGATGTCATACGGTGATGATGTCATACGGTGATGATTTAGGTTGATGATGATACATGGTGATGATGTCATATGGTGATGATGTCATACGGTGATGATGTCATATGGTGATGATGTCATACGGTGATGTCATATGGTGATGATGTCATATGGTGATGATACATGGTGATGATGTCATACGGTGATGATGTCATACGGTGATGATTTAGGTTGATGATGATACATGGTGATGATGTCATACGGTGATGATGTCATACGGTGATGATTTAGGTTGATGATGATACATGGTGATGATGTCATACGGTGATGATGTCATACGGTGATGATTTAGGTTGATGATGATACATGGTGATGATGTCATACGGTGATGATAGAGGTTGATGATGTCATACGGTGATGATAGAGGTTGATGATGTCATACGGTGATGATTGAGGTTGATGATGTCATACGGTGATGATAGAGGTTGATGATGTCATACGGTGATGATGTCATACGGTGATGATGTCATACGGTGATGATACATGGTGATGATGTCATACGGTGATGATAGAGGTTGATGATGTCATACGGTGATGATTGAGGTTGATGATGTCATACGGTGATGATAGAGGTTGATGATGTCATACGGTGATGATAGAGGTTGATGATGTCATACGGTGATGATGTCATACGGTGATGATACATGGTGATGATGTCATACGGTGATGATAGAGGTTGATGATGTCATACGGTGATGATGTCATACGGTGATGACTTAGGTTGATGATGATACATGGTGATGATGTCATACGGTGATGATAGAGGTTGATGATGTCATACGGTGATGATAGAGGTTGATGATGTCATACGGTGATGATTGAGGTTGATGATGTCATACGGTGATGATGTCATACGGTGATGATACATGGTGATGATGTCATACGGTGATGATAGAGGTTGATGATGTCATACGGTGATGATGTCATACGGTGATGACTTAGGTTGATGATGATACATGGTGATGATGTCATACGGTGATGATAGAGGTTGATGATGTCATACGGTGATGATGTCATACGGTAATGATAGAGGTTGATGATGTCATACGGTGATGATTGAGGTTGATGATGTCATACGGTGATGATTGAGGTTGATGATGTCATACGGTGATGATGTCATACGGTGATGATGTCATACGGTGATGATGTCATACGGTGATGATTTAGGTTGATGATGATACATGGTGATGATGTCATACGGTGATGATTTAGGTTGATGATGATACATGGTGATGATGTCATACGGTGATGATAGAGGTTGATGATGTCATACGGTGATGATGTCATACGGTGATGATGTCATACGGTGATGATACATGGTGATGATGTCACAGTCTGACATTTCAGAGAAAGGTGGAATGACGTTTTAGGTGAAGAGGATCTCCAGAGGCATTGCGGCTGAATCCGGGGCGCGGCGGATCAATGGCGTCATTAGACGGTAAACTCGTTAATTTACGCGGCTGACAGCTGGGCGGGGCGGCGGTGGGCGAGAGCGGCGGATCCATACGGTTAATTGCGGCTCGTGTGCATTGGGAGGGAAAAGAGAAAGAAATCGATTCTTGTTTACAATCCATTTCCCCGGCTCTGCGGCTCGGCAAACATTAGCGAGGAAACACGTGCGCATTTGTCAGCGCCGGAGCTGTCAGCGAATCACCTGCTCCGTGGCGGGCAGCCAAAATCCCCCCTCCCCCCTTACAGTCACCTGAATACTGTACACTGTATGAAGTGTCCATCCCTCCGGCTGTCACTGAGCTCATTAGATTCCGGCTTTCTCTGCAGAGAATCCGCAACGAGCGCCGGCGGAGGAGCCAATTCCAGTGCCGCAGCGAGATCCGCAGTGTGCGCCGGGCCGCGGCGGGGGGTACAGATTACACAGACGTCTCCATAGGAAAGGATTCTTTTTCATTTCTTTGGAAAGCAGCCACAGCCCGAGCAGTAAAACCCGTCACCTGCCAGCAGAGAAGAACCTGTGCTCTGTGTGTGTGGAAGCAGCGGTCTCTCTGCAGAGAAGGACCTGCGCTCTGTGTGTGGAAGCAGCGGTCTCTCTGCAGAGAAGGACCTGTGCTCTGTGTAGAAGCAGCGGTCTCTCTGCAGAGAAGGACCTGTACTCTGTGTGTGTGGAAGCAGCGGTCTCTCTGCAGAGAAGGACCTGTACTCTGTGTGTGTGGAAGCAGCGGTCTCTCTACAGAGAAGGACCTGCGCTCTGTGTGTGGAAGCAGCGGTCTCTCTGCAGAGAAGGACCTGTACTCTGTGTGTGTGGAAGCAGCGGTCTCTCTACAGAGAAGGACCTGCGCTCTGTGTGTGTGTGGAAGCAGCGGTCTCTCTGCAGAGAAGGACCTGCGCTCTGTGTGTGGAAGCAGCGGTCTCTCTGCAGAGAAGGACCTGTGCTCTGTGTAGAAGCAGCGGTCTCTCTGCAGAGAAGGACCTGTACTCTGTGTGTGGAAGCAGCGGCCTCTCTGCAGAGAAGGACCTGCGCTCTGTGTGTGGAAGCAGCACAAGGAGCCAATCAGGCATGCTGATAGGAGGAGAGGGCAAAGTGACGGAGAGATGACCTCATCAGTCTGCTGCTTCTCTTCACTGTCCAATCACAGGCTGGGGGAGGGACAAGACCTGTAAGTGTCACTGAATTGCAGCAGAGAAAAATCAGGTCTCCTCCCCCGCCAGGCAGGGCTGGGCTGTAAAGCAGAGCTGTATAAATCTCAGGACTGGATGGACATGAATAGAAATCCTTCAGATCTCCTCCATCTGCGGGTTCAGCTTTAAGTGGAAGTTCATCAATAACAATAAAACGATAAATTAAATAAATTGTTTTATAAAATGATACATGGAGGCGATGTGAAGTGACACCCGGCCGCTCGGTGACACCCGGCCGCTCGGTGACACCCTGGCCACTCGGTGACACCCGGCCGCTCGGTGACACCCTGGCCACTCGGTGACACCCCAGCCGCTCGGTGACACTCGGCCGCTCGGTGACACCCGGCCACTCGGTGACACTTGGCCGCTCTGTGACACTCGGCCGCTCTGTGACACTCGGCCGCTCTGTGACACTCGGCCGCTCGGTGACACTCGGCCGCTCGGTGACACTCGGCCGCTCTGTGACACTCGGCCGCTCGGTGACACCCGGCCGCTCTGTGACACTCGGCCGCTCTGTGACACTCGGCCGCTCTGTGACACCCGGCTGCTCGGTGACACTCGGCCGCTCCGTGACACCCGGCCGCTCGGTGACACCCGGCCGCTCTGTGACACCCGGCCGCTCGGTGACACTCGGCCGCTCTGTGACACTCGTCCGCTCTGTGACACCCGGCCGCTCCGTGACACCCGGCCGCTCGGTGACACTTGGCCGCTCTGTGACATCCGGCCGCTCTGTGACATCCGGCCGCTCGGTGACACTCGGCCGCTCTGTGACATCCGGCCGCTCGGTGACACTCGGCCGCTCTGTGACATCCGGCCGCTCTGTGACATCCGGCCGCTCGGTGACACTCGGCCGCTCAGTGACACTCGGCCGCTCGGTGACACTCGGCCGCTCGGTGACACTCGGCCGCTCGGTGACACTCGGCCGCTCAGTGACACTCGGCCGCTCGGTGACACCCGGCCGCTCCGTGACACCCGGCCGCTCTGTGAGACTTGGCCGCTCTGTGACACCCGGCCGCTCAGTGACACTCGGCCGCTCTGTGACACTCGGCCGCTCTGTGACACCCGGCTGCTCGGTGACACTCGGCCGCTCGGTGACACTCGGCCGCTCTGTGACACTCGGCCGCTCTGTGACACCCGGCTGCTCGGTGACACTCGGCCGCTCGGTGACACTCGGCCGCTCTGTGGCACCCGTCCGCTCTGTGACATCCGGCCGCTCGGTGACACTCGGCCGCTCGGTGACACTCGGCCGCTCAGTGACACTCGGCCGCTCTGTGACATCCGGCCGCTCGGTGACACTCGGCCGCTCGGTGACACTCGGCCGCTCGGTGACACCCGGCCGCTCTGTGACACCCGGCCGCTCGGTGACACCCGGCCGCTCGGTGACACCCGGCCGCTCGGTGACACTCGGCCGCTCGGTGACACCCGGCCGCTCTGTGACACTCGGCCGCTCTGTGACACTCGGCCGCTCGGTGACACTCGGCCGCTCGGTGACACCCGGCCGCTCTGTGACACCCGGCCGCTCGGTGACACCCGGCCGCTCTGTGACACTCGGCCGCTCGGTGACACTCGGCCGCTCGGTGACACTCGGCCGCTCGGTGACTCCCGGCCGCTCTGTGACACCCGGCCGCTCGGTGACACTCGGCCGCTCTGTGACACTCGGCCGCTCGGTGACACCCGGCCGCTCTGTGACACTCGGCCGCTCAGTGACACTCGGCCGCTCGGTGACACTCGGCCGCTCGGTGACACTCGGCCGCTCTGTGACACCCGGCCGCTCGGTGACACCCGGCCGCTCGGTGACACCCGGCCGCTCGGTGACACTCGGCCGCTCTGTGACACCCGGCCGCTCGGTGACACTCGGCCGCTCGGTGACACTCGGCCGCTCGGTGACACCCGGCCGCTCGGTGACACTCGGCCGCTCGGTGACACTCGGCCGCTCTGTGACACTCGGCCGCTCTGTGGCACCCGGCCGCTCAGTGACACTCGGCCGCTCGGTGACACTCGGCCGCTCGGTGACACTCGGCCGCTTGGTGACACTCGGCCGCTCGGTGACACTCGGCCGCTCGGTGACACTCGGCCGCTCGGTGACACTCGGCCGCTCTGTGACACTCGGCCGCTCGGTGACACTCGGCCGCTCAGTGACACTCGGCCGCTCGGTGACACCCGGCCGCTCTGTGACACTCGGCCGCTCGGTGACACCCGGCCGCTCTGTGACACCCGGCCGCTCCGTGACACCCGGCCGCTCTGTGACACTTGGCCGCTCTGTGACACCCGGCCGCTCAGTGACACTCGGCCGCTCTGTGACACTTGGCCGCTCTGTGACACCCGGCCGCTCAGTGACACTCGGCCGCTCTGTGACACTCGGCCGCTCTGTGACACCCGGCTGCTCGGTGACACTCGGCCGCTCGGTGACACTCGGCCGCTCTGTGACACTCGGCCGCTCAGTGACACTCGGCCGCTCTGTGACACTCGGCCGCTCTGTGACACCCGGCTGCTCGGTGACACTCGGCCGCTCGGTGACACTCGGCCGCTCTGTGACACTCGGCCGCTCTGTGACACCCGGCTGCTCGGTGACACTCGGCCGCTCCGTGACACCCGGCCGCTCGGTGACACCCGGCCGCTCTGTGACACCCGGCCGCTCGGTGACACCCGGCCGCTCGGTGACACCCGGCCGCTCGGTGACACCCGGCCGCTCGGTGACACTCGGCCGCTCGGTGACACCCGGCCGCTCTGTGACACTCGGCCGCTCTGTGACACTCGGCCGCTCGGTGACACTCGGCCGCTCGGTGACACCCGGCCGCTCTGTGACACCCGGCCGCTCGGTGACACCCGGCCGCTCTGTGACACTCGGCCGCTCGGTGACACTCGGCCGCTCGGTGACACTCGGCCGCTCGGTGACTCCCGGCCGCTCTGTGACACCCGGCCGCTCGGTGACACTCGGCCGCTCTGTGACACTCGGCCGCTCGGTGACACCCGGCCGCTCTGTGACACTCGGCCGCTCAGTGACACTCGGCCGCTCGGTGACACTCGGCCGCTCGGTGACACTCGGCCGCTCTGTGACACCCGGCCGCTCGGTGACACCCGGCCGCTCGGTGACACTCGGCCGCTCTGTGACACCCGGCCGCTCAGTGACACTCGGCCGCTCGGTGACACTCGGCCGCTCGGTGACACCCGGCCGCTCGGTGACACTCGGCCGCTCGGTGACACTCGGCCGCTCTGTGACACTCGGCCGCTCTGTGACACTCGGCCGCTCGGTGACTCCCGGCCGCTCTGTGACACTCGGCCGCTCGGTGACACTCAGCCGCTCTGTGACACTCGGCCGCTCGGTGACACCCGGCCGCTCTGTGACACTCGGCCGCTCAGTGACACTCGGCCGCTCGGTGACACCCGGCCGCTCGGTGACACTCGGCCGCTCTGTGACACCCGGCCGCTCGGTGACACCCGGCCGCTCGGTGACACCCGGCCGCTCGGTGACACCCGGCCGCTCGGTGACACCCGGCCGCTCGGTGACACTCGGCCGCTCGGTGACACTCGGCCGCTCGGTGACACTCGGCCGCTCGGTGACACTCGGCCGCTCTGTGACACCCGGCCGCTCGGTGACACCCGGCCGCTCGGTGACACTCGGCCGCTCGGTGACACTCGGCCGCTCGGTGACACTCGGCTGCGACGACCGACTGAGAATTCATTATTTACACAACAATCTCAACGCGACGGATAAACAGGCGCCGCTCCTCCGGGTCCGAACAGCGACAATTAAAATTGATGGTCTATTAGCATAAGAAAAGGTCGGGGAGATTGGAAGGGAAGCGGCTGTAATCATCTCCATCGGGGGTAATAGGAGGTCGGAACGTTTCCTCGCCGTACAACGATCGCAGCCGCCGCATGACAAATACAGAAGCCGCAGAGGATGCCAAAATACTTGGTGCTGGTCCACCGGATTGACACTGCTAAAGTTGAGAAAACACAGGCAGATTCTTTGTGCTTGTTGGGTATAAAAATCGCCATCCTGTCATTCTGATCCAGCGGTTTCAGCGCATTCGCTGTCACTGCTCTAGAAGACGTATCCATGTGATGTGCAGGACGCAGTCGCTGCTCCATGTGATGTGCAGGCCGCGGGACGCAGTCGCTGCTCCATGTGATGTGCAGGCCGCGGGACGCAGTCGATGACCCATGTGATGTGCAGGCCGCAGTCGATGCTCCGTGTGATGTGCAGGCCGCGGGACGCAGTCGATGCTCCGTGTGATGTGCAGGCCGCGGGACGCAGTCGCTGCTCCGTGTGATGTGCAGGCCGCGGGACGCAGACGATGACCCATGTGATGTGCAGGTCGCGGGACGCAGTCGATGCTCCGTGTGATGTGCAGGCCGCGGGACGCAGTCGCTGCTCCGTGTGATGTGCAGGCCGCGGGACGCAGACGATGACCCATGTGATGTGCAGGCCGCGGGACGCAGTCGATGCTCCGTGTGATGTGCAGGCCGCGGGACGCAGTCGATGCTCCGTGTGATGTGCAGGCCGCGGGACGCAGTCGATGCTCCGTGTGATGTGCAGGCCGCGGGACGCAGTCGCTGCTCCGTGTGATGTGCAGGCCAGGGGACGCAGACGATGACCCATGTGATGTGCAGGTCGCGGGACGCTGTCGCTGCTCCGTGTGATGTGCAGGCCGCGGGACGCAGTCGATGACCCATGTGATGTGCAGGCCGCAGTCGATGCTCCGTGTGATGTGCAGGCCGCAGGACGCAGTCGATGCTCCGTGTGATGTGCAGGCCGCGGGACGCCGTCGCTGCTCCGTGTGATGTGCAGGTCGCGGGACGCCGTCGCTGCTCCGTGTGATGTGCAGGTCGCGGGACGCAGACAATGACCCATGTGATGTGCAGCACGCGGGACGCAGTCGCTGCTCCATGTGATGTGCAGGCCGCGGGACGCAGACAATGACCCATGTGATGTGCAGCACGCGGGACGCAGTCGCTGCTCCGTGTGATGTGCAGGCCGCGGAACGCAGTCGCTGCTCCGTGTGATGTGCAGGCCGCGGGACACAGACGATGACCCATGTGATGTGAAGGCCGCGGGACGCAGTCGCTGCTCCGTGTGATGTGCAGGCCGCAGGACACAGACGATGACCCATGTGATGTGCAGGCCGCGGGACGCAGTCGCTGCTCCGTGTGATGTGCAGGCCGCGGGACGCAGTCGCTGCTCCGTGTGATGTGCAGGCCGCAGGACACAGACGATGACCCATGTGATGTGCAGGCCGCGGGACGCAGTCGCTGCTCCGTGTGATGTGCAGGCCGCAGGACACAGACGATGACCCATGTGATGTGCAGGCCGCGGGACGCAGTCGCTGCTCCGTGTGATGTGCAGGCAGCGGGACGCAGTCGCTGCTCCGTGTGATGTGCAGGCCGCAGGGACGCAGACAATGAGCCATGTGATGTGCAGGCCGCGGGACGCAGTCGCTGCTCCGTGTGATGTGCAGGCCGCGGGACGCAGTCGCTGCTCCGTGTGATGTGCAGGCCGCAGGACACAGACGATGACCCATGTGATGTGCAGGCCGCGGGACGCAGTCGCTGCTCCGTGTGATGTGCAGGCCGCAGGACACAGACGATGACCCATGTGATGTGCAGGCCGCGGGACGCAGTCGCTGCTCCGTGTGATGTGCAGGCAGCGGGACGCAGTCGCTGCTCCGTGTGATGTGCAGGCTGCAGGGACGCAGACAATGAGCCATGTGATGTGCAGGCCGCGGGACGCAGTCGCTGCTCCGTGTGATGTGCAGGCCGCGGGACGCAGTCGCTGCTCCGTGTGATGTGCAGGCCGCAGGACACAGACAATGAGCCATGTGATGTGCAGGCCGCGGGACGCAGTCGCTGCTCCGTGTGATGTGCAGGCCGCGGGACGCAGTCGCTGCTCCGTGTGATGTGCAGGCCGCAGGACACAGACAATGAGCCATGTGATGTGCAGGCCGTGGGACGCAGTCGATGCTCCGTGTGATGTGCAGGCCACGGGACGCAGTCGCTGCTCCGTGTGATGTGCAGGCCGCGGGACGCAGTCGCTGCTCCGTGTGATGTGCAGGCCGCAGGACACAGACAATGAGCCATGTGATGTGCAGGCCGCGGGACGCAGTCGCTGCTCCGTGTGATGTGCAGGCCGCGGGACGCAGTCGCTGCTCCGTGTGATGTGCAGGCCGCAGGACACAGGCGATGACCCATGTGATGTGCAGGCCGCAGGACACAGACGATGACCCATATGATGTGCAGGCCGTGGGACGCAGTCGCTGCTCCGTGTGATGTGCAGGCCGCAGGACACAGACAATGAGCCATGTGATGTGGAGGTCGCGGGACGCAGTCGCTGCTCCGTGTGATGTGCAGGCCGCGGGATGCAGTCGCTGCTCCGTGTGATGTGCAGGCCGCAGGACACAGACGATGACCCATGTGATGTGCAGGCCGCAGGACACAGACGATGACCCATGTGATGTGCAGGCCGCGGGACGCAGTCGCTGCTCCGTGTGATGTGCAGCACGCGGGACGCAGTCGCTGCTCCGTGTGATGTGCAGGCCGCAGGACACAGACGATGACCCATGTGATGTGCAGGCCGCGGGACGCAGTCGCTGCTCCGTGTGATGTGCAGGCCGCGGGACGCAGTCGCTGCTCCGTGTGATGTGCAGGCCGCAGGACACAGACGATGACCCATGTGATGTGCAGGCCGCGGGACGCAGTCGCTGCTCCGTGTGATGTGCAGGCCGCAGGACACAGACGATGACCCATGTGATGTGCAGGCCGCGGGACGCAGTCGCTGCTCCGTGTGATGTGCAGGCCGCAGTCGATGCTCCGTGTGATGTGCAGCACGTGGGCCGCAGTCGATGCTCCGTGTGATGTGCAGGCCGCGGGACGCAGTCGATGCTCCGTGTGATGTGCAGGCCGCGGGACGCAGTCGATGACCCATGTGATGTGCAGGCCGCAGTCGATGCTCCGTGTGATGTGCAGGCCGCGGGACGCAGTCGCTGCTCCGTGTGATGTGCAGGCCGCGGGACGCAGTCGATGCTCCGTGTGATGTGCAGGCCGCGGGACGCAGACGATGACCCATGTGATGTGCAGGTCGCGGGACGCAGTCGATGCTCCATGTGATGTGCAGGCCGCGGGACGCAGTCGCTGCTCCGTGTGATGTGCAGGCCGCGGGACGCAGACGATGACCCATGTGATGTGCAGGCCGCGGGACGCAGTCGATGCTCCGTGTGATGTGCAGGCCGCGGGACGCAGTCGATGCTCCGTGTGATGTGCAGGCCGCGGGACGCAGTCGATGCTCCGTGTGATGTGCAGGCCGCGGGACGCAGTCGCTGCTCCGTGTGATGTGCAGGCCAGGGGACGCAGACGATGACCCATTTGATGTGCAGGTCGCGGGACGCTGTCGCTGCTCCGTGTGATGTGCAGGTCGCGGGACGCAGTCGCTGCTCCGTGTGATGTGCAGCACGTGGGACGCAGTCGATGCTCCGTGTGATGTGCAGGCCGCGGGACGCAGTCGATGCTCCGTGTGATGTGCAGGCCGCGGGACGCAGTCGATGACCCATGTGATGTGCAGGCCGCAGTCGATGCTCCGTGTGATGTGCAGGCCGCGGGACGCAGTCGATGCTCCGTGTGATGTGCAGGCCGCGGGACGCAGTCGCTGCTCCGTGTGATGTGCAGGCCGCGGGACGCAGACGATGACCCATGTGATGTGCAGGTCGCGGGACGCTGTCGCTGCTCCGTGTGATGTGCAGGTCGCGGGACGCAGTCGCTGCTCCGTGTGATGTGCAGGCCGCGGGACGCAGGCGATGACCCATGTGATGTGCAGCATGCGGGACGCAGTCGCTGCTCCGTGTGATGTGCAGGCCGCGGGACGCAGACGATGACCCATGTGATGTGCAGGTCGCGGGACGCCGTCGCTGCTCCGTGTGATGTGCAGGTCGCGGGACGCAGTCGCTGCTCCATGTGATGTGCAGGCTGCGGGACGCAGACAATGACCCATGTGATGTGCAGCACGCGGGACGCAGTCGCTGCTCCATGTGATGTGCAGGCCGCGGGACGCAGACAATGACCCATGTGATGTGCAGCACGCGGGACGCAGTCGCTGCTCCGTGTGATGTGCAGGCCGCGGAACGCAGTCGCTGCTCCGTGTGATGTGCAGGCCGCGGGACACAGACGATGACCCATGTGATGTGCAGGCCGCGGGACGCAGTCGCTGCTCCGTGTGATGTGCAGGCCGCAGGACACAGACGATGACCCATGTGATGTGCAGGCCGCGGGACGCAGTCGCTGCTCCGTGTGATGTGCAGGCCGCGGGACGCAGTCGCTGCTCCGTGTGATGTGCAGGCCGCGGGACGCAGTCGCTGCTCCGTGTGATGTGCAGGCCGCAGGACACAGACGATGACCCATGTGATGTGCAGGCCGCGGGACGCAGTCGCTGCTCCGTGTGATGTGCAGGCCGCAGGACACAGACGATGACCCATGTGATGTGCAGGCCGCGGGACGCAGTCGCTGCTCCGTGTGATGTGCAGGCAGCGGGACGCAGTCGCTGCTCCGTGTGATGTGCAGGCCGCAGGACACAGACGATGACCCATGTGATGTGCAGGCCGTGGGACGCAGTCGCTGCTCCGTGTGATGTGCAGGCCGCAGGGACGCAGACAATGAGCCATGTGATGTGCAGGCCGCGGGACGCAGTCGCTGCTCCGTGTGATGTGCAGGCCGCGGGACGCAGTCGCTGCTCCGTGTGATGTGCAGGCCGCAGGACACAGACAATGAGCCATGTGATGTGCAGGCCGCGGGACGCAGTCGCTGCTCCGTGTGATGTGCAGGCCGCGGGACGCATTCGCTGCTCCGTGTGATGTGCAGGCCGCAGGACACAGACAATGAGCCATGTGATGTGCAGGCCGTGGGACGCAGTCGATGCTCCGTGGGATGTGCAGGCCGCAGCACACAGACAATGAGCCATGTGATGTGCAGGCCGTGGGACGCAGTCGATGCTCCGTGTGATGTGCAGGCCACGGGACGCAGTCGCTGCTCCGTGTGATGTGCAGGCCGCGGGACGCAGTCGCTGCTCCGTGTGATGTGCAGGCCGCAGGACACAGACGATGACCCATGTGATGTGCAGGCCGCAGGACACAGACGATGACCCATGTGATGTGCAGGCCGTGGGACGCAGTCGCTGCTCCGTGTGATGTGCAGGCCGCAGGACACAGACAATGAGCCATGTGATGTGCAGGCCGCGGGACGCAGTCGCTGCTCCGTGTGATGTGCAGGCCGCGGGACGCAGTCGCTGCTCCGTGTGATGTGCAGGCCGCAGGACACAGACGATGACCCATGTGATGTGCAGGCCGCAGGACACAGACGATGACCCATGTGATGTGCAGGCCGCGGGACGCAGTCGCTGCTCCGTGTGATGTGCAGCACGCGGGACGCAGTCGCTGCTCCGTGTGATGTGCAGGCCGCAGGACACAGACGATGACCCATGTGATGTGCAGGCCGCGGGACGCAGTCGCTGCTCCGTGTGATGTGCAGGCCGCGGGACGCAGTCGCTGCTCCGTGTGATGTGCAGGCCGCAGGACACAGACGATGACCCATGTGATGTGCAGGCCGCGGGACGCAGTCGCTGCTCCGTGTGATGTGCAGGCCGCAGGACACAGACGATGACCCATGTGATGTGCAGGCCGCGGGACGCAGTCGCTGCTCCGTGTGATGTGCAGGCCGCGGGACGCAGTCGCTGCTCCGTGTGATGTGCAGGCCGCAGGACACAGACGATGACCCATGTGATGTGCAGGCCGTGGGACGCAGTCGCTGCTCCGTGTGATGTGCAGGCCGCAGGGACGCAGACAATGAGCCATGTGATGTGCAGGCCGCGGGACGCAGTCGCTGCTCCGTGTGATGTGCAGGCCGCGGGACGCAGTCGCTGCTCCGTGTGATGTGCAGGCCGCAGGACACAGACAATGAGCCATGTGATGTGCAGGCCGCGGGACGCAGTCGCTGCTCCGTGTGATGTGCAGGCCGCGGGACGCAGTCGCTGCTCTGTGTGATGTGCAGGCCGCAGGACACAGACAATGAGCCATGTGATGTGCAGGCCGTGGGACGCAGTCGATGCTCCGTGTGATGTGCAGGCCGCGGGACGCAGTCGCTGCTCCGTGTGATGTGCAGGCCGCGGGACGCAGTCGCTGCTCCGTGTGATGTGCAGGCCGCAGGACACAGACAATGAGCCATGTGATGTGCAGGCCGCGGGACGCAGTCGCTGCTCCGTGTGATGTGCAGGCCGCGGGACGCAGTCGCTGCTCCGTGTGATGTGCAGGCCGCAGGACACAGACGATGACCCATGTGATGTGCAGGCCGTGGGACGCAGTCGCTGCTCCGTGTGATGTGCAGCACGCGGGACGCAGTTGCTGTTCCGTGTGATGTGCAGGCCGCAGGACACAGACGATGACCCATGTGATGTGCAGGCCGTGGGACGCAGTCGCTGCTCCGTGTGATGTGCAGCACGCGGGACGCAGTTGCTGTTCCGTGTGATGTGCAGGCCGCAGGACACAGACGATGACCCATGTGATGTGCAGGCCGTGGGACGCAGTCGATGCTCCGTGTGATGTGCAGGCCGCAGGACACAGACGATGACCCATGTGATGTGCAGGCCGCGGGATGCAGTCGCTGCTCCGTGTGATGTGCAGGCCGCGGGACGCAGTCGCTGCTCCGTGTGATGTGCAGGCCGCAGGACACAGACGATGACCCATGTGATGTGCAGGCCGCGGGACGCAGTCGCTGCTCCGTGTGATGTGCAGGCCGCAGGACACAGACGATGACCCATGTGATGTGCAGGCCGCGGGACGCAGTCGCTGCTCCGTGTGATGTGCAGGCCGCGGGACGCAGTCGCTGCTCCGTGTGATGTGCAGGCCGCAGGACACAGACGATGACCCATGTGATGTGCAGCCCGTGGGACGCAGTCGATGCTCCGTGTGATGTGCAGGCCGCAGGACACAGACGATGACCCATGTAATGTGCAGGCCGTGGGACGCAGTCGCTGCTCCGTGTGATGTGCAGGCCGCAGGACACAGACGATGACCCATGTGATGTGCAGGCCACGGGATGCAGTCGCTGCTCCGTGTGATGTGCAGGCCGTGGGACGCAGTCGATGCTCCGTGTGATGTGCAGGCCGCAGGACACAGACGATGACCCATGTGATGTGCAGGCCGCGGGACGCAGTCGCTGCTCCGTGTGATGTGCAGGCCGCGGGACGCAGTCGCTGCTCCGTGTGATGTGCAGGCCACAGGACACAGACGATGACCCATGTGATGTGCAGGCCGCAGGACACAGACGATGACCCATGTGATGTGCAGGCCGCAGGACACAGACGATGACCCATGTGATGTGCAGGCCGTGGGACGCAGTCGCTGCTCCGTGTGATGTGCAGCACGCGGGACGCAGTTGCTGTTCCGTGTGATGTGCAGGCCGCAGGACACAGACGATGACCCATGTGATGTGCAGGCCGTGGGACGCAGTCGCTGCTCCGTGTGATGTGCAGCACGCGGGACGCAGTTGCTGTTCCGTGTGATGTGCAGGCCGCAGGACACAGACGATGACCCATGTGATGTGCAGGCCGTGGGACGCAGTCGATGCTCCGTGTGATGTGCAGGCCGCAGGACACACACGATGACCCATGTGATGTGCAGGCCGCGGGATGCAGTCGCTGCTCCGTGTGATGTGCAGGCCGCGGGACGCAGTCGCTGCTCCGTGTGATGTGCAGGCCGCAGGACACAGACGATGACCCATGTGATGTGCAGGCCGCGGGACGCAGTCGCTGCTCCGTGTGATGTGCAGGCCGCAGGACACAGACGATGACCCATGTGATGTGCAGGCCGCGGGACGCAGTCGCTGCTCCGTGTGATGTGCAGGCCGCGGGACGCAGTCGCTGCTCCGTGTGATGTGCAGGCCGCAGGACACAGACGATGACCCATGTGATGTGCAGCCCGTGGGACGCAGTCGATGCTCCGTGTGATGTGCAGGCCGCAGGACACAGACGATGACCCATGTAATGTGCAGGCCGTGGGACGCAGTCGCTGCTCCGTGTGATGTGCAGGCCGCAGGACACAGACGATGACCCATGTGATGTGCAGGCCACGGGATGCAGTCGCTGCTCCGTGTGATGTGCAGGCCGTGGGACGCAGTCGATGCTCCGTGTGATGTGCAGGCCGCAGGACACAGACGATGACCCATGTGATGTGCAGGCCGCGGGATGCAGTCGCTGCTCCGTGTGATGTGCAGGCCGCGGGACGCAGTCGCTGCTCCGTGTGATGTGCAGGCCGCAGGACACAGACGATGACCCATGTAATGTGCAGGCCGTGGGACGCAGTCGCTGCTCCGTGTGATGTGCAGGCCGCAGGACACAGACGATGACCCATGTGATGTGCAGGCCACGGGATGCAGTCGCTGCTCCGTGTGATGTGCAGGCCGTGGGACGCAGTCGATGCTCCGTGTGATGTGCAGGCCGCAGGACACAGACGATGACCCATGTGATGTGCAGGCCGCGGGATGCAGTCGCTGCTCCGTGTGATGTGCAGGCCGCGGGACGCAGTCGCTGCTCCGTGTGATGTGCAGGCCGCAGGACACAGACGATGACCCATGTGATGTGCAGGCCGCGGGACGCAGTTGCTGCTCCGTGTGATGTGCAGGCCGCAGGACACAGACGATGACCCATGTGATGTGTAGGCCGCGGGACACAGTCGCTGCTCCGTGTGATGTGCAGGCCGCGGGACGCAGTCGCTGCTCCGTGTGATGTGCAGGCCGCAGGACACAGACGATGACCCATATGATGTGCAGGCCGTGGGACGCAGTCGCTGCTCCGTGTGATGTGCAGGCCGCAGGACACAGACGATGACCCATGTAATGTGCAGGCCGTGGGACGCAGTCGCTGCTCCGTGTGATGTGCAGGCCGCAGGACACAGACGATGACCCATGTAATGTGCAGGCCGTGGGACGCAGTCGCTGCTCCGTGTGATGTGCAGGCCGTGGGACGCAGTCGATGCTCCGTGTGATGTGCAGGCCGCGGGACGCAGTCGATGCTCCGTGTGATGTGCAGGCCGCGGGACGCAGTCGCTGCTCCGTGTGATGTGCAGGCCGCGGGACGCAGTCGATGCTCCATGTGATGTGCAGGCCGCGGGACGCAGTCGCTGCTCCGTGTGATGTGCAGGCCGCAGGACACAGACGATGACCCATGTGATGTGCAGGCCGCGGGACACAGTCGCTGCTCCGTGTGATGTGCTGGCCGCAGGACACAGACGATGACCCATGTGATGTGCAGGCCGCGGGACGCAGTCGCTGCTCCGTGTGATGTGCAGGCCGCAGGACACAGACGATGACCCATGTGATGTGCAGGCCGTGGGACGCAGTCGATGCTCCGTGTGATGTGCAGGCCGTGGGACGCAGTCGCTGCTCCGTGTGATGTGCAGGCCGCAGGACACAGACGATGACCCATGTGATGTGCAGGCCGCGGGACGCAGTCGCTGCTCCGTGTGATGTGCAGGCCGCAGGACACAGACGATGACCCATGTGATGTGCAGGCCGCAGGACACAGACGATGACCCATGTGATGTGCAGGCCGCGGGACGCAGTCGCTGCTCCGTGTGATGTGCAGGCCGCGGGACGCAGTCGCTGCTCCGTGTGATGTGCAGGCCGCAGGACACAGACGATGACCCATGTGATGTGCAGGCCGCGGGACGCAGTCGCTGCTCTGTGTGATGTGCAGGCCGCAGGACACAGACGATGACCCATGTGATGTGCAGGCCGCGGGACGCAGTCGCTGCTCCGTGTGATGTGCAGGCCGCAGGACACAGACGATGACCCATGTGATGTGCAGGCCGCGGGACGCAGTCGCTGCTCCGTGTGATGTGCAGGCCGCGGGACGCAGTCGCTGCTCCGTGTGATGTGCAGGCCGCAGGACACAGACGATGACCCATATGATGTGCAGGCCGTGGGACGCAGTCGCTGCTCCGTGTGATGTGCAGGCCGCAGGACACAGACGATGACCCATGTAATGTGCAGGCCGTGGGACGCAGTCGCTGCTCCGTGTGATGTGCAGGCCGCAGGACACAGACGATGACCCATGTAATGTGCAGGCCGTGGGACGCAGTCGATGCTCCGTGTGATGTGCAGGCCGTGGGACGCAGTCGATGCTCCGTGTGATGTGCAGGCCGCGGGACGCAGTCGATGCTCCGTGTGATGTGCAGGCCGCGGGACGCAGTCGCTGCTCCGTGTGATGTGCAGGCCGCGGGACGCAGTCGATGCTCCATGTGATGTGCAGGCCGCGGGACGCAGTCGCTGCTCCGTGTGATGTGCAGGCCGCAGGACACAGACGATGACCCATGTGATGTGCAGGCCGCGGGACACAGTCGCTGCTCCGTGTGATGTGCAGGCCGCAGGACACAGACGTTGACCCATGTGATGTGCAGGCCGCGGGACGCAGTCGCTGCTCCGTGTGATGTGCAGGCCGCAGGACACAGACGATGACCCATGTGATGTGCAGGCCGTGGGACGCAGTCGATGCTCCGTGTGATGTGCAGGCCGTGGGACGCAGTCGCTGCTCCGTGTGATGTGCAGGCCGCAGGACACAGACGATGACCCATGTGATGTGCAGGCCGCGGGACGCAGTCGCTGCTCCGTGTGATGTGCAGGCCGCAGGACACAGACGATGACCCATGTGATGTGCAGGCCGCGGGACGCAGTCGCTGCTCCGTGTGATGTGCAGGCCGCGGGACGCAGTCGCTGCTCCGTGTGATGTGCAGGCCGCAGGACACAGACGATGACCCATGTGATGTGCAGGCCGCGGGACGCAGTCGCTGCTCTGTGTGATGTGCAGGCCGCAGGACACAGACGATGACCCATGTGATGTGCAGGCCGCGGGACGCAGTCGCTGCTCCGTGTGATGTGCAGGCCGCAGGACACAGACGATGACCCATGTGATGTGCAGGCCGCGGGACGCAGTCGCTGCTCCGTGTGATGTGCAGGCCGCAGGACACAGACGATGACCCATGTGATGTGCAGGCCGCGGGACGCAGTCGCTGCTCCGTGTGATGTGCAGGCCGCGGGACGCAGTCGCTGCTCCGTGTGATGTGCAGGCCGCAGGACACAGACGATGACCCATGTGATGTGCAGGCCGTGGGACGCAGTCGCTGCTCCGTGTGATGTGCAGGCCGCAGGACACAGACGATGACCCATGTAATGTGCAGGCCGTGGGACGCAGTCGCTGCTCCGTGTGATGTGCAGGCCGCAGGACACAGACGATGACCCATGTAATGTGCAGGCCGTCGGACGCAGTCGATGCTCCGTGTGATGTGCAGGCCGTGGGACGCAGTCGATGCTCCGTGTGACGTGCAGGCCGCGGGACGCAGTCGATGCTCCGTGTGATGTGCAGGCCGCGGGACGCAGTCGATGCTCCGTGTGATGTGCAGGCCGTGGGACGCAGTCGATGCTCCGTGTGATGTGCAGGCCGTGGGACGCAGTCGCTGCTCCGTGTGATGTGCAGGCCGTGGGACGCAGTCGCTGCTCCGTGTGATGTGCAGGCCGCAGGACACAGTCGATGCTCCGTGTGATGTGCAGGCCGCAGGACACAGACGATGACCCATGTGATGTGCAGGCCGTGGGACGCAGTCGCTGCTCCGTGTGATGTGCAGGCCGCGGGACGCAGTCGCTGCTCCGTGTGATGTGCAGGCCGCAGGACACAGACGATGACCCATGTGATGTGCAGGCCGCGGGACGCAGTCGCTGCTCCGTGTGATGTGCAGGCCGCAGGACACAGACGATGACCCATGTGATGTGCAGGCCGTGGGACGCAGTCGCTGCTCCGTGTGATGTGCAGGCCGCAGGACACAGACGATGACCCATGTGATGTGCAGGCCGCGGGACGCAGTCGCTGCTCCGTGTGATGTGCAGGCCGCAGGACACAGACGATGACCCATGTGATGTGCATGCCGCGGGACGCAGTCGCTGCTCCGTGTGATGTGCAGGCCGCAGGACACAGACGATGACCCATGTGATGTGCAGGCCGTGGGACGCAGTCGCTGCTCCGTGTGATGTGCAGGCCGCGGGACGCAGTCGCTGCTCCGTGTGATGTGCAGGCCGCAGGACACAGACGATGACCCATGTGATGTGCAGGCCGTGGGACGCAGTCGCTGCTCCGTGTGATGTGCAGGCCGCAGGACACAGACGATGACCCATGTAATGTGCAGGCCGTGGGACGCAGTCGCTGCTCCGTGTGATGTGCAGGCCGCAGGACACAGACGATGACCCATGTAATGTGCAGGCCGTCGGACGCAGTCGATGCTCCGTGTGATGTGCAGGCCGTGGGACGCAGTCGATGCTCCGTGTGACGTGCAGGCCGCGGGACGCAGTCGATGCTCCGTGTGATGTGCAGGCCGCGGGACGCAGTCGATGCTCCGTGTGATGTGCAGGCCGTGGGACGCAGTCGATGCTCCGTGTGATGTGCAGGCCGTGGGACGCAGTCGCTGCTCCGTGTGATGTGCAGGCCGCAGGACACAGACGATGACCCATGTAATGTGCAGGCCGTGGGACGCAGTCGCTGCTCCGTGTGATGTGCAGGCCGCGGGACGCAGTCGCTGCTCCGTGTGATGTGCAGGCCGCGGGACGCAGTCGATGCTCCGTGTGATGTGCAGGCCGCGGGACGCAGTCGCTGCTCCGTGTGATGTGCAGGCCGCAGGACACAGACGATGACCCATGTGATGTGCAGGCCGCGGGACGCAGTCGCTGCTCCGTGTGATGTGCAGGCCGCAGGACACAGACGATGACCCATGTGATGTGCAGGCCGCGGGACGCAGTCGCTGCTCCGTGTGATGTGCAGGCCGCAGGACACAGACGATGACCCATGTGATGTGCAGGCCGTGGGACGCAGTCGCTGCTCCGTGTGATGTGCAGGCCGCAGGACACAGACGATGACCCATGTGATGTGCAGGCCGCGGGACGCAGTCGCTGCTCCGTGTGATGTGCAGGCTGCAGGACACAGACGATGACCCATGTGATGTGCAGGCCGTGGGACACAGACGATGACCCATGTGATGTGCAGGCCGTGGGACGCAGTCGCTGCTCCGTGTGATGTGCAGGCCGCAGGACACAGACGATGACCCATGTGATGTGCAGGCCGCGGGACGCAGTCGCTGCTCCGTGTGATGTGCAGGCCGCAGGACACAGACGATGACCCATGTGATGTGCATGCCGCGGGACGCAGTCGCTGCTCCGTGTGATGTGCAGGCCGCAGGACACAGACGATGACCCATGTGATGTGCAGGCCGTGGGACGCAGTCGCTGCTCCGTGTGATGTGCAGGCCGTGGGACGCAGTCGCTGCTCCGTGTGATGTGCAGGCCGCAGGACACAGACGATGACCCATGTGATGTGCATGCCGCGCGACGCAGTCGCTGCTCCGTGTGATGTGCAGGCCGCAGGACACAGACGATGACCCATGTGATGTGCAGGCCGTGGGACGCAGTCGCTGCTCCGTGTGATGTGCAGGCCGCAGGACACAGACGATGACCCATGTGATGTGCAGGCCGTGGGACGCAGTCGCTGCTCCGTGTGATGTGCAGGCCGTGGGACGCAGTCGCTGCTCCGTGTGATGTGCAGGCCGCAGGACACAGACGATGACCCATGTGATGTGCATGCCGCGGGACGCAGTCGCTGCTCCGTGTGATGTGCAGGCCGCAGGACACAGACGATGACCCATGTGATGTGCAGGCCGTGGGACGCAGTCGCTGCTCCGTGTGATGTGCAGGCCGCAGGACACAGACGATGACCCATGTGATGTGCATGCCGCGGGACGCAGTCGCTGCTCCGTGTGATGTGCAGGCCGCAGGACACAGACGATGACCCATGTGATGTGCAGGCCGTGGGACGCAGTCGCTGCTCCGTGTGATGTGCAGGCCGCAGGACACAGACGATGACCCATGTGATGTGCAGGCCGTGGGACGCAGTCGCTGCTCCGTGTGATGTGCAGGCCGCAGGACACAGACGATGACCCATGTGATGTGCAGGCCGTGGGACGCAGTCGCTGCTCCGTGTGATGTGCAGGCCGTGGGACGCAGTCGCTGCTCCGTGTGATGTGCAGGCCGCAGGACACAGACGATGACCCATGTAATGTGCAGGCCGTGGGACGCAGTCGATGCTCCGTGTGATGTGCAGGCCGCGGGACGCAGTCGCTGCTCCGTGTGATGTGCAGGCCGCGGGACGCAGTCGCTGCTCCGTGTGATGTGCAGGCCGCAGGACACAGACGATGACCCATGTGATGTGCAGGCCGCGGGACGCAGTCGCTGCTCTGTGTGATGTGCAGGCCGCAGGACACAGACGATGACCCATGTGATGTGCAGGCCGCGGGACGCAGTCGCTGCTCCATGTGATGTGCAGGCCGCAGGACACAGACGATGACCCATGTGATGTGCAGGCCGCGGGACGCAGTCGCTGCTCCGTGTGATGTGCAGGCCGCAGGACACAGACGATGACCCATGTGATGTGCAGGCCGCGGGACGCAGTCGCTGCTCCGTGTGATGTGCAGGCCGCGGGACGCAGTCGCTGCTCCGTGTGATGTGCAGGCCGCAGGACACAGACGATGACCCATGTGATGTGCAGGCCGTGGGACGCAGTCGCTGCTCCGTGTGATGTGCAGGCCGCAGGACACAGACGATGACCCATGTAATGTGCAGGCCGTGGGACGCAGTCGCTGCTCCGTGTGATGTGCAGGCCGCAGGACACAGACGATGACCCATGTAATGTGCAGGCCGTCGGACGCAGTCGATGCTCCGTGTGATGTGCAGGCCGTGGGACGCAGTCGATGCTCCGTGTGACGTGCAGGCCGCGGGACGCAGTCGATGCTCCGTGTGATGTGCAGGCCGCGGGACGCAGTCGATGCTCCGTGTGATGTGCAGGCCGTGGGACGCAGTCGATGCTCCGTGTGATGTGCAGGCCGTGGGACGCAGTCGCTGCTCCGTGTGATGTGCAGGCCGTGGGACGCAGTCGCTGCTCCGTGTGATGTGCAGGCCGCAGGACACAGTCGATGCTCCGTGTGATGTGCAGGCCGCAGGACACAGACGATGACCCATGTGATGTGCAGGCCGTGGGACGCAGTCGCTGCTCCGTGTGATGTGCAGGCCGCGGGACGCAGTCGCTGCTCCGTGTGATGTGCAGGCCGCGGGACGCAGTCGATGCTCCGTGTGATGTGCAGGCCGCGGGACGCAGTCGCTGCTCCGTGTGATGTGCAGGCCGCAGGACACAGACGATGACCCATGTGATGTGCAGGCCGCGGGACGCAGTCGCTGCTCCGTGTGATGTGCAGGCCGCAGGACACAGACGATGACCCATGTGATGTGCAGGCCGTGGGACGCAGTCGCTGCTCCGTGTGATGTGCAGGCCGCAGGACACAGACGATGACCCATGTGATGTGCAGGCCGCGGGACGCAGTCGCTGCTCCGTGTGATGTGCAGGCTGCAGGACACAGACGATGACCCATGTGATGTGCAGGCCGTGGGACACAGACGATGACCCATGTGATGTGCAGGCCGTGGGACGCAGTCGCTGCTCCGTGTGATGTGCAGGCCGCAGGACACAGACGATGACCCATGTGATGTGCAGGCCGCGGGACGCAGTCGCTGCTCCGTGTGATGTGCAGGCCGCAGGACACAGACGATGACCCATGTGATGTGCATGCCGCGGGACGCAGTCGCTGCTCCGTGTGATGTGCAGGCCGCAGGACACAGACGATGACCCATGTGATGTGCAGGCCGTGGGACGCAGTCGCTGCTCCGTGTGATGTGCAGGCCGCGGGACGCAGTCGCTGCTCCGTGTGATGTGCAGGCCGCAGGACACAGACGATGACCCATGTGATGTGCAGGCCGTGGGACGCAGTCGCTGCTCCGTGTGATGTGCAGGCCGCAGGACACAGACGATGACCCATGTAATGTGCAGGCCGTGGGACGCAGTCGCTGCTCCGTGTGATGTGCAGGCCGCAGGACACAGACGATGACCCATGTAATGTGCAGGCCGTCGGACGCAGTCGATGCTCCGTGTGATGTGCAGGCCGTGGGACGCAGTCGATGCTCCGTGTGACGTGCAGGCCGCGGGACGCAGTCGATGCTCCGTGTGATGTGCAGGCCGCGGGACGCAGTCGATGCTCCGTGTGATGTGCAGGCCGTGGGACGCAGTCGATGCTCCGTGTGATGTGCAGGCCGTGGGACGCAGTCGCTGCTCCGTGTGATGTGCAGGCCGCAGGACACAGACGATGACCCATGTAATGTGCAGGCCGTGGGACGCAGTCGCTGCTCCGTGTGATGTGCAGGCCGCGGGACGCAGTCGCTGCTCCGTGTGATGTGCAGGCCGCGGGACGCAGTCGATGCTCCGTGTGATGTGCAGGCCGCGGGACGCAGTCGCTGCTCCGTGTGATGTGCAGGCCGCAGGACACAGACGATGACCCATGTGATGTGCAGGCCGCGGGACGCAGTCGCTGCTCCGTGTGATGTGCAGGCCGCAGGACACAGACGATGACCCATGTGATGTGCAGGCCGCGGGACGCAGTCGCTGCTCCGTGTGATGTGCAGGCCGCAGGACACAGACGATGACCCATGTGATGTGCAGGCCGTGGGACGCAGTCGCTGCTCCGTGTGATGTGCAGGCCGCAGGACACAGACGATGACCCATATGATGTGCAGGCCGCGGGACGCAGTCGCTGCTCCGTGTGATGTGCAGGCTGCAGGACACAGACGATGACCCATGTGATGTGCAGGCCGTGGGACACAGACGATGACCCATGTGATGTGCAGGCCGTGGGACGCAGTCGCTGCTCCGTGTGATGTGCAGGCCGCAGGACACAGACGATGACCCATGTGATGTGCAGGCCGCGGGACGCAGTCGCTGCTCCGTGTGATGTGCAGGCCGCAGGACACAGACGATGACCCATGTGATGTGCATGCCGCGGGACGCAGTCGCTGCTCCGTGTGATGTGCAGGCCGCAGGACACAGACGATGACCCATGTGATGTGCAGGCCGTGGGACGCAGTCGCTGCTCCGTGTGATGTGCAGGCCGTGGGACGCAGTCGCTGCTCCGTGTGATGTGCAGGCCGCAGGACACAGACGATGACCCATGTGATGTGCATGCCGCGCGACGCAGTCGCTGCTCCGTGTGATGTGCAGGCCGCAGGACACAGACGATGACCCATGTGATGTGCAGGCCGTGGGACGCAGTCGCTGCTCCGTGTGATGTGCAGGCCGCAGGACACAGACGATGACCCATGTGATGTGCAGGCCGTGGGACGCAGTCGCTGCTCCGTGTGATGTGCAGGCCGTGGGACGCAGTCGCTGCTCCGTGTGATGTGCAGGCCGCAGGACACAGACGATGACCCATGTGATGTGCATGCCGCGGGACGCAGTCGCTGCTCCGTGTGATGTGCAGGCCGCAGGACACAGACGATGACCCATGTGATGTGCAGGCCGTGGGACGCAGTCGCTGCTCCGTGTGATGTGCAGGCCGCAGGACACAGACGATGACCCATGTGATGTGCATGCCGCGGGACGCAGTCGCTGCTCCGTGTGATGTGCAGGCCGCAGGACACAGACGATGACCCATGTGATGTGCAGGCCGTGGGACGCAGTCGCTGCTCCGTGTGATGTGCAGGCCGCAGGACACAGACGATGACCCATGTGATGTGCAGGCCGTGGGACGCAGTCGCTGCTCCGTGTGATGTGCAGGCCGCAGGACACAGACGATGACCCATGTGATGTGCAGGCCGTGGGACGCAGTCGCTGCTCCGTGTGATGTGCAGGCCGCAGGACACAGACGATGACCCATGTGATGTGCAGGCCGTGGGACGCAGTCGCTGCTCCGTGTGATGTGCAGGCCGCAGGACACAGACGATGACCCATGTGATGTGCAGGCCGTGGGACGCAGTCGCTGCTCCGTGTGATGTGCAGGCCGCAGGACACAGACGATGACCCATGTGATGTGCAGGCCGTGGGACGCAGTCGCTGCTCCGTGTGATGTGCAGGCCGCAGGACACAGACGATGACCCATGTGATGTGCAGGCCGTGGGACGCAGTCGCTGCTCCGTGTGATGTGCAGGCCGCAGGACACAGACGATGACCCATGTGATGTGCAGGCCGTGGGACGCAGTCGCTGCTCCGTGTGATGTGCAGGCCGCAGGACACAGACGATGACCCATGTGATGTGCAGGCCGTGGGACGCAGTCGCTGCTCCGTGTGATGTGCAGGCCGCAGGACACAGACGATGACCCATGTGATGTGCAGGCCGTGGGACGCAGTCGCTGCTCCGTGTGATGTGCAGGCCGCAGGACACAGACGATGACCCATGTGATGTGCAGGCCGTGGGACGCAGTCGCTGCTCCGTGTGATGTGCAGGCCGTGGGACGCAGTCGCTGCTCCGTGTGATGTGCAGGCCGCAGGACACAGACGATGACCCATGTAATGTGCAGGCCGTGGGACGCAGTCGATGCTCCGTGTGATGTGCAGGCCGCGGGACGCACAGATCGGTCCCAAAAGACGTGAATAGGACGCGACCTGTACGGAAACGCACGGGGCAGACGCGGCCCGCACACAGGTGTTGCTCGTGTTCTCGCAGCCTTAGATCCAATGAATCTCCTAGTAAATCTTGTGGGAATCCCGTCATTTCACCTTGGATCAGAGGCGTCCCCGTGGCCCCATCTGTTTAATATTCAATGTGAAGATTTCCTCGCTCCTCAAATTGGCGGTTTGTTGCTTTTGGGTTAATTGTTTGTTGAGTTTTTTCTGTCCTCCCATTTAGATAATCGCCGGCCCCGCCCCTCCGCTCTGCGACATTCTGCAGCTTCCAGCTCTGTAATTACTCCGCCTCTGGTCAATTATCTCTAATTAGGACGTGTCCCTTGATTATCTAGTGATGTCCCCGGAGATGAGGAGGTGTCAGAAGACCAGCCGTGATCAGATGTATCTGGATTGTGACGTTTGGGGTCCGTCAGCAGCAGATCCAGTCCGGTATATATTATCTCTCACTTCACGTCCTGATGAAAGGGGGCGCTCTTCACCCTCTTCTGACTTTGTGATAAAGTTTTTCTTACCTCAGGTCCCACTTTTGCAACTTGACGAGTGACTTTGTACCCCGGAGTCACATGACCAGTCGCACTCCATGTTTTCCAATGAGTACCGGTCAGATCTGTGCGTCTTAAAGTCGCAGCGACTAGTTCCTGCACTATTTTCGTCCAATTTAGAAAACAAATCTCAATCCAGACGATTACATTTTGGTTTGCAGCTTTCAAGCCGCGAACACCGGCGGCCCGGGAATCCCGTCAGGAAAAAAGAACGTCGGTTTTCCTGACGGGATTCCTGGCAAGCTTTTCTTGCCAAGTCCTGTGTGCAGACGGCACATTCAATACAGTGTTAATTTTGTCGACTAAAACATTTTAGTTGACTAAATGAATACTATTTTAGTCGACTAAAATACGACTAAAACTAAAACAATTGAGACGACTAAAATACGACTAAAACTAAAATGCCATTTTAGTCAAAAGACTGAAGCCTCGTACACGCGGCCGTTCGGGTGCCCTTGTTTCTGTGAATCTCGATGAGACAAAAAGAGAACTTGCTTTCTCTTTTCTCGTTGTGATTCTCGCCAGACTGTTTTTTCGGACGAGAAAACCGTTCGTGTGTAGGCTTTTCCGAGTCTTCAAAAAACGCGCATGCTCAGAATCAAGTATGAGACGGGCGCGCTCGTCCTGGTAAAACTAGCGTTCGTAATGGAGATCGCACATTCGTCGCGCTAAAACGGACTGAAAAGCGCAAATCGTCTCTCCCCGAACTTTTACTAACACGCGGTAACACGAGGATCAGCAAAAGCAGCCCAAGGGGTGGCGCCATTGGAATGGAACTTCCCCTTTATACTGCCGTGGTACGTGTTGTACGTCACCGCGCTTTACAACCACGAGATTTTTAATTGGCAGTGTGGTGTGTATGCAAAGAAAGCTTGACAAGAATCTCGTTGAGAAAAACGACGTTTTTTTTTACAACGAGATTCTCGGCCGTGTGTACGAGGCTTCGGTCTCAGATTCCTTCACTTAGGCCCCTTTCACACTGAGGCGTTGAAAAAACGCAAAAAAATTATGATTTTTTTTTTACCGCGATTTTACCACGTTCGCAGTAAAAATAGCGCTTACGCCTATGCGTTTTTACCGCGTTTTTGCGGTAAAAAGGATTATTTGGTATCCCACAATCCTCCACTCTACTGCAGTCATGTGACCTTCCCACAGCTTCTGGGTGTTTTTTACCGCGTTTTTACCGCGTTTTTACAGCGGTACTCATTCATTTCAATGGGGATAGGCGTTTTTACAGCGCTATTTTATGCGCCCTAAAGTTGCTCTAAAAAAGCTGTTTGCAGGATTTTTTTCCAACGCACAGCAAGCAAAACGCCTGAGTGTGAGGGCCCTCAGGGCTTTCACATTGAGAATGATGGGGCAGGATTATTTAAGGCATTTTTACAGCGCTGTTTTTACCGCGAAAACGCGGTAAAAACGCCTCAGTGTGAAAGGGGCCTTACAAACCAAGGAGTGTGGCACAGCCTAGAAGGGGGTGAAACATGTTAGGATAACCGCTCTGTACAACCCAATTGAGCCACATTGGCTTCCAGTGGCGGCGCTCCAGTCTGTTCTCCGGAGTGCAGGAGATTGTGGGAAGTCAGATTTCCGGTCACCGTATAAAAGGGTTAAAACGGCACGCCAGTCTCCCGCTCCTCCTTGGCAGTCACCGCAGGCACGCGCCATTTCAGAATTTAATGAAGTGCCGGGCTAATTATGGGAAGCGGGGAGTCATTATTCTGCAGTGGAATGACAGGTTAAGGTATTTTTGAACATCATTACCGAAGTAAGAAGTACGTGAGCTTCACGCTCGCCGCGTTTTGGTTTCCGATGATTCCGCCAGACAAGTGCGCTCCGGGGAGGACGGTCGGTGGTTGTGTCTCTCAATGAGCAGGAGAGCGAAATATAAATGTGACGCAATGTCAGCGGAGTCCAGAATTGGCGGATATCGGTATTTGGGGGTCGTCTAATCCGCATATATGATGAGATTGAAGGGGTTGTAAAGCCACTTGTTGGACTTCTACCTATAAGTGTTCCTAGAATAAGAATAAGACTTTCCTAGAGGTAGTGGAAATATCTATAGAAAAAAATAATGTTTTTCTCCTTCATTTATAGGCACTGGTAAGGCGGCACTGATAGGCGGCACTGATGGGCACTGGTGAGTACTGGCAGGTGGCACTGGTGGGCACAGATGAGGCAGCCGCGGCTCTCTGTGTGAGGGACGGATGTCCCTCTGACAGAAGCCGGTGATCGGCTTTTTCTGGCTTATTGCAGGGTAGGGGGGTTTAGGTGAGTCTGGTTTATTGCAGGGTAGGGGGGTTTAGGTGAGTCTGGATTATTGCAAGGTAGGGGGGTTTAGGTGAGTCTGGATTATTGCAGGGTAGGAGGGGTTAGGTGAGTCTGGCTTATTGCAGGGTAGGGGGGTTTAGCTGAGTCTGGTTTATTGCAGGGTAGGAGGGTTTAGCTGAGTCTGGATTATTGCAGGGTAGGAGGGGTTAGGTGAGTCTGGCTTATTGCAGGGTAGGAGGGGTTAGGTGAGTCTGGCTTATTGCAGGGTAGGGGGGTTTAGCTGAGTCTGGTTTATTGCAGGGTAGGAGGGTTTAGCTGAGTCTGGATTATTGCAGGGTAGGGGGGTTTAGGTGAGTCTGGCTTATTGCAGGGTAGGAGGGTTTAGCTGAGTCTGGCTTATTGCAGGGTAGGAGGGTTTAGGTGAGTCTGGCTTATTGCAGGGTAGGAGGGTTAGCTGAGTCTGGCTTATTGCCGGGTAGGGGGGTTTAGCTGAGTCTGGCTTATTGCAGGGTAGGAGGGTTTAGCTGAGTCTGGCTTATTGCAGGGTAGGGGGGTTTAGGTGAGTCTGGCTTATTGCAGGGTAGGGGGGTTTAGGTGAGTCTGGCTTATTGCAAGGTAGGAGGGTTTAGCTGAGTCTGGCTTATTGCAGGGTAGGGGGGTTTAGGTGAGTCTGGCTTATTGCAGGGTAGGGGGGTTTAGCTGAGTCTGGCTTGTTGCAGGGTAGGGGGGTTTAGGTGAGTCTGGCTTATTGCAGGGTAGGGGGGTTTAGCTGAGTCTGGCTTATTGCAAGGTAGGGGGGTTTAGGTGAGTCTGGATTATTGCAGGGTAGGAGGGGTTAGGTGAGTCTGGCTTATTGCAGGGTAGGGGGGTTTAGGTGAGTCTGGCTTATTGCAGGGTAGGAGGGTTAGCTGAGTCTGGCTTATTGCAGGGTAGGGGGGTTTAGGTGAGTCTGGCTTAATGCAGGGTAGGAGGGTTTAGCTGAGTCTGGCTTATTGCAGGGTAGGGGGGTTTAGGTGAGTCTGGCTTATTGCAGGGTAGGGGGGTTTAGCTGAGTCTGGCTTATTGCAAGGTAGGGGGGTTTAGGTGAGTCTGGATTATTGCAGGGTAGGAGGGGTTAGGTGAGTCTGGCTTATTGCAGGGTAGGGGGGTTTAGCTGAGTCTGGCTTATTGCAGGGTAGGAGGGTTTAGCTGAGTCTGGATTATTGCAGGGTAGGGGGGTTTAGCTGAGTCTGGCTTATTGCAGGGTAGGGGGGTTTAGGTGAGCCTGGCTTATTGCAGGGTAGGGGGGTTTAGCTGAGTCTGGCTTATTGCAGGGTAGGAGGGTTTAGCTGAGTCTGGCTTATTGCAGGGTAGGAGGGTTTAGCTGAGTCTGGCTTATTGCAGGGTAGGGGGGTTTAGGTGAGTCTGGCTTATTGCAGGGTAGGGGGGTTTAGGTGAGTCTGGCTTATTGCAGGGTAGGGGGGTTTAGCTGAGTCTGGCTTATTGCAGGGTAAGGAGGTTTAGGTGAGTCTGGCTTATTGCAGGGTAGGAGGGTTTAGGTGAGTCTGGCTTATTGCAGGGTAGGGGGGTTTAGGTGAGTCTGGCTTATTGCAGGGTAGGAGGGTTTAGCTGAGTCTGGCTTATTGCAGGGTAGGAGGGTTTAGCTGAGTCTGGCTTATTGCAGGGTAGGGGGGTTTAGCTGAGTCTGGCTTATTGCAGGGTAGGGGGGTTTAGGTGAGTCTGGCTTATAGCAGGGTAGGGGGGTTTAGGTGAGTCTGGCTTATTGCAGGGTAGGGGGGTTTAGGTGAGTCTGGCTTATTGCAGGGTAGGAGGGTTTAGCTGAGTCTGGCTTATTGCAGGGTAGGAGGGTTTAGCTGAGTCTGGCTTATTGCAGGGTAGGGGGGTTTAGGTGAGTCTGGCTTATTGCAGGGTAGGAGGGGTTAGGTGAGTCTGGCTTATTGCAGGGTAGGAGGGTTTAGGTGAGTCTGGCTTATTGTAGGGTAGGGGGGGTTAGCTGAGTCTGGCTTATTGCAGGGTAGGGGGGTTTAGGTGAGTCTGGCTTATTGCAGGGTAGGAGGGTTTAGCTGAGTCTGGCTTATTGCAGGGTAGGGGGGTTTAGGTGAGTCTGGCTTATTGCAGGGTAGGGGGGTTTAGCTGAGTCTGGCTTATTGCAAGGTAGGGGGGTTTAGGTGAGTCTGGATTATTGCAGGGTAGGAGGGGTTAGGTGAGTCTGGCTTATTGCAGGGTAGGAGGGTTTAGGTGAGTCTGGATTATTGCAGGGTAGGAGGGGTTAGGTGAGTCTGGCTTATTGCAGGGTAGGGGGGTTTAGCTGAGTCTGGCTTATTGCAGGGTAGGAGGGTTTAGCTGAGTCTGGATTATTGCAGGGTAGGGGGGTTTAGCTGAGTCTGGCTTATTGCAGGGTAGGGGGGTTTAGGTGAGCCTGGCTTATTGCAGGGTAGGGGGGTTTAGCTGAGTCTGGCTTATTGCAGGGTAGGAGGGTTTAGCTGAGTCTGGCTTATTGCAGGGTAGGAGGGTTTAGCTGAGTCTGGCTTATTGCAGGGTAGGGGGGTTTAGGTGAGTCTGGCTTATTGCAGGGTAGGGGGGTTTAGGTGAGTCTGGCTTATTGCAGGGTAGGGGGGTTTAGCTGAGTCTGGCTTATTGCAGGGTAGGGGGGTTTAGGTGAGTGTGGCTTATTGCAGGGTAGGAGGGTTTAGGTGAGTCTGGCTTATTGCAGGGTAGGGGGGTTTAGGTGAGTCTGGCTTATTGCAGGGTAGGAGGGTTTAGCTGAGTCTGGCTTATTGCAGGGTAGGAGGGTTTAGCTGAGTCTGGCTTATTGCAGGGTAGGGGGGTTTAGCTGAGTCTGGCTTATTGCAGGGTAGGGGGGTTTAGGTGAGTCTGGCTTATAGCAGGGTAGGGGGGTTTAGGTGAGTCTGGCTTATTGCAGGGTAGGGGGGTTTAGGTGAGTCTGGCTTATAGCAGGGTAGGGGGGTTTAGGTGAGTCTGGCTTATTGCAGGGTAGGAGGGTTTAGCTGAGTCTGGCTTATTGCAGGGTAGGGGGGTTTAGGTGAGTCTGGCTTATTGCAGGGTAGGAGGGGTTAGGTGAGTCTGGCTTATTGCAGGGTAGGAGGGTTTAGGTGAGTCTGGCTTATTGCAGGGTAGGGGGGTTTAGGTGAGTCTGGCTTATTGCAGGGTAGGAGGGTTTAGCTGAGTCTGACTTATTGCAGGGTAGGGGGTTTAGCTGAGTCTGGCTTATTGCAGGGTAGGGGGGTTTAGGTGAGTCTGGCTTATTGCAGGGTAGGAGGGTTTAGCTGAGTCTGGCTTTTCTTTTTCGTACATCACGGGACACAGAGCGACTTAGTCATTACTAATGGGTTATATAGATTACCTTCAGGTGCTGGCACTGGCCAATTCCAAACCGGAAGTACCCTCCCCTATATAAGCCCCTCCCATCCGGGAGCACCTCAGTTTTTTGCCAGTGTCTAAGGTGTTGGCCAAGAAGAAACATGTGTTTTTCACTGAGCTTGCGTACAGGTTCTTTTGGGCCTTAGTAAGCTATTCCGGATCCGACCAAAAAAGCTTCATAGCTAAACGGTCGGTACCCGGGCCTTGCAGCAGAAGAGCAAGGTTTTGCCTGTAATGCCTCTCTTAGGAGGGCTGGACCCTGGGATCCAGAGCTCTGGTCATACCCACGACCAAGATGTTTTCTGTGCAGGGTGCTATACAGGTCCAGGGGAGTGGAATCCTTGGGAACCCGGTCCCTGAAGGTTTAATTACAATGCCTGCCGTGATAGGTGAAGTTTGGACTTCTGTGGACCAAACAAAGTCCTGCGGCGGGGATCAGGTAAGTGGGGGCCCCCAGGAACTTGGTTCTATTGGGGGACCCCCAAGCCTAATTTGTCTTTCTGTCTGTTACCTAACGGTATTCCCGCTAATATCTGTGTATGCCTGTAACTACTGGAAAATGTAAAATTTTAATAGTAGTCAAGAAAGAAAAAAAAAGAGGACCGCGGTACCTGTGTTAAACCACTAGAGGCCGCTGTGGTCCATTTTTTCTTGTCATGTGGATCTTTGGTTTTCTCAAGTCAAAAGATCCAGGCAGCTGGTAAGTTTCTCTGTGGGAATCCACTTCCTCTGCCCTGTTGCTGCGCTCATCCACTGCACAGGCCCTCCGGCAAAAAGGGCCCTGGCTCCTAGTCCCTGTTTGATTTCGAAAAGGGCACCAATGGCGCACGGGCGCGCGCGCGGGCGCGTGCACGCGCCTCCTATGAAAAAAAAGGGGCGGGGCGGGTGGATGACACTCGATGTGCGCCGCGGCGCTTCTGCGCATGTGCAGGCGTCCCAGCATGGTTAAAAGACACAGTACAAGTGTCAGCTGGATGCAAACAGAGCTAGCAACAAACAGTGGCACACAGAGGCGGTTGATGCAGGCATCCCCATAGAAAGACACTTTAGTGGACACCAGCTGGTATATAGCAGCAACTGTGTTAGACTATTACCAGCAAAATTGGTGTATGACGACGGGAATACCTCAGCTTTGTGCTTAAAGGATATGTCGTCCAGACGCTCCGGAAATAGATCTTCCAGGAAGCCAAAGGGGTCTCCATCGGGCTCTGAGGATATTGGGCATGCTTGTACTGCACCAATCTCCCCTGAGAATTCAGAGGTCAGTAGCCGTAGGAACCCCGCAGGAGTGCCTGGTGCTGCGGCTGTCCCCAGTCCACCTGCTCCTGTATATATAACAGAGGAGGTTTTATCCTCAACTCTGGGAGGATTGGAAGAGAGATTAACAGCATTGATCGCTGCTTCCCTGTCTCAGGAAAAGCGCGTCCGATCTCCGTCTCCTCCTTCAGAGTGCCTGTTAGTGGAGGAACAGCCCCACACAGAGATCGACCTACCTGAAGGGGATCAGGATGAGGTTGATTCAGTTATGGAGGAATCAACAGTGGAAGAACCTTTCTCAGCATCTCAGGCTGAAAGATTATGGGTTCAGTCTCTGACTAACATGGTCCGATCAGCATTTAAAATGCCTCTGGCGGAACCACCATCCACTACGGTTTCCTCGCTGGGGTCGCTGAAAGCTCCCCAGGCTGTCTGTTCCTTCCCAATCCACCCTTTATTAGAAGGGCTTATTTACCAGGATTGGGAGCATCCTGATAAAATATTTGCTCCCCCCAAGAGATTTCCGGTGGTCTATCCCATGGAGGATAAGTTCATAAAAAAATGGAGGGTCCCTACAGTGGACGCAGCCATCTCTTCTGTTAACAAATCACTGACATGTCCAGTAGATAATGTTCCAATGTTCAAAGACCCAATAGATAAAAAATTGGAGTCTTTACTAAAATCTGCTTTCTCTACAGCAAGCTTGGTGACACAACCTGCGGTGGCAGCGATTGGAGTCTGCCAAGCAGTGAAAGATCAGTTGAAACAAGTCTTAAGGGACTTACCAGATCAGCAGGCTCTTGCCCTAGCTGACCTACCTAGAGCCTTGTGTTTTGCGGTGGACGCCATAAAGGATACAATCCAACAGGCCTCCCGCTTTACGCTGTCTGTAGACATATGCGTAGGCTTCTGTGGCTCAAAAACTGGTCTGCTGAAGCTCCCTGTAAGAAACTGCTGGTTAGCTTCCCATTTCATGGAGAACGCTTATTTGGAGAAGATCTGGACAAATATATCCAGAAAATTTCTGCCGGTAAAAGTTCACTCTTACCGGTTAAGAACAAGGGTAGAAGTCCTTCTTTTAAGAGGCCTACTTCTCCAGTCCCGGGCACATCGGCTGTGAAGCAGTTCCGACGGCCTCCGCGGTCAAATCCAGGGGGCAGAAATCAGGGACAATCACAGGGTAACAAGAAACCCTGGGTCAAGAGAGGTACAAAACCTCTCCCCAAGTCATGAAGCGTTGCCCCCACTCAATCGGGTGGGGGGAAGACTTCAGTTGTTCACAGAGACCTGGCGGGACACCATCAGAGACAGATGGGTGATCTCTGCAGTAAGTCTGGGATACAGGCTGGAGTTAAGACATTCCTCCTGCCCAATTTATGAGGTCAAACGTGCCAAGAGATCCCCAGAAGAGAGGATCCCTCCTTCTGGCACTAGAACAACTATTGCTCCAAGGTGTAATCATGAAGGTTCCCCTGGAAGAAAGCGGATTCGAGTTTTACTCGAACCTTTTCACAGTCCCCAAACCAAATGGGGACGTGAGGCCCATATTAAATCTAAAAGGGCTAAACAAGTTCCTAAATATCAGGACTTTTCGGATGGAGTCGATCCGATCGGTGGCCACCGCCCTACAAGGGCAGGAATGGTTAGCCTCGATCGACATAAGGGATGCTTATCTGCATATTCCCATCTTTCCGGCCCACCAGAAATTTCTACGCTTTGCAGTAGAAGGGCGCCATTTTCAGTTCAGAGCCTTACCTGGCTTATTGCAGGGTAGGGGGGTTTAGCTGAGTCTGGCTTATTGCAGGGTAGGAGGGTTTAGCTGAGTCTGGCTTATTGCAGGGTAGGGGGGTTTAGGTGAGTCTGGCTTATTGCAGGGTAGGAGGTTTAGGTGAGTCTGGCTTATTGCAGGGTAGGGGGGGGGTTTAGGTGAGCCTGGCTTATTGCAGGGTAGGGGGGATTTAGCTGAGTCTGGCTTATTGCAGGGTAGGGGGGTTTAGGTGAGTCTGGCTTATTGCAGGGTAGGAGGGTTTAGCTGAGTCTGGCTTATTGCAGGGTAGGAGGGTTTAGGTGAGTCTGGCTTATTGCAGGGTAGGGGGGTTTAGGTGAGTCTGGCTTATTGCAGGGTTAGGAGGGTTTAGGTGAGTCTGGCTTATTGCAGGGTAGGGGGGGTTTAGCTGAGTCTGGCTTATTGCAGGGTAGGAGGGTTTAGCTGAGTCTGGCTTATTGCAGGGTAGGGGGGTTTAGGTGAGTCTGGCTTATTGCAGGGTAGGAGGTTTAGGTGAGTCTGGCTTATTGCTGGGTAGGGGGGGTTTAGGTGAGCCTGGCTTATTGCAGGGTAGGGGGGTTTAGGTGAGTCTGGCTTATTGCAGGGTAGGGGGGTTTAGCTGAGTCTGGCTTATTGCAGGGTAGGAGGGTTTAGCTGAGTCTGGCTTATTGCAGGGTAGGGGGGTTTAGGTGAGTCTGGCTTATTGCAGGGTAGGGGGGTTTAGGTGAGTCTGGCCTATTGCAGGGTAGGGGGGTTTAGGTGAGTCTGGCTTATTGCAGGGTAGGAGGGTTGAGGTGAGTCTGGCTTATTGCAGGGTAGGGGGGTTTAGGTGAGTCTGGCTTATTGCAGGGTAGGAGGGTTTAGGTGAGTCTGGCTTATTGCAGGGTAGGAGGGTTTAGCTGAGTCTGGCTTATTGCAGGGTAGGAGGGTTTAGGTGAGTCTGGCTTATTGCAGGGTAGGGGGGTTTAGGTGAGTCTGGCTTATTGCAGGGTTAGGAGGGTTTAGGTGAGTCTGGCTTATTGCAGGGTAGGGGGGTTTAGCTGAGTCTGGCTTATTGCAGGGTAGGAGGGTTTAGCTGAGTCTGGCTTATTGCAGGGTAGGGGGGTTTAGGTGAGTCTGGCTTATTGCAGGGTAGGAGGTTTAGGTGAGTCTGGCTTATTGCAGGGTAGGGGGGGTTTAGGTGAGCCTGGCTTATTGCAGGGTAGGGGGGATTTAGCTGAGTCTGGCTTATTGCAGGGTAGGGGGGTTTAGGTGAGTCTGGCTTATTGCAGGGTAGGAGGGTTTAGCTGAGTCTGGCTTATTGCAGGGTAGGAGGGTTTAGGTGAGTCTGGCGTATTGCAGGGTAGGGGGGTTTAGGTGAGTCTGGCTTATTGCAGGGTTAGGAGGGTTTAGGTGAGTCTGGCTTATTGCAGGGTAGGGGGGTTTAGGTGAGTCTGGCTTATTGCAGGGTTAGGAGGGTTTAGGTGAGTCTGGCTTATTGCAGGGTAGGGGGGGTTTAGCTGAGTCTGGCTTATTGCAGGGTAGGAGGGTTTAGCTGAGTCTGGCTTATTGCAGGGTAGGGGGGTTTAGGTGAGTCTGGCTTATTGCAGGGTAGGAGGGTTTAGGTGAGTCTGGCTTATTGCAGGGTAGGAGGGTTTAGGTGAGTCTGGCTTATTGCAGGGTAGGGGGGTTTAGGTGAGTCTGGCTTATTGCAGGGTTAGGAGGGTTTAGGTGAGTCTGGCTTATTGCAGGGTAGGGGGGGTTTAGCTGAGTCTGGCTTATTGCAGGGTAGGAGGGTTTAGCTGAGTCTGGCTTATTGCAGGGTAGGGGGGTTTAGGTGAGTCTGGCTTATTGCAGGGTAGGAGGTTTAGGTGAGTCTGGCTTATTGCAGGGTAGGGGGGGTTTAGGTGAGTCTGGCTTATTGCAGGGTAGGGAGGTTTAGCTGAGTCTGGCTTATTGCAGGGTAGGAGGGTTTAGCTGAGTCTGGCTTATTGCAGGGTAGGGGGGTTTAGGTGAGTCTGGCTTATTGCAGGGTAGGGGGGTTTAGGTGAGTCTGGCCTATTGCAGGGTAGGGGGGTTTAGCTGAGTCTGGCTTATTGCAGGGTAGGGGGGTTTAGGTGAGTCTGGCTTATTGCAGGGTAGGAGGTTTAGGTGAGTCTGGCTTATTGCAGGGTAGGGGGGTTTAGGTGAGCCTGGCTTATTGCAGGGTAGGGGGGTTTAGGTGAGTCTGGCCTATTGCAGGGTAGGGGGGTTTAGCTGAGTCTGGCTTATTGCAGGGTAGGGGGGTTTAGGTGAGTCTGGCTTATTGCAGGGTAGGAGGTTTAGGTGAGTCTGGCTTATTGCAGGGTAGGGGGGTTTAGGTGAGCCTGGCTTATTGCAGGGTAGGGGGGTTTAGGTGAGCCTGGCTTATTGCAGGGTAGGGGGGTTTAGGTGAGCCTGGCTTATTGCAGGGTAGGGGGGTTTAGGTGAGTCTGGCTTATTGCAGGGTAGGGGGGTTTAGCTGAGTCTGGCTTATTGCAGGGTAGGGGGGTTTAGGTGAGTCTGGCTTATTGCAGGGTAGGGGGGTTTAGCTGAGTCTGGCTTATTGCAGGGTAGGAGGTTTAGCGGCAGTCGAGTCACACAGTGAAACGCGTAGGGAGGACAGAGCGGCGCTGATTTAGGGGTTAAGCTGCAGATTTTGTCGCCCTCCTGAGACGTTCACCTGGAGAGGTTTCGGTATTTTGTGGTGCTCCACATCCCATTCCCGCGTCCCGTGTGCTTTGTGGCGACTTTCTGCGGCAGACGCTTTGTCTTCTGACCGGCGGGAATACCCAGAATCCTCGGCGTGACGCGTTTGGTCCTGACGCCGCACCTAGAAGCATCTTCTCCATCACTTGAAGCCTGAAGAGGAATCCTCGGCCTCCCCTCCTAATGCACAGTCCTCAGGGGTGCCGTCTCCTGCCCGAGGCCTCACCGCAACGCGTTTCACATGAATATTTCATGTCTTGTTTGTACATTTGCTGGAGAGAAGCTCCTCACACAAGTCATGGCCGACACAACCTTAAATAATTCACACGGCGGATCTTCCTCCATCAGGGAGGCGAAGACTTCCAATCCACCGCGGCAAAGCCGAGACACAAGATTGTTTAAAAGCATGAAAGCCGGTAAATGTGGTCAATGAAGATCGAAGTGAACGAGGAGCACTTCTAGGAGGCCAATCAAGTCACCACCAACACCGAGTACATATACAGTATATATATAGAGAGTGATATGGGGGATGGGGAGCTCTTGTGGTGGCTGAATGGCAAAGTGAGATCACGTCAGACAGGAATTCAATGTAAGGGTTCCGAAACGCACTAACAAAGGATAAAGAGGAAAGTCTTCACACAAATGCATTGCCCAACACGGGGGTTCTTCTCCAGCAAGCACAGATAATGGAAAAATACCGAGCCACCTGGCTCTTAGTCTCACTTCAGCCTCCTGGGCCCCACTCTTGGCCCCGCTGCATGGCCCCGCTCCTGGGCCCCGCTCTTGGCCCCACTGCATGGCCCCGCTCCTGGGCCCCGATCCTGGGCCCCGATCCTGGGCCCCGCTGCATGGCCCCGCTCCTGGTCCTGCTCCTGGCCCCGCTCCTGGCCCCGCTCCTGGTCCTGCTCCTGGCCCTGCTCCTGGCCTCTCTCCTGGCCCCATTCCTGGCCTCACTTCTGGCCCCGCTCATGGCCCTATTCTTGGCCCCGCTCCTGGCCTCGCTCCTGGCCCCGCTCCTGGCCCCGCTCCTGGCCCCGCTCCTGGCCTCGCTCCTGGCCCCGCTCCTGGCCCCACTCTTGGCCTCCAAATAAGGTTCTCCAGCCCCGCTGGGTTTTGCTCACTCTTTCAGAAACTTCCAGACTTCCTCCATCCCCCTGAACCTGCTAGCCGCCTCCCAGACCCTCCCTTAGTCTCTCAGGCCCATGTAGCCGTCCCGACTTTCCCAGTGCTTTGGGCACACCTGAGTGGGCAGAAGTCCCCCACACAACGGATGCAGTAGTGGGGTGACCACATTTCCAAACTGTTCATATTGTTGGTATCAATGGAAGGAATAGTGCCCCATCATTGGTGTCAGTGGGAGGAATAGTGCCCCATCATTGGTGTCAGTGGAAGGAATAGTGCCCCATCATTGGTGTCAGTGGGAGGAATAGTGCCCCATCATTGTTGTCAGTGGGAGGAATAGTGCCCCATCACTGGTGTCAGTGGAAGGAATAGTGCCCCATCATTGGTGTCAGTGGGAGGAATAGTGCCCCATCATTGGTGTCAGTGGGAGGAATAGTGCCCCATCATTGGTGTCAGTGGAAGGAATAGTGCCCCATCATTGGTGTCAGTGGGAGGAATAGTGCCCCATCATTGGTGTCAGTGGGAGGAATAGTGCCCCATCATTGGTGTCAGTGGGAGGAATAGTGCCCCATCATTGGTGTCAGTGGAAGGAATAGTGCCCCATCATTGGTGTCAGTGGGAGGAATAGTGCCCCATCATTGGTGTCAGTGGGAGGAATAGTGCCCCATCATTGGTGTCAGTGGGAGGAATAGTGTCCCATCATTGGTGTCAGTGGGAGGAATAGTGCCCCATCATTGGTGTCAGTGGAAGGAATAGTGTCCCATCATTGGTGTCAGTGGGAGGAATAGTGTCCCATCATTGGTGTCAGTGGGAGGAATAGTGTCCCATCATTGGTGTCAGTGGGAGGAATAGTGCCCCATCATTGGTGTCAGTGGGAGGAATAGTGTCCCATCATTGGTATCAGTGGGGGGAATAGTGCCCCATCATTGGTGTCAGTGGGAGGAATTATGCCCCATCATTGGTGTCAGTGGCAGGAATAATGCCCCATTGTTGGTGTCAGTGGCAGGAATTATGCCCCATTGTTGGTGTCAGTGGCAGGAATTATGCCCCATTGTTGGTGTCAGTGGCAGGAATTATGCCCCATTGTTGGTGTCAGTGGCAGGAATTATGCCCCATTGTTGGTGTCAGTGGCAGGAATTATGCCCCATTGTTGGTGTCAGTGGCAGGAATTATGCCCCATTGTTGGTGTCAGTGGCAGGAATTATGCCCCATTGTTGGTGTCAGTGGCAGGAATAATGCCCCATTGTTGGTGTCAGTGGCAGGAATTATGCCCCATTGTTGGTGTCAGTGGCAGGAATTATGCCCCATTGTTGGTGTCAGTGGCAGGAATTATGCCCCATTGTTGGTGTCAGTGGCAGGAATTATGCCCCATTGTTGGTGTCAGTGTTGTCCCCTCGAGGTCTCAATTTTCTGTATTAATACAAAATATGAAATAAAGGCGGCAGGAGAGGCCACAAAGTTTTGGGGACCTTTAAAGTATTTTCCCGTCTCCCTCGTTGATTGGCGGGGAAGTCGGCGTGTATTTGATGTCAGACAAGGCGGCGTCCTCCTCTGACAGTAACGCCCGCGCTCCGGAGGTGAACGGGTTAACCACTAAGCGGAGAAGCGCCGCCGTTTGCCGTTTACAAGAACTGGATGTGAAAGACTTTTCATTTTTGGGAAGGTAATTAGTTGTAAAGATCCAGTCATTGGAAGATGAAGAATTATCGGGAGAATTCTCGCCGCTCGTCAGGAACAGAGATTTGTGTTGTGCGTTTTGATACATTTTGTGCCTCCTTTGCTCCTCTCTGCAGATAATCGCCTGAGAAATATCGCCGGCCCGTGAAAACAGCAATCCTGACAGACGAATATTGAAAAGGGAAAAAATGACCAAATATAATTCTGAATCCGGCTGAGGCCCCGTTCAGATCCGCGCCTCGCGCCTCGCGCCTCGCGCCTTCGCACATTTTCCCGTGGATTTATTTTGCATGTTTTTGTGCGACACGCATAGAGGAGCCCATTCACTGCAATAGATTGCCCTACGCACAACAAACGCATCAAAGAAGCCCCGACACCTTTCCAGACCACGAGCTTCACGCGTTTTATACGTCGCAATTTGGTGCATTCGTTGCATACTTTGCTGCGCATGAAAATGCACGTCTGCTGGCTGTGCTTAGCTTGCCATCATCAATCCATGGCACTGCAAGCAGGATATGCGAGATTTTATGCCGAGTCTGGGAACGCACACAAAAACGCACTTCTTTGTGCTTTCCCTAAACGCACAGAATGTGGCTGATGAGAGTGAGGGCCGGGGTGAGCGACACCTATTCTTATATGGAAACATCCCATGTGACAGTAATGGGAGGTGACAGGTCCTCTTTATGGAGAGATCTGGGGTCTATAATGAATATAAACATCCCATGTGACAGTAATAGGAGGTGACAGGTCCTCTTTATGGAGAGATCTGGGGTCTATAATGAATGTAAACATCCCATGTGACAGTAATAGGCGGTGACAGGTCCTCTTTATGGAGAGATCTGGGGTCTATAATGAATATAAACATCCCATGTGACAGTAATAGGAGGTGACAGGTCCTCTTTATGGAGAGATCTGGGGTCTATAATGAATGTAAACATCCCATGTGACAGTAATAGGCAGTGACAGGTCCTCTTTATGGAGAGATCTGGGGTCTATAATGAATGTAAACATCCCATGTGACAGTAATAGGCGGTGACAGGTCCTCTTTATGGAGAGATCTGGGGTCTATAATGAATGTAAACATCCCATGTGACAGTAATAGGAAGTGACAGGTCCTCTTTATGGAGAGATCTGGGGTCTATAATGAATGTAAACATCCCATGTGACAGTAATAGGCGGTGACAGGTCCTCTTTATGGAGAGATCTGGGGTCTATAATGAATGTAAACATCCCATGTGACAGTAATAGGAGGTGACAGGTCCTCTTTATGGAGAGATCTGGGGTCTATAATGAATATAAACATCCCATGTGACAGTAATAGGAGGTGACAGGTCCTCTTTATGGAGAGATCTGGGGTCTATAATGAATGTAAACATCCCATGTGACAGTAATAGGCAGTGACAGGTCCTCTTTATGGAGAGATCTGGGGTCTATAATGAATGTAAACATCCCATGTGACAGTAATAGGCGGTGACAGGTCCTCTTTATGGAGAGATCTGGGGTCTATAATGAATGTAAACATCCCATGTGACAGTAATAGATGGTGACAAGTCCTCTTTATGGAGAGATCTGGGGTCTATAATGAATGTAAACATCCCATGTGACAGTAATAGGAGGTGACAGGTCCTCTTTATGGAGAGATCTGGGGTCTATAATGAATGTAAACATCCCATGTGACAGTAATAGGAGGTGACAGGTCCTCTTTAGGGAGAGATCTGGGGTCTATAATGAATGTAAACATCCTATGTAACAGTAATAGGAGGTGACAGGTCCTCTATATGGAGAGATCTGGGGTCTATAATGAATGTAAACATCCCATGTGACAGTAATGGGAGGTGACAGGTCCTCTTTATGGAGGGATCAGGGGGTCTAAAAGATCCCAAATCCCTCCTTTGCACTTCAAAATATTCAGATCGCAAAAACGGCGATTCTTTTTTTAAATCGGCGCCATTGCCAGCCAAGTAAACCGGAGGTGACGTCGCTTCCGGGATTTTACGCAGGAGACTCGATCAAAGCCGCTTCCGTTTCAGTCTCAGCCTAGCCGGCGGATGCGCCGGATCGTGTCTCAGGTCTCCCGGTAGGACGGGAGGCCCAGGAAGAGATGTGGAAGGCAGGGGGGGGGGGGGGGCGCACTTTTTACACACTGATCACCAGCCTAGGGTGCCCACGTGTCACGGATTGCCCAGGACTGTCCCGCAATTGACATGTCTGTCCCGGGTCCCGGGCACCTTCATTCCGGGACAACACAATGTCCCAGAATGAAATAGAGGACACAGCCACCCCCTACTAACTAATAACTACATTTCCGGAACTGGTTGCTAGGGGCCGGCGCTGCCTGACATCTTGTAACCAGTGACAATTTACTCTCAGACAGCGAGACCGGGAGAGAGGCCTGCGCCTAGTGCAGCACTGCTGTCCCCACCCACCTCGGCTCCTCCTCCTTCTCCGGCAAGCAGCAGGGACTGGTGTGATCTTCACTCTCCAGATAGTGAGGCCACTCCTTTCCTTCTACGCACGTGGCTCATGCAGAGGGAGTGATAGCGGCACTGCATCTGGTGGCAGGTGGCAAATTCACCATCAACCTCAAGACTACATTTCCCCCCACCCCCCCCCATATCTTTTTTTGGGAAAGGTGAGAGAGGGGGTGTGTCCCTGAATGGCAGTTTGGAAATGTGGTCACCTTACACCAGCCCAGTGTCCCCACACAATGTAAACACACAAAGTCCCCAAAATAGTGTCCCCAAAACACTGTCCCCACACACATGTCCCCACACACATGTCCGCACACACATGTCCCCACACAATGTAAACACACAAAGTCCCCAAAACACTGTCCCCAAAACACTGTCCCCACACACATGTCCCCCCACACATGTCCCCACACACATGTCCCCACACACATGTCCCCCCACACATGTCCCCACACACATGTCCCCACACACATGTCCCCCCACACATGTCCCCCCACACATGTCCCCACACACATGTCCCCCCACACATGTCCCCACACACATGTCCCCCCACACATGTCCCCCCACACATGTCCCCACACACATGTCCCCCCACACATGTCCCCACACACATGTCCCCCCACACATGTCCCCCCACACATGTCCCCACACACATGTCCCCACACACATGTCCCCCCACACATGTCCCCCCACACATGTCCCCACACACATGTCCCCACACACATGTCCCCACACACATGTCCCCACACACATGTCCCCCCACACATGTCCCCACACACATGTCCCCCCACACATGTACTCACACACATGTCCCCCCACACATGTCCCCACACACATGTCCCCCCACACATGTACTCACACACATGTCCCCCCACACATGTCCTCACACAGTAAAAACACCCGTCCCCCACATTTGTCCCAATGATCATCTGCACACATATGTCTGTGATCACATAAAAAACAATTATTTTACACTTAATAGTTTTAACAGGATTTTTTTTTACCAAAGTCATGTAGCAGAATACAATTTGGCTTAAATTTATGACAACATTTGATTTTATTGGATTTCTTATAAAACAAAAAGAAGAAAATATTGTTTATTTTTCCAAATTTCTGCTCCTTTTTCGCTTATATCGCAAAAACCAAAAAAAAAACCAAAGAAGTAAATAAATACCACCAAAAGAAAGCTCTATGTGTGGGAACAAAATGATAAAAATGTAATTTGGGTACAGCGTAGCACGACCGCGCAATTCTCATTGAAGGTGCGAGAGCGCTGAAAGCTGAAAATTGGTCTGGGAAGTGGGAAGGTGTGCCGTGATGAACCCTCTGCCCTCAAACAGATCTGGGTCCACCGTCAATGCTTCCTCTGTTCAGAACCAGCACCGTCCCAGACTCTCCAGCCCCCCAGTCATCAGACACCTCAGTGTAGGGCAAAAAAAACTGACTTTATTATCACACATGGACACACAGATATCTCTTCTCAAACACACATCCCTCCCACCCTTGGAAAACAGGGCGGGTCAAACTGTCCAATGACAATGGTCACACAAGTCAGGTGTCTTCAAACTTCTCAATACACAGTCTTCTCAGCAGGGGGGTTGGAGGAATCCCCCCCCCTCCCTCTTTCCTCACAGAAAACACACTTACACATCCCATAATAGTTAGCCACAATAGACAATAGAATAGTCCCACCCCAAACCATCACAGCAAATAGTCCAACAGCACGGCACAGCACACATTATATATACAGCACACATTATATATATATATATACAGCACACATTATATATACAGCACACATTATATATACAGCACACATTATATATACAGCACACACTATATATATATATATACAGCACACATTATATATACAGCACACATTATATATATATATATATATACAGCACACATTATATATACAGCACACATTATATATATATATATACAGCACACATTATATATACAGCACACATTATATATACAGCACACATTATATACATATATACAGCACACATTATATATACAGCACACATTATATATATATATATATATACAGCACACATTATATATACAGCACACATTATATATATATATTGTGAGGGGGTTAGCTCGGTAGCGGGTGTGTGTGACCCCCTGGATGGGCTCCCCACACAAAAACAGGCCCAGCAGACGGAGGTTGTGGTTTTCAAGATCAAAAGGTGCGGTTTATTTCTCTATTTTACAGTGACAAAAACACAGCAAGGCAAAAAGAAACATAAACAAAATAAATCCTGGTCAGCTTGACCTCTGACTAAACATACAGGTTTCCCTAACTAACAACTGGGATCAGCCTGGTGCTGTCCTAGTCCCTAAGTCCCTGGTTTAGTAAATGTCCAAACAAATAGCCACCCAGGCTTTGTCTCACCGCACAGGGGTTCACTCTCCCTAGACAGTCCACACAGGTCTGGTTCCAGGCATGAGCAAACATCTAATGAAGCTGGGAGTTCTTATAGAGGCCTTAAACGAGCTGACAAGCTTCAGCTGGTCTCATCAACTCCCTGCCTGCACGACGCCCAGCACTCTCCCTAGAGGTATGAATCATCCATGAGCCCACTAGCCTCAGCTGGGCTTCATCAACTCTCTCCCTAGTTGTATAAGTCGGCATAAAGCCTGAATCTGGGAGAAATATACCTACCCCCCTGGATGCAACCAGGTGACTTTACCTTCCTGCTGTCACATACCCCCCCCTCTTGTTTTAACCTTGGGGTTGGAACACCAGCAATCAGGCATTCATGTACTCGAGACAAAGCATCCACATTCCCCATTTGAACGCCAGGGCGATGCTTTACTGTGAAGTTGAATTCCTGGAGGGCCAGGAACCACCTATTCACTCTTCTATTTGTTTCCTTGTTTTGAGCCATCCACTTTAACGGAGCGTGATCCGTAACCATGTCAAAGTGCCTACCTAGCAGGTAGTACCGAAGGGAATCTAGAGCCCACTTCACTGCTAAACACTCCTTTTCAACGGTGGCGTAATTTACCTCATGGGACTTCAACTTCCTGCTGAGGTAAATGACTGGGTGCTCTTCCCCGTTCCAGACCTGGGACAATACTGCTCCTAACCCCACATCTGACGCATCACTTTGTACGACAAAGTCTTTAGAGAAGTCGGGTGAGTACAACACTGGCTGGCTACATAAGGCTTGTTTCAAGAATTGGAATGCTGCCTCAGCCTCGGGGGTCCATTTAATCATGACCGACCCTTTCCCCTTCGTCAGGTTGGTTAGGGGCACAGCCTTAGAAGCAAAGTGGGGAATGAATCGCCGATAATACCCAGTGATTCCCAGAAAGGCTCGTACCTGCTTCTTGCTGTTGGGACGTGGCCAACTCTGGATGGCCTCGACTTTGTTGAGTTGGGGTTTTATTACTCCCCTGCCAATGGTGTACCCAAGATATTTGGCCTCCTCCTGCCCAATGGTACACTTCTTGGGGTTAGCCGTAAACCCCGCTTCCCGGATAGAGTCTAGGACTGCTTGCACTTTTGGCAGATGTGAGGCCCAATCTGTGCTATGGACAATTACGTCATCCAGGTAAGCCGCAGCATACTTCCGATGGGGCCTCAGCATCTGGTCCATTTTCCGCTGGAATGTGGCCGGCGCATTCTGTAACCCGAACGGCATTCTCTTATATTGGAACGCCCCGTCTGGGGTTACAAATGCGGTTTTCTCTTTGGCCGACTTGGCCAGGGGAATTTGCCAATACCCTTTTGTGAGGTCAAGAGTCGTCATGTATCGGGCTGTTCCCAGCCGGTCGATCAACTCATCTATACGTGGCATGGGGTAGGTGTCAAATTTTGTAACTTTGTTCAACTGACGAAAATCGTTACAAAATCGCCAGCTCCCATCCGGTTTAGGCACCAACACAATGGGACTAGACCAATCACTTTGGGACTCCTATATCACCCCTAAGTTCAGCATTTTCTGTACTTCCTCCCGTATTGCCTCCCGTCGGGCCTCTGGGATCCGATAGGGTTTTAACTTCACCCTTTCACCGGGCGGGGTAATAATATCATGCTCTACCCCAGATGTTTGTCCCGGCAGCTCAGAGAACACCTCCTTGTTGCGAAGCACAAACTCCTTAACCTCCTGTTGTTGGGGTTGTGACAAGGTGGCTGCTATTCCAACCTCCGGAATCACGCAACCAGTTTGAGCTGGTGACCAAGTTTCTGCGACTAGGGACTCTCTATCCCTCCAGGCTTTCAACAGATTAACGTGATAGATCTGTTCGGGCTTTCGCCTTCCTGGTTGTCTGACCTTGTAATTCACTTCGCTCACTTTTTCCATTATCTCGTAGGGGCCTTGCCATTTGGCAAGGAATTTACTTTCAACCGTAGGGACAAGTACCAATATCCTATCCCCCGGGGAAAAGGTACGGGTCTTGGCTCCACGGTTGTACACTCTCTGCTGTGCCAACTGCGCTTGGGCCAAATGTTCCTTCACGATGGGCATTACCTGTGCAATTCGATCTTGCATCAGGGCGACATGCTCAATCACACTCCTGTGGGGAGAACTCTCACTTTCCCAAGTTTCCTTGGCAATATCCAACAGCCCTCTTGGGTGTCTCCCATACAGTAACTCAAAGGGGGAGAATCCCGTAGAGGATTGGGGCACCTCCCTAATAGCAAACATCAAATAAGGAAGTAGACAGTCCCAATCCTTTCCATCTCTATCCACCACTTTCTTCAACATTTGTTTTAGGGTTTTGTTGAATCTTTCAACCAGCCCATTGGTTTGGGGGTGATACACAGACGTACGCAATTGCGTCACTTTGAACAATTTACACAGCTCTTTCATAACCCGGGACATAAAGGGTGTACCTTGGTCCGTAAGCAGTTCTTTACAAATACCCACCCGGCTAAAAACAAGAGATAGCTCTTTGGCTATGGTTTTGGCCGAGGTATTTCGGAGAGGGATCGCTTCTGGATAACGGGTGGCATAGTCCATTATAACTAATATGTACTGGTGCCCCCTAGCGGACTTGATTATAGGACCTACCAAATCCATTGCGATCCTCTCAAACGGGACCTCAATGATGGGTAGAGGGACCAGCGGGCTACGGAAATGTGGCATCGGGGCCGACCTCTGACACACAGCGCAGGAGGAACAATAATTTTCTATGTCCTTCATCACCCCAGGCCAATAGAATCTCTGTAATACCCTCTCTCGGGTTTTCTCTGTCCCCAGATGACCTCCAAGAATGTGCCCATGGGCCAACTCCAACACCAACTTCCTGTAAGGTTTGGGCACCACAAGCTGCTCAACGGTTTCTTCTGCCCTTTTTGCCACCCGATACAGTAGGTCCTTCTCTACGCTGAAGTATGGGTAAGTGCAGGTATTATCTGGGTTCACTAACTCGCCATCTATTTTCACTACGTTTTCCCGTGCCTTTATTAGGGCGGGGTCTTTTAACTGTTCTGTGGCAAAATTTTCCCTGTGAACCTCAAGATCAGAAAACTCCACAGACGGTAGGTTTTCGTCTGAGGAGGTGGGCTCCTCTCCAGTTTCTTGAGTCTCGCCTGCCAATACTGACAAGGGAAGTTCTGGAGAGTCCTCACCACTCTCAGAGGAGTTCTGGCTATCACCTTCCTGGTACATAGGGGCACCAGTGAGGGGCTCAGGATCATCCCACAGTTCCCAGAACTTCGGAAAATCCCTTCCCACAATGGCATCATGCGGTAGTTGAGATACTAACCCCACTGGATGAGAGAGGGTACCTTTGGGGGTCTTGAAACACACTGTAGTCACTGGATACTCTCGGGTGTCCCCATGCACACAAATAACAGCTACCTTGCTATTCCCAGAGACCTCTGTTTTAACTAATTCAGCCTTTATCAGGGTCACAAGGCTACCTGAATCCAGTAATACCACAACATTTCTACCATTAATACACATTTTGCATAAATGTTTCTCAGTTCCCCGAATGGCAGTGCATGCGACTGTCGCACACAGCGACTGACGTCTGTCCGTCAGAAAGTCACACTGCATGGGTTCCTCCACAACCGGGCAATTTGCTGCAATATGTCCCGTTTGCCGGCAGCGGTAGCAAACAATCCTTTTGGCTGCCTCTTGAGCCCCCGACTTCCCAGGCTGTTCTCGCCAAACCCTGGGCAGAGCTCCCACCCTCTCACTCTCTCCACCCTCACCCCTTGGAATCATCTTATCCGCCCCTGGGGATGGTCTGGTCTTAGGGTGGAAAGTCCGAGAGTCTCTGGAAGAGGCCGTCAGGTTCTCTGCAGCCAAGTATCTCTCTACACGATCCACAAGTTTACCGGCCGTTTCTGGGTCTCCATGGCTTACCCACTTTTGAATGGCGGTAGGAAGAGCTCTCAAGAAACGATCCATCACAACACGTTCCACAATCTCCGGTGCGGACAAAGTCTCTGGCTGTAGCCACTTCCTGCTCAGGTGAATGAGATCATACATTTGAGACCTGGGGGGTTTTCCAAGCTGGAAAGTCCAGTTATGCACACGCTGAGCCCGGACAGCCAGGGTGACACCCAGCCTTGCCAATATTTCAGCTTTTAGCATCACATAGTCTTTTGCTTGGTCAGGCTCTAGGTCATAGTAAGCTTTCTGCGATTCACCAGTTAACAGAGGAGCCAACAGTCCAGCCCACTGCTCCTCAGGCCACTTTTCTCTTTCAGCAGTCCTTTCAAATGTGGTCAAAAATACCTCTGGATCATCCTCTCCAGTCATTTTTGTCAATAAACGACTCACCCCAAAGGACGCGGTATTAGTGGGACGGCTTTCCTCACTGGTCTGCGGACGTTGCTGCATTACTGCTTCCATCTGTTGTTGTAGTCTCTGCTCTTGCTTCTGTAATAGGTCTATGAAGCGGGCCTCAGATTGCTGCTGGGCTTGTTGCTGGGCTGCGAAGCTCTTTTGCAAACCTGCATTTGTCTGCTGTTGATTGGCATTTGCTAGAGCCAGCTGTTTCAGTATCTCCTCCATGCTGGCTTAAAAAAAAACTGCTGCCACTGGTTCTCCACCAACTGTGAGGGGGTTAGCTCGGTAGTGGGTGTGTGTGACCCCCTGGATGGGCTCCCCACACAAAAACAGGCCCAGCAGACGGAGGTTGTGGTTTTCAAGATCAAAAGGTGCGGTTTATTTCTCTATTTTACAGTGACAAAAACACAGCAAGGCAAAAAGAAACATAAACAAAATAAATCCTGGTCAGCTTGACCTCTGACTAAACATGCAGGTTTCCCTAACTAACAACTGGGATCAGCCTGGTGCTGTCCTAGTCCCTAAGTCCCTGGTTTAGTAAATGTCCAAACAAATAGCCACACAGGCTTTGTCTCACCGCACAGGGGTTCACTCTCCCTAGACAGTCCACACAGGTCTGGTTCCAGGCATGAGCAAACATCTAATGAAGCTGGGAGTTTTTATAGAGGCCTTAAACGAGCTGACAAGCTTCAGCAGGTCTCATCAACTCCCTGCCTGCACGACGCCCAGCACTCTCCCTAGAGGTATGAATCATCCATGAGCCCACTAGCCTCAGCTGGGCTTCATCAACTCTCTCCCTAGTTGTATAAGTCGGCATAAAGCCTGAATCTGGGAGAAATATACCTACCCCCCTGGATGCAACCAGGTGACTTTACCTTCCTGCTGTCACAATATATACAGCACACATTATATATATATATATACAGCACACATTATATATACAGCACACATTATATATACAGCACACATTATATACAGCACACATTATATACATATATACAGCACACATTATATATACAGCACACATTATATATACAGCACACATTATATATATATATATATATATATATATATATATATATATATATATAGCACACATTATATATACAGCACACATTATATACATATATACAGCACACATTATATATACAGCACACATTATATATACAGCACACATTATATATATATATATACAGCACACATTATATATACAGCACACATTATATACATATATACAGCACACATTATATATACAGCACACATTATATATACAGCACACATTATATACATATATACAGCACACATTATATACATATATACAGCACACATCATAAATACAGCACACATTATATATACAGCACAAATTATATATATACAGCACAAATTATATATACAGCACAAATTATATATACAGCACACATTATATACATATATACAGCACACATTATATATACAGCACACATTATATATACAGCACACATTATATACATATATACAGCACAAATTATATATACAGCACAAATTATATATACAGCACACATTATATACATATATACAGCACACATTATATACATATATACATATATACAGCACACATTATATACATATATACATATATACAGCACACATCATATATACAGCACACATTATATATACAGCACAAATTATATATATACAGCACACATTATATACATTGTGACAGCAGGAAGGTAAAGTCACCTGGTTGCATCCAGGGGGGTAGATATATTTCGCCCAGATTCAGGCTTTACGCCGACTTATACAACTAGGTGGAGAGTTGTATAAGCCCAGCTGAGGCTAGTGGGCTCATGGATGACTCATACCTCTAGGGAGAGTGTGGGGCGTGGTGCAGACAGGGAGTTGATGAGACCAGCTGAAGCTTGTCAGCTCATTTAGGCCTCTATAAGAACTCCCAGCTTCATTAGGTGTTGGCTCATGCCTGGAACCAGACCTGTGTGGACTGTCTAGGGAGAGTGAACCCCTGTGCGGCGAGACAAAGCCTGTGTGGCTATTTGCTTGGACATTTAAAACCAGGGACTTAGGGACTAGGACAGCACTAGGCTGATCCCAGTTGTTAGTTAGGAAACCTGTATGTTTAGTCAGAGGTCAAGTTGACCAGGATTTATTTTGTTTATGTTTCTTTTGCTTTGCTGTGTTTTGTCACTGTAAATAGAAAAATAAACCGCACCTTTTTGATTTTGAAAACCACAACCTCCGTTTGCTGGGCCTGTTTTTGTGTGGGGAGCCCATCCCGGGGGTCACACACACCCGCTGCCGAGCTAACCCCCTCACAGTTGGTGGAGAACCAGTGGCAGTTTTTTTTTAAGCCAGCATGGAGGAGATACTGAAACAGCTGGCTCTAGCAAATGCCAATCAACAGCAGACAAATGCAGGTTTGCAAAAGAGCCTTGCAGCTCATCAACAGAGCCTTGCAGCTCAACAACAGAACTTCGCAGCCCAGCAGCAAGCTCATCAACAGAGCCTTGCAGCCCAGCAGCAGACAAACGCAACTTTGCAACAGAGTCTGGAGGCTCAGCAACAAGCCCAGCAGCAATCTGAGGCCCGCTTCATAGACCTGTTGCAGAAGCAAGAGCAGAGACTACAACAACAGATGGAAGCAGTAATGCAGCAACGTCCGCAGACCAGTGAGGAAAGCCGTCCCACTAATACCGCGTCCTTTGGGGTGAGTCGTTTATTGACAAAAATGACTGGAGAGGATGATCCAGAGGTATTTTTGACCACATTTGAAAGGACTGCTGAAAGAGAAAAGTGGCCTGAGGAGCAGTGGGCTGGACTGGTGGCTCCTCTGTTAACTGGTGAATCGCAGAAAGCTTACTATGACCTAGAGCCTAACCAAGCAAAAGACTATGTGATGCTAAAAGCTGAAATATTGGCAAGGCTGGGTGTCACCCTGGCTGTCCGGGCTCAGCGTGTGCATAACTGGACTTTCCAGCTTGGAAAACCCCCCAGGTCTCAAATGTATGATCTCATTCACCTGAGCAGAAAGTGGCTACAGCCAGAGACTTTGTCCGCACCAAAGATTGTGGAACGTGTTGTAATGGATCGGTTTTTGAGAGCTCTTCCTACTGCCATCCAAAAGTGGGTAAGCCATGGAGACCCAGAGACGGCCGATGGTCTTGTGGATCGTGTGGAGAAATACTTGGCTACAGAGAACCTGACGGCCTCTTCCAGAGACACTCGGACTTTCCACCCTAAGACCAGACCATCCCCAGGGGCGGATAAGAGGATTCCAAGGGGTGAGGGTGGAGAGAGTGAGAGGGTGGGAGCTCTACCCCAAGTTTGGCGAGAACAGCCTGGGAAATCAGCGGCTCAAGAGGCCGCAAGAAGGATCGTTTGCTACCGCTGCCGGCAAGCGGGACATATTGCAGCCAATTGCCCGGTTGTGGAGGAACCCATGCAGTGTGACTTTCTGACGGGCAGACGTCAGTCGCTGTGTGCGACAGTCGCATGCACTGCCATTCGAGGAACTGAGAAACATTTATGCAAAATGTGTGTTAATGGTAGAAATGTTGTGGTATTGCTGGATTCAGGTAGCCTTGTGACCCTGATAAAGGCTGAGTTAGTTAAAACAGAGGTCTCTGGGAATAGCAAGGTAGCTGTTATTTGTGTGCATGGGGACACCCGAGAGTATCCAGTGACTACAGTGTGTTTCGAGACCCCCAAAGGTACCCTCTTTCATCCAGTGGGCTTAGTATCTCAGTTACTGCATGACGCCATTGTGGGAAGGGATTTTCCGAAGTTCTGGGAACTGTGGGATGATCCTGAGCCCCCCACTGGTGCCCCTATGTACCAGGAATGTGATAGCCAGAACTCCCCTGAGAGTGGTGAGGACTCTCCGGAATTTCCCTTATCAGTATTGGCAGGGGAGACTCAAGAAACTGGAGAGGAGCCCACCTCCTCAGACGAAAACCTACCGTCTGTGGAGTTTTCTGATCTTGAGGTTCACAGGGAAAACTTTGCCACAGAACAGTTGAAAGACCCCGCCCTAATAAAGGCACGGGAAAACGTAGTGAAAATAGATGGCGAGTTAGTGAACCCAGATAATACCTGCACTTACCCATACTTCAGCGTAGAGAAGGACCTACTGTATCGGGTGGCAAAAAGGGCAGAAGAAACCGTTGAGCAGCTTGTGGTGCCCAAACCTTACAGGAAGTTGGTGTTGGAGTTGGCCCATGGGCACATTCTTGGAGGTCATCTGGGGACAGAGAAAACCCGAGAGAGGGTATTACAGAGATTCTATTGGCCGGGGGTGATGAAGGACATAGAAAATTATTGTTCCTCCTGCCCTGTGTGTCAGAGGTCGGCCCCGATGCCACATTTCCGTAGCCCGCTGGTCCCTCTACCCATCATTGAGGTCCCGTTTGAGAGGATCGCCATGGATTTGGTAGGTCCTATAATCAAGTCCGCTAGGGGGCACCAGTACATATTAGTTATAATGGACTATGCCACCCGTTATCCAGAAGCGATCCCTCTCCGAAATACCTCGGCCAAAACCATAGCCAAAGAGCTATCTCTTGTGTTTAGCCGGGTGGGTATTTGTAAAGAACTGCTTACGGACCAAGGTACACCCTTTATGTCCCGGGTTATGAAGGAGCTGTGTAAATTGTTCAAAGTGACGCAATTACGTACATCTGTGTATCACCCCCAAACCGATGGGCTGGTTGAAAGATTCAACAAAACCCTAAAACAAATGTTGAAGAAAGTGGACTGTCTACTTCCTTATCTGATGTTTGCTATTAGGGAGGTGCCCCAATCCTCTACGGGATTCTCCCCCTTTGAGTTACTGTATGGGAGACACCCAAGAGGGCTGTTGGATATTGCCAAGGAAACTTGGGAAAGTGAGAGTTCTCCCCACAGGAGTGTGATTGAGCATGTCGCCCTGATGCAAGACCGAATTGCACAGGTAATGCCCATCGTGAAGGAACATTTGGCCCAAGCGCAGTTAGCACAGCAGAGAGTGTACAACCGTGGAGCCAAGATCCGTACCTTTTCCCCGGGGGATAGGATACTGGTACTTGTCCCTACGGTTGAAAGTAAATTCCTTGCCAAATGGCAAGGCCCCTACGAGATAATGGAAAAAGTGAGCGAAGTGAATTACAAGGTCAGACAACCAGGAAGGCGAAAGCCCGAACAGATCTATCACGTTAATCTGTTGAAAGCCTGGAGGGATAGAGAGTCCCTAGTCGCAGACACTTGGTCACCAGCTCAAACTGGTTGCGTGATTCCTGAGGTTGGAATAGCAGCCACCTTGTCACAACCCCAACAACAGGAGGTTAAGGAGTTTGTGCTTCGCAACAAGGAGGTATTCTCTGAGCTGCCGGGACAAACATCTGGGGTAGAGCATGACATCATTACCCCGCCCGGTGAAAGGGTGAAGTTAAAACCCTATCGGATCCCAGAGGCCCGACGGGAGGCAATACGGGAGGAAGTACAGAAAATGCTGAACTTAGGGGTGATAGAGGAGTCCCAAAGTGATTGGTCTAGTCCCATTGTGTTGGTGCCTAAACCGGATGGGAGCTGGCGATTTTGTAACGATTTTCGTCAGTTGAACAAAGTTACAAAATTTGACACCTACCCCATGCCACGTATAGATGAGTTGATCGACCGGCTGGGAACAGCCCGATACATGACGACTCTTGACCTCACAAAAGGGTATTGGCAAATCCCCCTGGCCAAGTCGGCCAAAGAGAAAACCGCATTTGTAACCCCAGACGGGGCGTTCCAATATAAAAGAATGCCGTTCGGGTTACAGAATGCGCCGGCCACATTCCAGCGGAAAATGGACCAGATGCTGAGGCCCCATCGGAAGTATGCTGCGGCTTACCTGGATGACATAATTGTCCATAGCACAGATTGGGCCTCACATCTGCCAAAAGTGCAAGCAGTCCTGGACTCTGTTCGGGAAGCGGGGTTTACGGCTAACCCCAAGAAGTGTACCATTGGGCAGGAGGAGGCCAAATATCTTGGGTACACCATTGGGAGGGGAGTAATAAAACCCCAACTCAACAAAGTCGAGGCCATCCAGAGTTGGCCACGTCCCAACAGCAAGAAGCAGGTACGAGCCTTTCTGGGAATAGCGGGGTATTATCGGCGCTTCATTCCCCACTTTGCTTCTAAGGCTGTGCCCCTAACCAACCGAACGAAGGGGAAAGGGTCGGTCATGATTAAATGGACCCCCGAGGCTGAGGCAGCATTCCAATTCTTGAAACAAGCCTTTTGTAGCCAGCCAGTGTTGTACTCACCCGACTTCTCTAAAGACTTTGTCGTACAAAGTGATGCGTCAGATGTGGGGTTAGGAGCAGTATTGTTCCAGGTCTGGAACGGGGAAGAGCACCCAGTCATTTACCTCAGCAGGAAGTTGAAGTCCCATGAGGTAAATTACGCCACCGTTGAAAAGGAGTGTTTAGCGGTGAAGTGGGCTCTAGATTCCCTTCGGTACTACCTGCTAGGTAGGCACTTTGACATGGTTACGGATCACGCTCCGTTAAAGTGGATGGCTCAAAACAAGGAAACAAATAGAAGAGTGAATAGGTGGTTCCTGGCCCTCCAGGAATTCAACTTCACAGTAAAGCATCGCCCTGGCGTTCAAATGGGGAATGTGGATGCTTTGTCTCGAGTACATGAATGCCTGATTGCTGGTGTTCCAACCCCGAGGTTAAAACAAGAGGGGGGGTATGTGACAGCAGGAAGGTAAAGTCACCTGGTTGCATCCAGGGGGGTAGATATATTTCGCCCAGATTCAGGCTTTACGCCGACTTATACAACTAGGTGGAGAGTTGTATAAGCCCAGCTGAGGCTAGTGGGCTCATGGATGACTCATACCTCTAGGGAGAGTGTGGGGCGTCGTGCAGACAGGGAGTTGATGAGACCAGCTGAAGCTTGTCAGCTCATTTAGGCCTCTATAAGAACTCCCAGCTTCATTAGGTGTTTGCTCATGCCTGGAACCAGACCTGTGTGGACTGTCTAGGGAGAGTGAACCCCTGTGCGGTGAGACAAAGCCTGTGTGGCTATTTGCTTGGACATTTAAAACCAGGGACTTAGGGACTAGGACAGCACTAGGCTGATCCCAGTTGTTAGTTAGGAAACCTGTATGTTTAGTCAGAGGTCAAGTTGACCAGGATTTATTTTGTTTATGTTTCTTTTGCTTTGCTGTGTTTTGTCACTGTAAATAGAAAATAAACCGCACCTTTTTGATTTTGAAAACCACAACCTCCGTTTGCTGGGCCTGTTTTTGTGTGGGGAGCCCATCCGGGGGGTCACACACACCCGCTGCCGAGCTAACCCCCTCACAACATATATACAGCACACATTATATATACAGCACACATTATATATACAGCACACATGATATATACAGCACACATTATATATACAGCACACATTATATATATATACAGCACACATTATATATACAGCACACATTATATATATATACAGCACACATTATATATACAGCACACATTATATATACATATATACAGCACACATTATATATACAGCACACATTATATACATATATATACAGCACACATTATATATACAGCACAAATTATATATACAGCACACATTATATATACAGCACACATTATATATACAGCACACATTATATATACATATATACAGCACACATTATATATACAGCACACATTATATATACAGCACACATTATATATATATATATACAGCACACATTATATATACAGCACACATTATATATATATATATATATATATATATATATATATATACAGCACACATTATATATACAGCACACATTATATATATATATATATATATATATACAGCACACATTATATATACAGCACACATTATATATATATATATATATATATATATATATATACAGCACACATTATATATACAGCACACATTATATATATATATATATATATATATATATATACAGCACACATTATATATACAGCACACATTATATATACAGCACACATTATATATACAGCACACATTATATACATATATACAGCACACATTATATATACAGCACACATTATATATATATATATATATATATATATATATATATATATATACAGCACACATTATATATACAGCACACATTATATATACAGCACACATTATATACATATATACAAGGTTCTAGTGCGGCTGTAAAGAAAGTCTGACCAGCACAGATCATAGTGGGGGGTCTCATTCATGTGCCCCTATTAGAGACACGGGGTGATTTACACATAAGAGGTGTCGGGGAAGCTGGACAAGGAGCCTCCAGAACTCTCCAGGGCAAGCTGAGCCACACCAACCCCCCACCCAAAGTCACTCCTGTCACAGAAGGAAGGGGGTGAAAGTGCCCCCCCCCGGTATTGAAGTGGTTAAGAACAGACAAGACTATTTTCCTGCAACAATCATTGTTTTTTTTTCAATCATTTGACAAAACATAATAAAAATAAAAGGCAATTTTTCTTTATTTGAGAAGTGTTAGTTTAAAAATAAATAGTGTTGCTGCAGATAACGGACACATTTTATTCTGTCATTTCTCCTGTTTTAAACACTAAAATGATGATTTTGGTAGAAAGCATCGCAAAGTTATTTACAAATGAAGTAAAGCGGGTTTCTTCCATTTTGTAGTTTTCAGTGTGATGAGTGTAAATATATGTAAAAGGTGAAAAAATATTTAATGAACAAAGCAAACAAAAACAAAGTTTAAATATTAGTTAATAAGATAGAACAAAACAAATCAGCAGGAAAATAACAATTGAAGGGAGAAGGAGAATAAGGAGTGGATTAGGGCTGATTAGAGTACCCATAAGCCCCGTACACACGATCGGATTATCCGACGGGAATTGTGGCATGGCGGGCTGTTGTTGGAAAATCCGACTGTTTGTTTATTTTTCATTGGACAATTGTTGTCGGATTTTCCACCAATAGATGTGGGATAGCAGGCTTTAAAATTGTCCGCCAACAAATGTGTGTTGTCGGATTATCCGAGCGTGTGTACACAAGTCTGTCGGGAAAAAATCCAAAGTACAAACACGCATTGCTCAGAAGCAATGCTCACCATAACACATCATTAACAGGAGTTGCCCAAAGGGTGGCGCTAAAGAGCTGAAAAACATTGTAGTTTCGTGTTTGTTGGCTGACAATTCTTTGCCGTTTGTATGCAGAACAAATTCACGGCCAACGCCCTTCGGACAAAAGTCCTACGCTTTGTCCCTGATGAAAATCCGATCGTGTGTACGAGGCTTAAGGGTTGATAAGGGATTCAACAAGGGAACTTTTAATAAAAATAAAAAACAACAATGTTTTTTTTACATGTCAGGTTGCTTTAACTGACTTCATCTGCAGATGGAAGTTCATCCCTTTTGATGAATGAACAGAAAGATATAAAATGTAACAATGTTTCTTTGTATCTTTCTGTATTGGCGGTTGAGTGATGATACTTATTGCCAGACTGATTTTTTTGCTGCCGGGACCTTTGTGGTAGGAAATGATTTTCCTTGGGGGGGGGGGGATTTGTGCTAGAAGGGTTGATTGGGGGGTTGGAGTATCTGTGCTGGGAGGAGGGATTTGGGGGGGGGAGTGGGGGAGAGGATGTGTGAGGAGAGGTAGAGGTTTTGTGCTAGGAGAAGCACAAAGGGGGGTTTGTGCTAGGAAGGGGGATTCCTGCAGGGGGGTGGATTTGTCCTGGGAGGAGGGGGAATTTATGCTTAGAGGGTAATCATGCAGATTAGTGCTTGTTTTTTTTGGATGGGGTGGGGATTTTTTCAGATTCATACATCTTTATTGAGATCCTCATACACCTTGGGGGGGGGGGGGCATTTGGTATGTTTGCCCCAGGCTCTAGATGACCTTATCCCAGCACTGATTGAGTCATCAAGAGATTTGGTGAGTTGGTAGAATAGGGGAATAGGGACAGGTACCCCCGCAGGGTGGGGACAGAACTAGCGGTAGGGAAAGGTTCCTGACAAGGGGGGAGAGTGTAGGGCCCACACCTTCTCTGAACATCTTCCCACTGGGGCACCATGCAGCATTCTACCCCTCCTAACAGGTGCTGTCTGTTCAGCTGGAACCCGCTCTCTGCACACTGCTGGGCCTGTGAGTGTTCCCGGGTGGGTTGTCTTTCCGCCGGATTATTGAGAACTGTCTGCATTATTTTAGTACAAGTTCTTTCATCGCACTGGGACTATGTGTGTTATTGCCACCGCACCCCCCTCCCCCCAACTGTATGCCCCCTCCCCTCACATGTATGCCCCCCTCCACATGTATGCCCCCCTCCCCCCACATGTATGCCCCCTCCCCTCACATGTATGCCCCCCTCCACATGTTTGCCCCCCCGTGTATGCCCCCCTCCCCTCACATGTATGCCCCCTCCCCTCACATGTTTGCCCCCCTCCTCTCACATGTATGCCCCCCCACATGTATGCACCCCTCCCCTCACATGTATGCCCCCCTCCCCCCATGTATGCCCCCCTCCCCTCACATGTTTGCCCCCCTCCTCTCACATGTATGCCCCCCCACATGTATGCACCCCTCCCCTCACATGTATGCCCCCCTCCCCCCATGTATGCCCCCCTCCCCTCACATGTATGCCCCCTCCCCCCATGTATGCCCCCTCCCCTGACATGTATGCCCCCCTCCCCCCAATGTATGCATAGTCTTGCTCTGTGGCTGAGAAGTTCTGAAGCCATTGGATAAGCATGACAGCCTGGCAGTTGGCATTTTCGCCAGCAGAGGTCAGGCCCGAGCCTCGGATCAGACGATCTCTCCGGGTCGGATTTCGTTTTGGGTGTGGCTTGATGAGGGAGGCGGATTCTATTTTGGGAAGGGAATGGCAGTTAATGAAAGTCAGAGCTTGCTGCAAGTGGCAGTTGGTGAATGGTTTAGTGACTCCTCCCATTCTTATAGGAGGAGGAGCTGGGAATGATTTCCGCCGGTTTCTTTGAAGCCGATGTGGCAGGTTTGGTTTTCTTCTCTTTCTGGTCACGTGTCATCACTATGTGGGCGGGTTTATTGGTTATCAAGACTTAGCGGACTTCTCCTTTAAGCTTGTTCATTTTTCCTGCCCATCCCCCGTCCATCTCTGAACTCCGCTGGCGCGGAGCGAGCGATCTGTGATGGATTTGTCGGCGGGTGCAATATTTTAATAATCCAATTATGATTGTGAACGCCCGTAATTCACGGAGTGACACCGCGCTCGGGAACACCGTCCCCTAAAACAAATGTTGCTCTTAGCAGGTCATTAACATTTCCCGCGACTCGCCACCGCGCCGAGTCAGAGAATAATTACTGATCTGACACCAACCTTCCGGAATGATTCATCGCTCCTCGCCGCATGTCCGGGACAAAGCTGAGGAGTCCGCCGCGCCTTCCTGAAGATGAAAGCGGTTCAGCGGGAGGGGGCGGGGTCTGCGGAGAAGACCAATTCTGATTGCATTCTCCATTTCTAGATCAATTCCCCAAAAATCAGGCCGATACGTGGCCGAGCGAATACCCCTTCCCCCGCTGATCTGTCATAAAGACCTCCTTCTCCTCCACCTGGAAGGCAAACTAGTAAAGGAGTCTGCCCCTCCCCCTCCCCCATCCTGGAATGTTCAGACATAAGAAATTTCATTTCAATTTATTCCTCAACAACCACAAAAAACCTTTTCAACCCAGATATTACCTTGTAAAAGTAGCCGTGACATCATCACTGAGCTGTACATAAGCTGTGCAGAGAGAAGAGCTGTGGGAGGGGTTCAGGAGGCTCCACCCACTACAGGAAGGGGTGGAGACAAGACCAGTCCCCTGCACAAGGAGAGAGCATAGTGATTGGACGGACACATGACTCGGCATTCCTGGACTCTGGGGGGGGAGAAAGTATTTTCCATGCGATCGATGACTTGTATGTTCTCTGGGCTCGGCGATCGATGACTTGCATGTTCTCTGGGCTCAGCGATCGATGACTTGCATGTTCTCTGGGCTCGGCGATCGATGACTTGCATGTTCTCTGGGCTCAGCGATCGATGACTTGTATGTTCTCTGGGCTCAGCGATCGATGACTTGTATGTTCTCTGGGCTCGGCGATCGATGACTTGTATGTTCTCTGGACTCAGCGATCGATGACTTGTATGTTCTCTGGTCTCGGCGATCGATGACTTGTATGTTCTCTGGTCTCGGCGATCGATGACTTGCATGTTCTCTGGGCTCGGCGATCGATGACTTGTATGTTCTCTGGGCTCGGTGATCGATGACTTGTATGTTCTCTGGGCTCGGCAATCGATGACTTGTATGTTCTCTGGGCTCGACGATCGATGACTTGTATGTTCTCTGGGCTCAGCGATCGATGACTTGTATGTTCTCTGGACTCGGCGATCGATGACTTGTATGTTCTCTGGGCTCGGCGATCGATGACTTGTATGTTCTCTGGGCTCGGCGATCGATGACTTGTATGTTCTCTGGGCTCTGCGATCGATGACTTGTATGTTCTCTGGGCTCAGCGATCGATGACTTGTATGTTCTCTGGGCTCGGCGATCGATGACTTGTATGTTCTCTGGGCTCGGCGATCGATGACTTGTATGTTCTCTGGGCTCTGCGATCGATGACTTGTATGTTCTCTGGGCTCGGCGATCGATGACTTGTATGTTCTCTGGGCTCTGCGATCGATGACTTGTATGTTCTCTGGGCTCGGCGATCGATGACTTGTATGTTCTCTGGGCTCGGCGATCGATGACTTGTATGTTCTCTGGGCTCTGCGATCGATGAGTTGTATGTTCTCTGGGCTCTGCGATCGATGACTTGTATGTTCTCTGGGCTCAGCGATCGATGACTTGTATGTTCTCTGGGCTCTGCGATCGATGACTTGTATGTTCTCTGGGCTCAGCGATCGATGACTTGCATGTTCTCTGGGCTCGGCGATCGATGAGTTGTATGATCTCTGGGCTCGGCGATCGATGACTTGTATGTTCTCTGGGCTCAGCGATCGATGACTTGTATGCTCTCTGGGCTCGGCGATCGATGACTTGCATGTTCTCTGGGCTCAGCGATCGATGACTTGTATGTTCTCTGGACTCGGCGATCGATGACTTGTATGTTCTCTGGACTCGGCGATCGATGACTTGCATGTTCTCTGGGCTCAGCGATCGATGACTTGTATGTTCTCTGGGCTCGCCGATCGATGACTTGCATGTTCTCTGGGCTCGCCGATCGATGACTTGCATGTTCTCTGGACTCGGCGATCGATGACTTGTATGTTCTCTGGGCTCGGCGATCGATGACTTGTATGTTCTCTGGGCTCGGCGATCGATGAGTTGTATGTTCTCTGGGCTCAGCGATCGATGACTTGTATGTTCTCTGGGCTCGGCAATCGATGACTTGTATGTTCTCTGGGCTCGACGATCGATGACTTGTATGTTCTCTGGGCTCAGCGATCGATGACTTGTATGTTCTCTGGACTCGGCGATCGATGACTTGTATGTTCTCTGGGCTCGGCGATCGATGACTTGTATGTTCTCTGGGCTCGGCGATCGATGACTTGTATGTTCTCTGGGCTCTGCGATCGATGACTTGTATGTTCTCTGGGCTCAGCGATCGATGACTTGTATGTTCTCTGGGCTCGGCGATCGATGACTTGTATGTTCTCTGGGCTCGGCGATCGATGACTTGTATGTTCTCTGGGCTCTGCGATCGATGACTTGTATGTTCTCTGGGCTCGGCGATCGATGACTTGTATGTTCTCTGGGCTCTGCGATCGATGACTTGTATGTTCTCTGGGCTCGGCGATCGATGACTTGTATGTTCTCTGGGCTCGGCGATCGATGACTTGTATGTTCTCTGGGCTCTGCGATCGATGAGTTGTATGTTCTCTGGGCTCTGCGATCGATGACTTGTATGTTCTCTGGGCTCAGCGATCGATGACTTGTATGTTCTCTGGGCTCTGCGATCGATGACTTGTATGTTCTCTGGGCTCAGCGATCGATGACTTGCATGTTCTCTGGGCTCGGCGATCGATGAGTTGTATGATCTCTGGGCTCGGCGATCGATGACTTGTATGTTCTCTGGGCTCAGCGATCGATGACTTGTATGCTCTCTGGGCTCGGCGATCGATGACTTGCATGTTCTCTGGGCTCAGCGATCGATGACTTGTATGTTCTCTGGACTCGGCGATCGATGACTTGTATGTTCTCTGGACTCGGCGATCGATGACTTGCATGTTCTCTGGGCTCAGCGATCGATGACTTGTATGTTCTCTGGGCTCGCCGATCGATGACTTGCATGTTCTCTGGGCTCGCCGATCGATGACTTGCATGTTCTCTGGACTCGGCGATCGATGACTTGTATGTTCTCTGGGCTCGGCGATCGATGACTTGTATGTTCTCTGGGCTCGGCGATCGATGAGTTGTATGTTCTCTGGGCTCAGCGATCGATGACTTGTATGTTCTCTGGGCTCGGCGATCGATGACTTGTATGTTCTCTGGGCTCGCCGATCGATGACTTGTATGTTCTCTGGGCTCGGCGATCGATGACTTGCATGTTCTCTGGGCTCGCCGATCGATGACTTGTATGTTCTCTGGGCTCGGCGATCGATGACTTGTATGTTCTCTGGGCTCGGCGATCGATGAGTTGTATGTTCTCTGGGCTCGGCGATCGATGAGTTGTATGTTCTCTGGGCTCGGCGATCGATGACTTGTATGTTCTCTGGGCTCGGCGATCGATGACTTGCATGTTCTCTGGACTCGGCGATCGATGACTTGCATGTTCTCTGGACTCAGCGATCGATGAGTTGCATGTTCTCTGGGCTCGGCGATCGATGAGTTGCATGTTCTCTGGGCTCGGCGATCGATGACTTGTATGTTCTCTGGACTCGGCGATCGATGACTTGTATGTTCTCTGGGCTCGGCGATCGATGACTTGTATGTTCTCTGGACTCGGCGATCGATGACTTGCATGTTCTCTGGGCTCGGCGATCGATGACTTGCATGTTCTCTGGACTCGGCGATCGATGACTTGCATGTTCTCTGGACTCAGCGATCGATGAGTTGCATGTTCTCTGGGCTCGGCGATCGATGACTTGCATGTTCTCTGGGCTCGGCGATCGATGACTTGTATGTTCTCTGGACTCGGTGATCGATGACTTGTATGTTCTCTGGACTCGGCGATCGATGACTTGCATGTTCTCTGGACTCGGCGATCGATGACTTGTATGTTCTCTGGACTCGGCGATCGATGACTTGCATGTTCTCTGGACTCGGCGATCGATGACTTGTATGTTCTCTGGGCTCGGCGATCGATGACTTGCATGTTCTCTGGGCTCGCCGATCGATGACTTGTATGTTCTCTGGGCTCGCCGATCGATGACTTGTATGTTCTCTGGGCTCGGCGATCGATGACTTGTATGTTCTCTGGGCTCGGCGATCGATGACTTGCATGTTCTCTGGGCTCGGCGATCGATGACTTGTATGTTCTCTGGGCTCGGCGATCGATGACTTGTATGTTCTCTGGACTCGGCGATCGATGACTTGCATGTTCTCTGGGCTCGGCGATCGATGACTTGCATGTTCTCTGGGCTCGGCGATCGATGACTTGCATGTTCTCTGGACTCGGCGATCGATGACTTGCATGTTCTCTGGACTCAGCGATCGATGAGTTGCATGTTCTCTGGGCTCGGCGATCGATGACTTGCATGTTCTCTGGGCTCGGCGATCGATGACTTGTATGTTCTCTGGACTCGGTGATCGATGACTTGTATGTTCTCTGGACTCGGCGATCGATGACTTGCATGTTCTCTGGACTCGGCGATCGATGACTTGTATGTTCTCTGGACTCGGCGATCGATGACTTGCATGTTCTCTGGACTCGGCGATCGATGACTTGTATGTTCTCTGGGCTCGGCGATCGATGACTTGCATGTTCTCTGGGCTCGCCGATCGATGACTTGTATGTTCTCTGGGCTCGCCGATCGATGACTTGTATGTTCTCTGGGCTCGGCGATCGATGACTTGTATGTTCTCTGGGCTCGGCGATCGATGACTTGCATGTTCTCTGGGCTCGGCGATCGATGACTTGTATGTTCTCTGGGCTCGGCGATCGATGACTTGTATGTTCTCTGGACTCGGCGATCGATGACTTGCATGTTCTCTGGGCTCGGCGATCGATGACTTGTATGTTCTCTGGGCTCGGCGATCGATGACTTGTATGTTCTCTGGGCTCGGCGATCGATGACTTGTATGTTCTCTGGGCTCAGCGATCGATGACTTGTATGTTCTCTGGGCTCGGCGATCGATGACTTGTATGTTCTCTGGGCTCAGCGATCGATGACTTGTATGTTCTCTGGGCTCGGCGATCGATGACTTGTATGTTCTCTGGGCTCAGCGATCGATGACTTGTATGTTCTCTGGGCTCGGCGATCGATGACTTGTATGTTCTCTGGGCTCGGCGATCGATGACTTGTATGTTCTCTGGGCTCGGCGATCGATGACTTGTATGTTCTCTGGGCTCGGCGATCGATGACTTGTATGTTCTCTGGGCTCAGCGATCGATGACTTGTATGTTCTCTGGGCTCGGCGATCGATGACTTGTATGTTCTCTGGGCTCGGCGATCGATGACTTGTATGTTCTCTGGGCTCAGCGATCGATGACTTGTATGTTCTCTGGGCTCGGCGATCGATGACTTGTATGTTCTCTGGGCTCAGCGATCGATGACTTGTATGTTCTCTGGGCTCGGCGATCGATGACTTGTATGTTCTCTGGGCTCAGCGATCGATGACTTGTATGTTCTCTGGGCTCGGCGATCGATGACTTGTATGTTCTCTGGGCTCGGCGATCGATGACTTGTATGTTCTCTGGGCTCGGCGATCGATGACTTGCATGTTCTCTGGACTCGGCGATCGATGACTTGTATGTTCTCTGGGCTCGGCGATCGATGACTTGTATGTTCTCTGGGCTCGGCGATCGATGACTTGTATGTTCTCTGGGCTCGGCGATCGATGACTTGTATGTTCTCTGGGCTCAGCGATCGATGACTTGTATGTTCTCTGGGCTCTGCGATCGATGACTTGTATGTTCTCTGGGCTCGGCGATCGATGACTTGTATGTTCTCTGGGCTCGGCGATCGATGACTTGCATGTTCTCACAATGTCCTTTGTTTTGTCACGAAGAGAAAACAACATTGCGACATTTATAATGAAGAGCGATCGGCGTACAAAGCGTCTGCGTTTGGTAACCTTGTAACTTTAATTACAGAAGAACAAAAGACAAAAATTGTTTTGTTAAGGATGGAAGATGAAGAAGAAACAGACGTCTCCCGACATCGATTTATATTTCATACGAATGTTCGCTCATCCGCCCTGATAGAGGCAAAATATTTCATTTTGGAGGGTTCATGTCCCCTTTGGGGAGTTTTCTCATCACTTCCTGTGATGGGGTCACTGAGACAGGAAGTGGGTGACACCGACATTGGGGAAACATTGACAGAGGATCCATCCAAACCTGGAACTGAACACAGAGAAGGGATCGGCCGTGCTGTCAGGAGGAGAGAGCAGAGAGCTGAGCTCTTTAGAAATTTGGAGGTATCTGAATTTCCAAATGACAATAGTAATAAATTTATATGAATTCAAAATTTCGAAAATGAAATTTCGGACAAAATTCAAATGCGAATAGTTTTCAAACTAAATTTGAATAATTTAATAATAAATTAATAATTTAATTAAAATCAAATTTGAATGTTCTTTGATTAAAATTTGAATATTCCAAATAGAATAAAATAGAATAGAAAATAAAGGAATAGAATATAATAGCGTAAAAATGAACAGAATAGAAAATAAAAGAATATAAAACAATAGAATAGAAAATAAAGGGATAGAATCGAAAACAATATAATAGAATAAAATAATAGAATGGAATAGAATAAAATAAAAAGAATATAACCATCTTCTGAAATTCAAATTTCAAATAGAATAAAAAAATAGAGTAGAATAGAATAGAAAAAAACAATAGTATAGAATATAACCTGCTGTCAAAATTTGAATTTTGATTAGAATAAATTTGGATTCAAATGAAATGAATTTGAATAGAATAGAAAATAATAGAATAAAAAATAAAACAATAGAATAAAAAAAAGAATAGAATAGAATGAATGTAACCATTTCTCCAAATTCGAATAGAATACATTTGAATAGAGCAAAAGAAAGACTATAATCATCTTCCGAAATTCTAATTTTGAATAGAATAAAAATGAATAGAATAGAAAATAATATAATAGAAAAGAATCGGATAGAAGGAATATAACAATATAACCTTCTTTTTAAATTAAAATTTTGAATAGAATAGAAAAGAATAGAATATAAAATAAAAGAATAGAAAATAAATAATGTAACCATCTTCTAAAATCTTAGTTCTGAATAAAATAATTTTGATTTGAATGGAATTCCAAAAATGAATTAAATGAATTTATGTAAATAACAAAATGAAACAAATGTTTTCATTCTGCACATGTCTAAAGCAGATCATGGCTGGTGGGAGGGGCCGGCAGGGGCAGATCATGGCTGGTTGGAGGGGCCAGCAAGGGGCAGATCATGGCTGGTGGGAGGGACCAGCAAGGGGCAGATTATGGCTGGTGGGAGGGGCCGGCAGGGGCAGATCATAGCTGGTGGGAGGGGCCGTCAGGGGCAGATCATGGCTGGTGGGAGGGACCAGCAAGGGGCAGATCATGGCTGGTGGGAGGGGCCGGCAGGGGGCAGATCATGGCTGGTGGGAGGGGCCGTCAGGGGCAGATCATGGCTGGTGGGAGGGGCCGGCAAGGGCAAATCATGGCTGGTGGGAGGGACCAGCAAGGGGCAGATCATGGCTGGTGGGAGGGGCCGGCAGGGGCAGATCATGGCTGGTGGGAGGAGCTGGCAGGGGCAGATCATGGCTGGTGGGAGGGGCCATCAGGGGCAGATTATGGCTGGTGGGAGGGGGCGGAAGGGGGCTGTACATAGAAAACATCCCAGCTCCCGGCCTCCTACCAAGAGCCCTCAGCCATCATGTAAGCAGTGGGAGGAGTTATGCAAATATGAAAATACCTTGATGGGCGGGTGTCAGTCTGGAGGAGTGGGTGTTCCTAGGCAGGCTGTATTTGCATAGATAACGCCCACATGTGATCCTGACCCTGAAATCCAAGGCACAGTTAAGCTGGGGAGCCAGGAAAGGGGGCGGGGCTCTATCTAACGTGCTGCAGCTTCTAATGCACATGGTGAGAAGCTCACAGTGTTCAGTGATGAGCTCTATGAAGGGGGCGGGGTTAGATCTAACGATTGGCACTGTGAGCGGGATAAGCTCTATGAAGGGGGCGGGGTTAGATCTAACGATTGGCACTGTGAGCGGGATGAGCTCTATGAAGGGGGCGGGGTTAGATCTAACGATTGCCACTGTGAGCGGGATGAGCTCTATGAAGGGGGCGGGGTTAGATCTAACGATTGGCGCTGTGAGCGGGATGAGTTCTATGAAGGGGGCGGGGTTAGATCTAACGATTGCCACTGTGAGCGGGATGAGCTCTATGAAGGGGGCGGGGTTAGATCTAACGATTGGCGCTGTGAGCGGGTTGAGCTCTATGAAGGGGGCGGGGTTAGATCTAACGATTGGCGCTGTGAGCGGGATGAGCTCTATGAAGGGGGCGGGGTTAGATCTAACGATTGGCGCTGTGAGCGGGATGAGCTCTATGAAGGGGGCGGGGTTAGATCTAACGATTGGCGCTGTGAGCGGGATGAGCTCTATGAAGGGGGGCGGGGTTAGATCTAACGATTGGCGCTGTGAGCGGGATGAGCTCTGTGAAGGGGGCGGGGTTAGATCTAACGATTGGCGCTGTGAGCGGGATGAGCTCTATGAAGGGGGCGGGGTTAGATCTAACGATTGGCGCTGTGAGCGGGATGAGCTCTATGAAGGGGGTGGGGTTAGATCTAACGATTGGCGCTGTGAGCGGGATGAGCTCTGTGAAGGGGGCGGGGTTAGATCTAACGATTGGCGCTGTGAGCGGGATGAGTTCTATGAAGGGGGCGGGGTTAGATCTAACGATTGGTGCTGTGAGCGGGATGAGGAGCACAGAACTCTATATATGAATAGGGAGGCCGGAGGGCGGATTGAGGGGCTCCTCGGCGCGCTTTGCTCTCCTCAGACCTCCAGCACCTGAATGACGCCTTGTAAGCTCTTGTTAACACGTTACCTAACGACCTTGAAGTGGAGCGCCAGCCCTGGAAGGCGTCCTCGCTCGGATCTTTACAGTTGGGGTTAACAAGCTGCTACATAAACAGCGGCGGCTAATCAGTCAATGTCAGGTGTGGATGGCGGGATAATGGGAAAGGCGATGGCGTGTGAAGGAAGAGTTTATGCAGAAACATCGGCGGTAACATGAAGAGGACTCTATGGACGCCCTTTGAATTATTGTTGTGATAGCGGCGTCAGCCATGAACACAGCGCCGCGTACAAAACATAAAATACAACAAAGGACGGAGAGGGGACATGGAAGCCGATCCTGCGGCTTCAGCACCCGCCGGTAAGATTGGGACATCGGCAAACGTCGGCCACAGTCAGGCCTTACCGCTAAATGTGAACAGTTTTAGCTCCCCAAATATCCATAATCCAGCTGAGAGAGAACCCGGCCAGCCTGGTGAGTGATCGGGGACGAGCTGCTGGTTTTAATCACATTTTACCGAACTGAATTTCAGTCTACATGGGTGGTCAGCCAAGTCGATCCTCCAGCGGGGGGCAGCGGGAAAAAGGCTCGGCTCACATCTATGTGTGTTGGGATGCGTTCCCAACATGCACAGAAACGCGTTGCTCTGTAGCAGAAGTATTTTGAATTTTGTGATAAAAAAATATATATAAGGAGAAATCCGTTATCATTTTTCCCCAATTAAAGTCCAATCTGTCTTACCCACAATGTACTGCCGAAGGGCGGCCCATATAGGCACAGCAACGTACCCGCATGTGGCTGGCCTTTTCTGGGTTTTATGACGCATGCCTGCCTCTTGAACACACCCCCTCCCAATCACAGCCTGCCTCTTGAACACACCCCCTCCCAATCACAGCCTGCCTCTTGAACACACCCCCTCCCAATCACAGCCTGCCTATTGAACACACCCCCTCCCAATCACAGCCTGCCTCTTGAACACACCCCCTTCCAACACAGCCTGCCTCTTTAACACACCCCCTCCTAACACAGCCCTTCTCTTGAACACACCCCCTCCCAATCACAGCCTGCCTATTGAACACACCCCCTCCCAACACAGCTTACCTCTTGAACACACCCCCTTTCAACACAGCCTGCCTCTTGAACACACCCCCTCCCAATCACAGCCTGCCTATTGAACACACCCTCTCCCAATCACAGCCTGCCTCTTGAACACACCCCCTCCCAATCACAGCCTGCCTCTTGAACACACGCCCTCCCAATCACAGGCTGCCTATTGAACACACCCCCTCCCAATCACAGCCTGCCTCTTGAACACACCCCCTCCCAATCACAGCCTGCCTATTTAACACACCCCCTCCCAATCACAGGCTGCCTATTGAACACACCCCCTCTCAACACAGCCTGCCTATTGAACACACCCCCTCCCAATCACAGCCTGCCTCTTGAACACACCCCCTCCCAACACAGCCTGCCTCTTGAACACACCCCCTCCCAACACAGCCTACCTCTTGAACACACCCCCTCCCAATCACAGCCTGACGCTTGAACACACCCCCTCCCAATCACAGCCTGCCTCTTGAACACACCCCCTCCCAATCACAGCCTACCTATTGAACACACCCCTCCCAACACAGCCTGCCTCTTGAACACACCACTTCCCAACACAGCTTACCTCTTGAACACACCCCCTCCTAATCACAGCCTGCCTATTGAACACCCCCCCCTTCCAACACAGCTTACCTCTTGGACACACCCCCTCCCAACACAGTTAACCTCTTAAACACACCCCTTCCCAACACAGCCTGCCTATTGAACACACCCCCTCCCAACACAGCCTGCCTCTTGAACACACCCCCTCCCAATCACATCCTGCCTATTGAACACACCCCCTCCCAATCACAGGCTGCCTATTGAACACCCCCCTTCCAACACAGCTTACCTCTTGGACACACCCCCTCCCAACACAGTTTACCTCTTGAACACACCCCTTCCCAACACAGCCTGCCTATTGAACACACCCCCTCCCAACACAGCCTGCCTCTTGAACACACCCCTCCCAATCACAGCCTGCCTATTGAACACACCCCCTCCCAACACAGCCTGCCTCTTGAACACACCCCCTCCCAATCACAGCCTGCCTATTGAACACACCCCCTCCCAATCACAGGCTGCCTATTGAACACACACCCTCCCAATCACAGCCTGACGCTTGAACACACCCCCTCCCAATCACAGCCTGCCTCTTGAACACACCCCTCCCAATCACAGCCTGCCTATTGAACACACCCCCTCCCAACACAGCCTGCCTCTTGAACACACCCCCTCCCAATCACAGCCTGCCTCTTGAACACACCCCCTCCCAATCACAGCCTGCCTATTGAACACACCCCCTCCCAATCACAGCCTGCCTCTTGAACACACCCCTCCCAATCACAGCCTGCCTATTGAACACACCCCCTCCCAACACAGCCTGCCTCTTGAACACACCCCCTCCCAATCACAGCCTGACGCTTGAACACACCCCCTCCCAATCACAGCCTGCCTCTTGAACACACCCCCTCCCAATCACAGCCTGCCTATTGAACACACCCCCTCCCAATCACAGGCTGCCTATTGAACACACCCCCTCCCAATCACAGCCTGCCTCTTGAACACACCCCTCCCAATCACAGCCTGCCTCTTGAACACACCGCCTCCCAATCACAGCCTACCTCTTGAACACACCCCCTCCCAACACAGCCTGCCTATTGAACACACCACTTCCCAACACAGCCTGCCTCTTGAACACACCCCCTTCCAATCACAGCCTGCCTCTTGAACACACCCCCTCCCAATCACAGGCTGCCTATTGAACATACCCCCTTCCAATCACAGCCTGCCTCTTGAACAAGCTCCCACTCATTTACATCTTGCCTCTTAAACATGCCCCCTGCTCCTCAGGCTGAGCAGAATATGGAATACAGGCACATGGTGTGTCTGCACAGTGTCCTGTAAACCCGCCCCCCACTATCAGGAAAAATAGATGATTGGTCACATGACAGAACTTTTTAATCTTGTAAAATAGGTAAGAAAGATCATTTTTGAAACAGAAGCAGTTCTGTTGCCGGCAGAGTTATACCTGGAGGATGAAGTGTCTATACTATGGGGTGGTCACAACAACTTCATTGTTTTTTATGGAATACAAAAAGTTTTCAATGGAGATTTCTTATGACATGGCTGAGATTTCATTGTGAAAATATGATTTTCATCTCTCAGTAGGAGGAATTTCTCAATCACCAAAGAGAAGGTAAGTGCTCCTCCCCCGCTGACCTCTCCCTTCACCCGGGATCTCTAATCTAAGAGGAGCCGGGCGTATGTATAACGAGCCGCTCTTATAAAACCCTCCAATTAATGTCAATTAAGGAAAAAAAGAAGAATTGTGGAATAAAATGTCAGACCCCCAACGCTCCTGCGAAGTGACGGTGCGGCGCGGCCATCCACCGAGCGCGGCGCCGCGACTTCTGCACCTCCAACCATCATTGACTTTTACATCTCTGCTGGGGAAAAGGTTACGGCTAATTGGTTCTGGTCTCTACCAGCGCAAACCGCCGACAAGAGTTTGTTCTCAACTTGTTTTTTGGTTGTGACACGTTCCGGCGCTCGTTACTGCCGGGCGCTACACCGAGACAGGCGGAGGGCCGCGCGGGTCTAAATGGCAGCAATGCTGTCTGTTAGGAGGGCAGGTGAACCCTCCGCCACCGACAGCCATAACAAAGCACTAGGAGAGGGTTAGATCCTCTGACAGGTTTTTATTGTTTCATGTAAAACTAAAAACAAATGTATTTTAGTGTTGGATGGAGTGGCGAGGGATTAGACCCCCCGTCAGATTTTATTGCTGTCCCCATTAGGCAGATTCATCCTCTCTATTTGTCCTGTTTATTATTGTCATTGAAAGTGAAAGAAAATCCCAAATTTTGGGTTGTGCCATTCACTTTGGAGGGATTTCTTTTCACTTCCTGTTTTGGCTATGGACTGGAAGTCAAGGAAAATCTCCCTAATGGAGATCTGAGCTATAATTGGACATGGCAGAGCCTGTAGAGGGGAAATTTAAAACATTCATCTAAGATTTATGACGTTCAACACATTTCAGGTATCCACCCCCCTTCCTCAGGGCTGATTAACAAACATCTCTGATTGGACAAATTTGCTGAGGAGAAGGTAGAATCATGAATACAATATAATCATTGGTTACATAGTATATATAATTACACTGAATGGAGGAAAAATATGAAAGAATACAATGTGTCATTCAGTGTTGGTTGGTGGAGGAATATAATTCCTTCATCTAAATCTCTTATGGGCTTCAACATGTTAATGCACTTTCCAAATTGTCCACAATGTTCTTCTCATATCTGCAGTAGGGATGAGCTTCGTGTTCGAGTCGAACATACGTTCGACTCGAACATTGGCTGTTCGATCGTTCGACGAAGATCGAAAGATTTGGGCCGTTCGCGCCAAATTCGAGTGACGCGAACGGCCCACAATGCACTACGCCATCGCAGTGTCATCCAGGCGCTGTGATTGGCCAAGCATGCACTGTGACCCCGCATGCTTGGCCAATCACAGCGCCGGCAGCGAGGAGAGCAATGATTGGCCACAGGCAGGATGCCTGTGGCCAATTATTGCTGAGGGTGTTTAGTACACGCCCCACACTATAAAAGGCCGCCAGCACGGCGGCCTAGTGTAGTGTGTTCCGGAGCAGGGATAGAGTAGCATAGGCAGGGACAGTGACTGTTATTTCTTTCTTGCTTAACCTGGATTCCTTTAGTTTAGGGAAAGAGAAGGATAGGTAGGGAGAGTGTCAGTGTGTTTTGTGCTTCTGCTATAGTGTGCTTAAAAAAAACATTTATTCTAGGGACAGAAAACTCTAGGTAGGGACAGTGTCAGTTTCTTTCACTCTGCAAGTCCTTGTTTCCAGGGACCTGTAAGGACAGTGAGTTAATTGTCCTTGTGCTATATTGTGCTTAAAAAAAACATTTATTCTAGGGACAGAAAACTCTAGGTAGGGACAGTGTCAGTTTCTTTCACTCTGCAAGTCCTTGTTTCCAGGGACCTGTAAGGACAGTGAGTTAATTGTCCTTGTGCTATATTGTGATTAAAAAAAACATTTATTCTAGGGACAGAAAACTCTAGGTAGGGACAGTGTCAGTTTCTTTCACTCTGCAAGTCCTTGTTTCCAGGGACCTGTAAGGACAGTGAGTTAATTTTCCTTGTGCTATATTGTGATTAAAAAAAACATTTATTCTAGGGACAGAAAACTCTAGGTAGGGACAGTGTCAGTTTCTTTCACTCTGCAAGTCCTTGTTTCCAGGGACCTGTAAGGACAGTGAGTTAATTGTCCTTGTGCTATATTGTGCTTAAAAAAAACATTTATTCTAGGGACAGAAAACTCTAGGTAGGGACAGTGTCAGTTTCTTTCACTCTGCAAGTCCTTGTTTCCAGGGACCTGTAAGGACAGTGAGTTAATTGTCCTTGTGCTATATTGTGATTAAAAAAAACATTTATTCTAGGGACAGAAAACTCTAGGTAGGGACAGTGTCAGTTTCTTTCACTCTGCAAGTCCTTGTTTCCAGGGACCTGTAAGGACAGTGAGTTAATTTTCCTTGTGCTATATTGTGATTAAAAAAAACATTTATTCTAGGGACAGAAAACTCTAGGTAGGGACAGTGTCAGTTTCTTTCACTCTGCAAGTCCTTGTTTCCAGGGACCTGTAAGGACAGTGAGTTAATTGTCCTTGTGCTATATTGTGCTTAAAAAAAACATTTATTCTAGGGACAGAAAACTCTAGGTAGGGACAGTGTCAGTTTCTTTCACTCTGCAAGTCCTTGTTTCCAGGGACCTGTAAGGACAGTGAGTTAATTTTCCTTGTGCTATATTGTGATTAAAAAAAACATTTATTCTAGGGACAGAAAACTCTAGGTAGGGACAGTGTCAGTTTCTTTCACTCTGCAAGTCCTTGTTTCCAGGGACCTGTAAGGACAGTGAGTTAATTTTCCTTGTGCTATATTGTGATTAAAAAAAACATTTTTTCTAGGGACAGAAAACTGTAGGTAGGGAGAGTGTTTTTTTTCTTTCACTCTGCAAGTCCTTGTTTCCAGGGACCTGTAAGGACAGTGAGTTAATTGTCCTTGTGCTATATTGTGCTTAAAAAAAACATTTATTCTAGGGACAGAAAACTCTAGGTAGGGACAGTGTCAGTTTCTTTCACTCTGCAAGTCCTTGTTTCCAGGGACCTGTAAGGACAGTGAGTTAATTTTCCTTGTGCTATATTGTGATTAAAAAAAACATTTATTCTAGGGACAGAAAACTCTAGGTAGGGACAGTGTCAGTTTCTTTCACTCTGCAAGTCCTTGTTTCCAGGGACCTGTAAGGACAGTGAGTTAATTTTCCTTGTGCTATATTGTGATTAAAAAAAACATTTTTTCTAGGGACAGAAAACTGTAGGTAGGGAGAGTGTTTTTTTTCTTTCACTCTGCAAGTCCTTGTTTCCAGGGACCTGTAAGGACAGTGAGTTAATTTTCCTTGTGCTATATTGTGATTAAAAAAAACATTTTTTCTAGGGACAGAAAACTGTAGGTAGGGAGAGTGTTTTTTTTCTTTCACTCTGCAAGTCCTTGTTTCCAGGGACCTGTAAGGACAGTGAGTTAATTGTCCTTGTGCTATATTGTGCTTAAAAAAAACATTTATTCTAGGGACAGAAAACTCTAGGTAGGGACAGTGTCAGTTTCTTTCACTCTGCAAGTCCTTGTTTCCAGGGACCTGGAGAGACATTGAGTGAATTGTCCTTGTGCTATATTGTGATTAAAAAAAACATTTATTCTAGGGACAGAAAACTCTAGGTAGGGACAGTGTCAGTTTCTTTCACTCTGCAAGTCCTTGTTTCCAGGGACCTGTAAGGACAGTGAGTTAATTTTCCTTGTGCTATATTGTGATTAAAAAAAACATTTTTTCTAGGGACAGAAAACTGTAGGTAGGGAGAGTGTTTTTTTTCTTTCACTCTGCAAGTCCTTGTTTCCAGGGACCTGTAAGGACAGTGAGTTAATTGTCCTTGTGCTATATTGTGATTAAAAAAAACATTTATTCTAGGGACAGAAAACTCTAGGTAGGGACAGTGTCAGTTTCTTTCACTCTGCAAGTCCTTGTTTCCAGGGACCTGTAAGGACAGTGAGTTAATTTTCCTTGTGCTATATTGTGATTAAAAAAAACATTTTTTCTAGGGACAGAAAACTGTAGGTAGGGAGAGTGTTTTTTTTCTTTCACTCTGCAAGTCCTTGTTTCCAGGGACCTGTAAGGACAGTGAGTTAATTTTCCTTGTGCTATATTGTGATTAAAAAAAACATTTTTTCTAGGGACAGAAAACTGTAGGTAGGGAGAGTGTTTTTTTTCTTTCACTCTGCAAGTCCTTGTTTCCAGGGACCTGTAAGGACAGTGAGTTAATTTTCCTTGTGCTATATTGTGATTAAAAAAAACATTTTTTCTAGGGACAGAAAACTGTAGGTAGGGAGAGTGTTTTTTTTCTTTCACTCTGCAAGTCCTTGTTTCCAGGGACCTGTAAGGACAGTGAGTTAATTTTCCTTGTGCTATATTGTGATTAAAAAAAACATTTTTTCTAGGGACAGAAAACTGTAGGTAGGGAGAGTGTTTTTTTTCTTTCACTCTGCAAGTCCTTGTTTCCAGGGACCTGTAAGGACAGTGAGTTAATTGTCCTTGTGCTATATTGTGCTTAAAAAAAACATTTTTTCTAGGGACAGAAAACTCTAGGTAGGGAGAGTGTTTTTTTTTTTTCACTCTGCAAGTCCTTGTTTCCAGGGACCTGTAAGGACAGTGAGTTAATTGTCCTTGTGCTATATTGTGCTTAAAAAAAACATTTATTCTAGGGACAGAAAACTCTAGGTAGGGACAGTGTCAGTTTCTTTCACTCTGCAAGTCCTTGTTTCCAGGGACCTGTAAGGACAGTGAGTTAATTTTCCTTGTGCTATATTGTGCTTAAAAAAAACATTTATTCTAGGGACAGAAAACTCTAGGTAGGGACAGTGTCAGTTTCTTTCACTCTGCAAGTCCTTGTTTCCAGGGACCTGGAGAGACATTGAGTGAATTGTCCTTGTGCTATATTGTGATTAAAAAAAACATTTATTCTAGGGATAGAAAACTCTAGGTAGGGACAGTGTCAGTTTCTTTCACTGTGAAAGTCCTTGTTTCAAGGGACAGAGAAGGACACCTGAAGGTAGCCCTTATTGCTTTTTTCCCATCTCCCTGCAGGCCATCTATTAGAATGTCTGGAAGGCAAACAAGGAGAGGCAGACAGTCAGGAGGCAATAAAAGAGGGCAAGCAGGCTCTGTGTCTGGGGGCAACAGTGCTGGTCGTGGACGCGGTGCATTGTCATCAGCACATGGCCATGGGACACGCTTGTCCTTCTTTTCGGCAGCTGGACATGTTGAGCCACATCATGCCGAAGACTTGGTAGAGTGGATGACCAAGCCCTCCTCCTCCTCCTCATCCTCTCTCACCCAGGCTCAGGGTACTGGAAAAGCAGCTGCCAAAGCGTCGTCTTCCCTGGTATCAATGTCAGACAAATCATCAGTCACTCCTTCCCTAGACCCACCATGTCCTCCTCCTGAGGAGTCCCCCGAACTGTTTCAGCACAGTGTTGGGTACATGCTCCAGGAGGATGCCCAGCGTTTCGAAGGGTCTGATGATGAAACCCAGCTAGAGGAAGGCAGTAGCGTGAGAGCAGACAGAGGGGATGCTCAAGAAGGACACCAATCTGGCAGTCATGTTCCAGCAGCTGCAGCATACTGCCAGATTGGCTCCAGTGATGAGGAGGGAGGGGATGATGAGGTCAATGACTCCACGTGGGTGCCTAATAGGAGAGAGGAGGAGGAGGAGGATGAGGAGGAGGCACATCTCCAACGAGGCAGGATGCCCTTTGGTGGCCAGCGTAAGGGCAGTACACCGACGGAATCACACCGCAGAGCTCCGCCTGTGCAGGGCGCTGCCTCTGCCCGTCATTCAAAAAGTTCTTTGGTGTGGGCCTTTTTTGAGGCTAGTGCATCAGATCGCACAGCTGCTGTTTGCAACATATGTCTCAAGCGTATATCGCGTGGCCAAAACATCAGCCGCTTGGGTACCACATGCCTGACCAGACATATGTTGACCTGCCATGCAGCTCGTTGGCAAGCCTACCTCAAAGACCCACACCAAAGAACAAAGCGGACCTCTCCTTGCACCGCATCAGCTGGGATCTCCAACCCCACTATAACTTCAGTCCTCTCTGAAACATGCACTGAGAGGAATGAAGGTGTAGAATTAGGTGTGTCACAGCCAAGTACTTGCGCCCACTCTGCTAGCAGTACACCGACGTCCGATTCTAGCAGGCAAATTTCCCTGCCCCAGCTGCTGGACCGTCGAAAGAAGTTCACTCCCAGCCATCCACATGCCCAGCGGTTGAATGCTAGCTTGGCTAAATTGCTAGCGCTTCAACTGCTGCCTTTTCAGTTGGTAGACTCGGCCCCCTTCCGTGAGTTTGTGCAATGTGCGGTTCCTCAGTGGCAGGTTCCCAAACGCCACTTTTTCTCACGGAAGGCTATTCCGGCTCTCTACCGGCATGTGGAAGGCAATGTCTTGGCCTCGCTGGACAGGGCGGTCAGCGGTAAGGTGCATATTACCGCTGACTCATGGTCCAGCAGGCATGGACAGGGACGTTACCTTTCTTTCACGGCCCATTGGGTCACTCTTTTGGCAGCTGGGAAGGATTCAGGACAAGGTGCAGTAGTGTTGGAGGTTGTCCCACCGCCACGCCTCCAAAATGCTACTACTGGTTGTGACACACCTCTCTCCTCCACCCCCTCCTCTTCTTCTTCCTCCATGGCCTCTTCCTGTGGTTTGTCCTATGAACCAGCGGTGCTCCGTAGCCGTTCACGGGGCTACGCAAGTACGCAGGCAAAAAGATGCCATGCCGTGCTTGCGCTGGTGTGTTTGGGGGACAGAAGCCACACTGGGGCAGAGGTCCTGTCTGCTCTGCAGGGCCAGGCCGAGAGGTGGTTGACGCCACGCCAGCTTAAGCCAGGAATGGTGGTTTGCGACAATGGCACCAACCTCCTCTCCGCCCTCCGACAGGGACAACTGACCCATGTGCCCTGTGTGGCTCACGTCCTTAACCTGGTGGTGCAGCGGTTCTTGGGCAGGTACCCGGGCTTACAGGATGTCCTGAGGCAGGCCAGGAAAGTCTGTGTGCATTTCCGCAGATCTTATAATGCCAGTGCTCGCCTGGCTGAGCTGCAAAAGGAGTTGAACCTGCCCAAGAACCGCCTTATATGTGACATGCCCACCAGGTGGAACTCAACGTTGGCCATGCTGCAGCGGCTGCACACGCAGCAGAGGGCCATCAATGAGTACCTGTGCGACTACGGCACCAGGACAGGGTCAGGGGAGCTTGGTTTTTTTTCTCCACGCCAGTGGGGCATGATCAGGGATGCATGCACTGTCCTGGCACCATTTGAGGAGGCCACGAGGATGGTGAGCAGTGACAGTGCATGCATCAGTGACACTGTACCTCTTGTCCACCTGTTGGAGCACACGCTGCGTGGAATAATGGACAGGGCACTTGAGGCAGAACAGAGGCAGGAAGAGGAGGACTTCCTTGCCTCTCAAGGCCCCCTTTACCCAGACAGTGTTCCTTCTGTCCCACCCATCGCACAGGAAGAGGAGGAGGAGGAGGAGGAGGAGGAGGAGGAGGATTGTGTCAGCATGGAGGTGGAGGCTGGCACTCAGCATCATCAGCAGCAGTCTTTTAGGGATGATTTACAGTCCCAAGAAACCAGTGGACTTGTACGTGGCTGGGAGGAGGTGGCTGCGGATCATGTCGTCCTTAGTGACCCAGAGGACTCCGGAGCGAATGCCTCAGCAAACCTACGCTGCATGGCCTCCCTGATCCTGCAAAGTCTGCGGAAGGATCCTCGTATTCTTCGGATCAAGGAGAGGGACCATTACTGGCTGGCCACTCTCCTTGATCCACGGTACAAGGGTAAGGTTGCGGACCTTATGTTACCGTCGCAGAGGGAGCAGAGGATGAGACAACTCCGGGAGGCCTTGCAGAAAGGTCTGTGCAACGCGTTCCCAGAGACTGGGAGGTTGCAAACTCCTGGTCCTGGACAACGAGTTGCTGAGGCTTCGGCCAGTCAAAGAAGGAGCGGTGGGGAAGGTGGCCGTCTGACCGATGCGTTCAGACAATTCTTTAGTCCGCAGCCCCAAAGTATGATCGGTTCCAGCAACCATCGCCAGCGTCTGATAAACATGGTGCAGGAATATCTAGGGGCAAGGTCAGACTTGGACACCTTCCCCACCGAAAATCCTCTGGCTTACTGGGTCTTGAGGATGGATCACTGGCCAGAGCTTGCACAGTATGCAATTGAGCTACTGGCCTGTCCTGCATCCAGCGTTCTTTCGGAACGCACATTCAGTGCTGCTGGAGGATTTGTCACGGATCACAGGGTGCGCCTGTCCACCGACTCGGTTGATCGACTGACTTTCATCAAGATGAACCAGTCTTGGATCACCACCAGCTACCACACACCTGATGCTGATATAACAGACTAATTGATTTTAAAATGTCACATCCCTTCAAGACTGATGCTGATGCTGAGTGCCTGTGCTGTTATGTTGACTGCCTATCCTCCTCCTCCGAGTCCTCAATGATACGATTGATGATGATAGCTTGGAAGATCATTTTTGTTTATGGGTGCCGCCACCAGTGCCTAACGCCCAATTTTTCAGCCCCTGTTTAACAGTGGCGTGTAATTACAATTTTTGAAGCAATACTTTGCAACAGGGCTCATTGCTGTGCTCCAAGTACAGTATCTGTGAGGAGTTGCAGTGTTGTGCCACCAGTGCCTAAGGCCCAATTTTTCAGCCCCTGTTTAACAGGGGCGTGTCATTACAATTTTTGAAGCAATACTTTGCAACAGGGCTCATTGCTGTGCTCCAAGTACAGTATCTGTGAAGGGTTGCAGTGTTGTGCCACCAGTGCCTAAGGCCCAATTTTTCAGCCCCTGTTCAACAGGGGCATGTAATTACAATTCTTGATCTAATAATTCACAGCAGGGCCCATTGCTGCACCCACCAAGAGTAACTGTCAGGGCTTACAGTGTTGTGGCACCAGCACCACCATCAAAGGCCCAATTTTTACTACCACTGTTCAACAATTATATGTAATTAAAATTCCTGATATAATAGTTGACAGCAGGGCGTTCCAGCACCAACCAAGAGTAACTGTGAGTGCTTACAGTGTTGTGCCAACACCAACAACTAAGGGGCCTATTTCTGCAGAGTATATACGGCAGGTCCCTACTTTCAAACATCCAACTTACAAACGACTCCTACTTGCAAACGCAAGAAGACAACAGGAAGTGAGAGGAAATCTACCACTAGGAAGGAAAATTCTCTCCTGTAAGAATAAATATGGGAGAAAGGTGTCTCCTCTGTACTGATGCTTTATCAGCAATCCTTGTTTCAAGAAAAACACCACATTTCAAAAACAGTTGTCATTAGGACGGAAAGTGAGGTGAAATGTTCTGAACAGGGGCACAGACAGCAAAACAAATGTTACAGGGGTGATAACCCTTACCTATGTTTTCCAAAAAGTTTAAAAATAGATTTTTGGTCTGGAGCTACACTTCAACAATGTACCTGTTCAAAATTACAAACAGATTCTACATAAGAACAAACCTACAGTCCCTGTCTTGTATGCACCGCCTGTATACGGCTGTTCAGAGTATATAGGGCCTTTTTTATTTTATGTGCGGGGTTCCCCTTAATATCCATACAAGACCCAAAGGGGCTGGTAATGGGCTGGGGTAGGGGGGGGGGGGGGGGTCATGGGGTAGCTATGCCATTTTTCTTAAAGATTTTCATCCATATTACCGGGACCAGACATTACATTAAAGCCGCAAGCAGTTTTAAATGGCTTTTTTTTCCTTTAGAAGTGTCATTTTGTGCAGGGACAGTTCTAAACACGGGAAACACGTGGCACTTCACAGGCATACTTTAGACACCCCCCAGGTACGATATTTAAAGGAATATTTGACTTTTTTTTTTTCACTTTATGCATCATTAAAATGACTGCTCCCGGAAAACGACCGTTTTTAAAACTTATTTTTGCATTGATACATGTCCCCTGGTGCAGAACCCGGGTTCCCAAACCCTTTTTAGGACAATAACATGCATAATAGTTGTTATAATTAGCACTTTAGAATTCGAACGTTCGCATCCATTGTATTTAATAGGGTTCTAATGTTCGTTCGAACTTTCGGTCCGTTCGCGGGTTCTGGTGCGAACCGAACCCGGGGGTGTTCGGCTCATCACTAATCTGCAGCAATTATTAAAATAATCCTTAATGATCTTGTCATAAAGGTCCCACCATTAGAATCCTGCCATGAAGGACCCACCAAGATAGTTCTGCCATGAAGGTCCTGCCATGAGGGCCCTGTCATGAAGGTCCTGCCATGAGGGTCCTGCCATGAAGGTCCCACCAAGATAGTTCTGCCATGAGGGTCCCACCATGAAGGTCCTGCCATGAAGGTCCTGCCATGAAGGTCCTGCCATGAGGGTCCTGCCATGAACGTCCTGCCATGAAGGTCCCACCAAGATAGTTCTGCCATGATGGTTCTGCCATGAAGGTCCTGCCATGAGGGTCCTGCCATGAAGGTCCCACCAAGATAGTTCTGCCATGAGGGTCCCACCATGAAGGTCCTGCCATGAAGGTCCTGCCATGAAGGTCCTGCCATGAGGGTCCTGCCATGAACGTCCTGCCATGAAGGTCCCACCAAGATAGTTCTGCCATGATGGTTCTGCCATGAAGGTCCTGCCATGAAGGTCCTGCCCTGAGTGTCTTTCCATGAGGGTCCTGCCATGAACAGCTGCCTTGAAGGTCCTGTCACAGGTTGAACTGGATGGACTATTTGTCGTTACTCAACCTTACCAACTATGTAACCATGAGGGTCCTGCCATGAATTTCCTGCCATGAAGTCCCTGTCATGAGGGTCCTGCCCTGATGGTCCTGCCATGAAGGTCTTGCTATTATGGTCCTGCCCTGATGGTCCTGCCATGAAGTCCCTGTCATGAGGGTCCTGCCATGAAGGTCTTGCTATTATGGTCCTGCCCTGAAGGTTCTGCCATGAAGTCCCTGTCATGAGGGTCCTGCCCTGAAGGTTCTGCCATGAAGGTCCTGCCATGAGGGTCCTGCCCTGAAGGTTCTGCCAAGAAGTCCCTGTCATGAGGGTCCCGCCATGAGGGTCCTGCCCTGAAGGTTCTGCCATGAAGTCCCTGTCATGAGGGTCCCGCCATGAGGGTCCTGCCCTGAAGGTTCTGCCATGAAGTCCCTGTCATGAGGGTCCCGCCCTGAAGGTTCTGCCATGAAGGTCCTGCCATGAGGGTCCTGCCCTGAAGGTTCTGCCATGAAGTCCCTGTCATGAGGGTCCCGCCATGAGGGTCCCGCCCTGAAGGTTCTGCTGTGAAGGTCCTGCCATGAGGGTCCTGCCCTGAAGGTTCTGCCATGAAGTCCCTGTCATGAGGGTCCCGCCATGAGGGTCCCGCCCTGAAGGTCCTGCCATGAGGGTCCTGCCCTGATGGTCCTGCCATGAAGTCCCTGTCATGAGGGTCCTGCCATGAAGGTCTTGCTATTATGGTCCTGCCCTGAAGGTTCTGCCATGAAGTCCCTGTCATGAGGGTCCCGCCCTGAAGGTTCTGCCATGAAGGTCCTGCCATGAGGGTGCTGCCCTGAAGGTTCTGCCATGAAGTCCCTGTCATGAGGGTCCCGCCATGAGGGTCCCGCCCTGAAGGTCCTGCCATGAGGGTCCTGCCCTGAAGGTTCTGCCATGAAGTCCCTGTCATGAGGATCCCGCCATGAGGGTCCCGCCCTGAAGGTTCTGCCATGAAGGTCCTGCCATGAGGGTCCTGCCCTGAAGGTTCTGCCATGAAGTCCCTGTCATGAGGGTCCCGCCATGAGGGTCCTGCCCTGAAGGTTCTGCCATGAAGTCCCTGTCATGAGGGTCCCGCCATGAAGGTCCCGCCATGAAGGTCCTGCCATGAAGGTCCTCATGAGCTGGATTTCTGACTTTAGCACGACGGATTGCAGGTCACAGAAAGATTTACCAGGTTTCCTGGAATTGTTCTTTATAATTTAATAAGGGAATAAAACACATGACGGGTTCTGCTCATTAACCAATCAGCATCATCTTTCCTCTTTATCTCTGTAATGAAGTGTAAAATCTGATTGGCTGTGACGGGTTGGTCCCCTCTCTGCACTGCGAGATTCCTGGAGGAGATCGGCATTATCTCATCCAATTACAGGGTTAGTATTGGGGGGAGGGGGGGCTGGGAAATGGTTCCTGGCGGGATCACCTAGCACCGGAATTACCAGGCGGTGGAACGTGCGGCAGAGAAGACACTTCTGGTGATTGATATCCGGCACATGAATGGAGGAGTCTCACCTGTTCCACCGCACTCTCTCATAAAGAGACCTGACATCAGATATATCATTTCATGTCCTCTCTCTCCGCACTTATATAGAACTGATAATATATGCATCACTTTATATATATATATATATTGTACATTCACATCAGTGTATATATATATATCTTTTTACTGCAACCCAAGTGATTTCTCACCAAAAGAAAGCATGGAGACATGGAGGGATGGAGACATGGATGGATGGATGGAGACATGGATGGATGGATGGATGGATGCAGACATGAATGGATGGATGGATGGAGACATGGATGGATGGATGGATGGAGACATGGATGGATGGAGACATGGATGGATGGATGGAGACATGGGTGGATGGATGGAGACATGGATGGATGGAGACATGGATGGATGGATGGAGACATGGGTGGATGGATGGAGACATGGATGGATGGAGACATGGATGGATGGATGGAGACATGGATGGATGGAGACATGGATGGATGGATGGAGACATGGATGGATGGATGAAGACATGGATGAATGGAGACATGGATGGATGGATGGAGACATGGATGGAGACATGGATGGATGGATGGATGGAGACATGGACGGATGGATGGATGGAGACATGGATGGAGACATGGATGGATGGAGACATGGATGGATGGATGGATAGAAACATGGATGGATGGATGGAGACATGGATGGATGGAGACCTGGATGGATGGATGGATGGATGGATGGATGGATGGAGACATGGGTGGATGGATGGATGGATGGATGGAGACATGGATGGATAGAGACCTGGATGGATGGATGGATGAAGACATGGATGGATGGATGGATACATGAATGGATGGATGAAGACATGGATGGATGGAGACATGGATGGATGGATGGAGACATGGATGGATGGATGGATGGAGACATGGATGGATGGATGGATGGAGACATGGAGGGATGGATGGATGGAGACATGGATGGATGGAGACATGGAGGGATGGATGGATGGAGACATGGATGGATGGATGGAGACATGGATGGATGGATGGAGACATGGATGGATGGATGGATGGATGGAGACATGGATGGATGGAGACATGGAGGGATGGATGGATGGAGACATGGATGGATGGATGGATGGAGACATGGATGGAGACATGGATGAATGGATGGAGACATGGATGGATGGATGGAGACATGGATGGATGGAGACATGGATGGATGGATGGATGGATGGAGACATGGATGGATGAATGGATGGATGGAGACATGGATGGATGGTTCGAGACATGGATGGATGGAGACATGGATGGATGGATGGAGACATGGATGGATGGAGACATGGAGGGATGGATGGATGGATGGAGACATGGATGGAGACATGGATGGATGGATGGAGAGATGGATGGATGGATGGAGACATGGATGGAGACATGGATGGATGGAGACATGGATGGATGGAGACATGGATGGATGGATAGATGGATGGATGGAGACATGGATGGAGACATGGATGGATAGATGGAGAGATGGATGGATGGATGGAGACATGGATGGATGGAGACATGGATGGAGACATGGATGGATGGATGGAGACATGGATGGATGGATGGAGACATGGATGGATGGAGACATGGATGGATGGATGGAGACATGGATGGATGGAGACATGGATGGATGGATGGAGACATGGATGGATGGATGAAGACATGGATGAATGGAGACATGGATGGAGACATGGATGGATGGATGGATGGAGACATGGACGGATGGATGGATGGAGACATGGATGGAGACATGGATGGATGGAGACATGGATGGATGGAGACATGGATGGATGGATAGATGGATGGATGGAGACATGGATGGAGACATGGATGGATAGATGGAGAGATGGATGGATGGATGGAGACATGGATGGATGGAGACATGGATGGAGACATGGATGGATGGATGGAGACATGGGTGGATGGATGGAGACATGGATGGATGGAGACATGGATGGATGGATGGAGACATGGATGGATGGAGACATGGATGGATGGATGGAGACATGGATGGATGGATGAAGACATGGATGAATGGAGACATGGATGGATGGATGGAGACATGGATGGAGACATGGATGGATGGATGGATGGAGACATGGATGGATGGATAGATGGATGGATGGAGACATGGATGGAGACATGGATGGATAGATGGAGAGATGGATGGATGGATGGAGACATGGATGGATGGAGACATGGATGGATGGATGGAGACATGGATGGATGGAGACATGGATGGATGGATGGAGACATGGAGGGATGGAGACATGGATGGATGGATGGAGACATGGATGGATGGAGACATGGATGAATGGATGGAGACATGGATGGACGGAGACATGGATGGATGGATGGAGACATGGATGGATGGAGACATGGATGGAGACATGGAGGGATGGATGGAGACATGGATGGACGGAGACATGGATGGAGACATGGATGGATGGATGGATGGAGACATGGATGGATGGAGACATGGATGGATGGATAGAGACATGGATGGATGGAGACATGGATGGAGACATGGATGGAGACATGGATGGAGACATGGATGGATGGAGACATGGATGGATGGATGGAGACATGGAGGGATGGATGGATGGATGGAGACATTAATGGATGGATGGATGGAGACATGGATGGAGACATGGATGAATGGATGGAGACATGGATGGATGGATGGAGACATGGAGGGATGGATGGATGGAGACATGGATGAATGGATGGAGACATGGATGGAGACATGGATGGAGACATGAATGGATGGAGACATGGATGGATGGATGGAGACATGGAGGGATGGATGGATGGAAGGAGACATTAATGGATGGATGGATGGAGACATGGATGGAGACATGGATGAATGGATGGAGACATGGATGGATGGATGGATGGAGACATGGATGGATGGAGACATGGATGGATGGATGGAGACATGGAGGGATGGATGGATGGATGGAGACATGGATGAATGGATGGAGACATGGATGGATGGATGGATGGATGGAGACATGGATGGATGGAGACATGGATGGATGGATGGAGACATGGATGGATGGATGGAGACATGGATGGACGGAGACATGGATGGATGGATGGAGACATGGATGGACGGAGACATGGAGGGATGGATGGATGGAGACATGGATGGATGGATGGAGACATGGATGGATGGATGGATGGAGACATGGATGGATGGATGGATGGATGGAGACATTAATGGATGGATGGAGACATGGATGGATGGATGGAGACATGGATGGACGGAGACATGGATGGATGGATGGAGACATGGATGGACGGAGACATGGATGGATGGATGGAGACATGGATGGACGGAGACATGGAGGGATGGATGGATGGAGACATGGATGGAGACATGGATGGATGGATGGATGGAGACATGGATGGATGGATGGAGACACTAATGGATGGATGGATGGAGACATGGATGGATGGATGGAGACATGGATGGACGGAGACATGGATGGAGACATGGATGGACGGAGACATGGATGGATGGATGGATGGATGGATGGATGGATGGATGGATGGGGGAGATTTCTTTGACATTAATTAAATAGGGTTTTCAGTTTCTGGTGCTCAGGACCAGTTTAGTTCCACTAATAATTGCGTCCTTAGAGAATGGGAGTCTCACTCCTCGGTCAGCAGCGAGGGGAGAAGAGAGAACAGAGTGCTTTCGGAGGTAATTAGCGGCCATTAAACCTGCTGGGAAAGAATTGATTGGAGTTATTTTAACCCTTGGAAGGTGGCATACATAGAGAGTGAGGGGGGAGGGGGCAGATGGCAGATAGATCATTAAATTAAATAACGATGCCATTCCATCGCCTGAAGGTGAATCTCCCATCTCAGCGCGCGGCTCCGCTCCCCGGGGCTCTTCTCCTGCCACCCACACCGACAGCGGCACTGACACATAGGAACTAATTAAAAACCTGCCGAGAGGGAGGGAGGCCATCTATTGGCTCCTCGTCCAATCCGCACACATTGGAAGACTCTGGCCCGGGGGACGCCGTTTCAAACGACGCCGGGAGGCGCCGCGCCGCGGCAGAAGGCGGGAGGTAGTGAGGAGAGCGACAGAGTCATTATTTGTCAGGAATGTCTTCTCTGCCCCTCATACAGATCCATGTTGGTGGAACTGGATGGACTTGTGTCTTTTTTCAACCAGATTAACTCTGTACAGTGCCTGGAAAAAGTATTCATACCCCTTGAAATTTCCCACATGTTGTCATGTTACAACCAAAAACGTAAATGTATTTTATGTAATAGACCAACACAAAGTGTCACATAATTGTGAAGTGGAAGGAAATTGATAAATTATACAAATAAATATGTGAAAAGTGTGTGTGTGTGTGTGTGTGTGTGTGGGGGGGGGGGGGGGGGTTGGGCATTTGTATTCAGCCCCCTTTACTCTGATAACTAAAATCTAGGTGAACCAATTGCCTTCATAAGTCACCTAATTAGTAAATAGAGTCCCCCTGTGTGTCATTTACTCTCAGTATAAATACAGCTGTTCTGTGAAGCCCTCAGATTTGTTAGAGAACCTTAGTGAACAAACAGCATCATGAAGGCCAAGGAACACACCAGACAGGTCAGGGATAAAGTTGTGGAGAAGTATAAAGCAGGGTTAGCTTATAAATAAAATCTCCCAAGCTTTGATCATCTCACGGAGCTCTTGTTCAATCCATCATCGGAAAATGGAAAGAGTATGGCACAACTGCAAACCTACCAAGACATGGCCGTCCACCTAAACTGACCAGGCCGGGCAAGGAGAGCATTCATCAGAGAAGCAGCCAAGAGGTCCATGGCAAGTCTGGAGGAGCTGCAGAGATCCACAGCTCAGGGGGGAGAATCTGTCCCCAGGACAACTATTAGTCGTGCTTCTCCACAAATCTGCCCTTTATGGAAGAGTGACAAGAAGAAAGACATTGGTGAGAGAAAGTCATAAGAAGTCCTGTTTGGAGTTTGTGAGAAGCCATCTGGGGGACACGGCAATCATGTGGGGGACACAGCAATCATGTGGGGGACACAGCAAACATGTGGGGGACACAGCAAACATGTGGGGGACACGGCCAACATGTGGAGGACACGGCCAAAATGTGGGGGACACAGCAAACATGTGGGGGACACGGCCAACATGTGGGGGACACAGCAATCATGTGGGGGACACGGCCAACATGTGGAGGACACGGCCAAAATGTGGGGGACACAGCAAACATGTGGGGGACACGGCCAACATGTGGGGGACACGGCCAACATGTGGGGGACACGGCCAACATGTGGGGGACACGGCCAACATGTGGGGGACACAGCAATCATGTGGGGGACACAGCAAACGTGTGGGGGACACAGCAATCATGTGGGGACACAGCAAACATGTGAGGGACACAGCAAACATGTGGGGGACACAGCAAACATGTGGAAGAAGGTGTTCTGATCACATGACACCAAAATTCAACTTTTTGTCCTAAAAGCAAAACGCTATGTGTGGCGGAAAACTAACACCGCACATCACCATGTGTTCAACACCATCCCCACCGTGAAACATGGTGGTGGCAGCATCATGTGGTGGGGATGCTTTTCTTCAGCAGGGAAAGGGAAGCTGGTCAGAGTTGATGGGAAGATGGATGGAGACAAATACAGGACAATCTTAAGAAGGAATAGAAATAACCTCTAAAAATTGGATTTTTAAGACAACAAACAAATAGAAAATATATGTTGAAAAAACATTCATTTATTACAAAAAATAATAATAAATATGTAGTCCAAAAAAATTGATAACATGAAAAATTGCAAATATAAAAAACATGGAATGTATTGAAATCTAGATTATGCAGTGATACTCTCTGTCATCACCCCAAGATCAACTGGTTGCAGTAGAGGTGGGTAAACCAACGCGTTTCAAATGAAAAACATTCTTCCTCAGGGAATACTGTAGTACCACAATTTTTCCCATATCAAAGACTTCAAACGCAAGTGGGTGCATCTCCCATAGTGACCATGGTGGAGGGGGTGGGGCTCACTTCATATTCTCCACACAGATCCTCGTCTCTATATCCTATAGGGGGGCAGGATACCATCTTGCGGGTGAAAGAAGGAAAATCCTAATGCTTCCTGTGATGACGGATATCACTGCATAATCTACATTTCAATACATTCCATGTTTTTTATATTTGCAATTTTTCATGTTATCAACTTTTTTGGACTACATATTTATTATTATTTTTTCCAATAAATTAATGTTTTTTCAACATATATTTTCTATTTGTTTATTGCCTTAAAAATCTAATTTTTAGAGGTTATTTCTATTCCTTCCTAAGTATTTAAGGAATGATGGCAACTACATGTTCCTTCACATGAGACGGCCTAATTAAATACAGGACAATCTTAGAAGAAAACCTGTTATGCCGCGTACACACGATCGTGATTCACGGCGGTGAAAACACCGCCGTGAATCACGACATGAAATAAAATGAAAAACGAGGGAACGGCATTTTCCCCCACACACGACCGTTTTTACCGTCATTTTTTTCTTTGTCGAGAAAAACGACCGTCTGTGGGCTCCGCGGCAGTGTCTCCCTATGGGAAAACTGCCGCGGAAAAAAATGATGGAAAAAACGATGAGAAAATTTAGAACATGTTCTAATTTTTCTCATCATGATTAATGCCGTTTTTCCCGTCGGGAAAAACGGCAAAAAGCCCACAGACGATCGTTTTTCTCGTCCAAAGGAAAAAATGTCATTTTTCCCAACGGGAAAAATGATCGTGTGTACGCGGCATTAGAGTCTGCAAAAGACTTGAGACTGAGGCGGAGGTTCACCTTCCAGCAGGACAATGACCCTAAAGTACAGCCAGAGCTACAATGGAATGGTTTAGATCAAAGCACATTCATGTGTTAGAATGGCCCAGTCACAGTCCAGACCTAAATCCCTGGATGAATGGATCCCTTATCTCGTACTCGGTGCTCCCTGGATGAATGGATCCCTTATCTCGTACTCGGTGCTCCCTGGATGAATGGATCCCTTATCTCGTACTCGGTGCTCCCTGGATGAATGGATCCCTTATCTCGTACTCGGTGCTCCCTGGATGAATGGATCCCTTATCTCGTACTCGGTGCTCCCTGGGTGAATGGGTCCCTTATCTCGTACTCGGTGCTCCCTGGATGAATGGATCCCTTATCTTGTTCTCGGTGCTCCCTGGGTGAATGGATCCCTTATCTTGTACTCGGTGCTCCCTGGATGAATGGATCCCTTATCTTGTACTCGGTGCTCCCTGGATGAATGGATCCCTTATCTCGTACTCGGTGCTCCCTGGATGAATGGATCCCTTATCTCGTACTCGGTGCTCCCTGGGTGAATGGATCCCTTATCTTGTACTCGGTGCTCCCTGGATGAATGGATCCCTTATCTCGTACTCGGTGCTCCCTGGATGAATGGATCCCTTATCTTGTTCTCGGTGCTCCCTGGGTGAATGGATCCCTTATCTTGTAATCGGTGCTCCCTGGATGAATGGATCCCTTATCTTGTACTCGGTGCTCCCTGGATGAATGGATCCCTTATCTCGTACTCGGTGCTCCCTGGATGAATGGATCCCTTATCTCGTACTCGGTGCTCCCTGGGTGAATGGATCCCTTATCTTGTACTCGGTGCTCCCTGGAAGAATGGATCCCTTATCTCGTACTCGGTGCTCCCTGGATGAATGGATCCCTTATCTTGTACTCGGTGCTCCCTGGATGAATGGATCCCTTATCTTGTACTCGGTGCTCCCTGGATGAATGGATCCCTTATCTTGTACTCGGTGCTCCCTGGGTGAATGGATCCCTTATCTTGTACTCGGTGCTCCCTGGATGAATGGATCCCTTATCTTGTACTCGGTGCTCCCTGGATGAATGGATCCCTTATCTTGTACTCGGTGCTCCCTGGATGAATGGATCCCTTATCTTGTACTCGGTGCTCCCTGGATAAATGGATCCCTTATCTCGTACTCGGTGCTTCCTGGGTGAATGGATCCCTTATCTTGTTCTCGGTGCTCCCTGGATGAATGGATCCCTTATCATGTACTCGGTGCTCCCTGGAGGAATGGATCCCTTATCTTGTACTCGGTGCTCCCTGGATGAATGGATCCCTTATCTTGTACTCGGTGCTCCCTGGGTGAATGGATCCCTTATCTTGTACTCGGTGTTCCCTGGATGATAAGATCCCTTATCTTGTTCTCGGTGCTCCCTGGATGAATGGATCCCTTATCTTGTACTCGGTGCTCCCTGGATGAATGGTTCCCTTATCTTGTACTCGGTGCTCCCTGGATGATAAGATCCCTTATCTTGTTCTCGGTGCTCCCTGGATGAATGGTTCCCTTATCTTGTACTCAGTGCTCCCTGGATGATAAGATCCCTTATCTTGTTCTCGGTGCTCCCTGGATGAATGGATCCCTTATCATGTACTCGGTGCTCCCTGGAGGAATGGATCCCTTATCTTGTACTCGGTGCTCCCTGGATGAATGGATCCCTTATCTTGTACTCGGTGCTCCCTGGATGAATGGATCCCTTATCTTGTACTCGGTGCTCCCTGGATGAATGGATCCCTTATCTTGTACTCGGTGTTCCCTGGATGAATGGATCCCTTATCTTGTACTGGGTGCTTCCTGGATAAATGGATCCCTTATCTTGTACTCGGTGCTCCCTGGATGAATGGACCCCTTATCTTGTACTCGGTGCTCCCTGGATGAATGGATCCCTTATCTTGTACTCGGTGCTCCCTGGATAAATGGATCCCTTATCTCGTACTCGGTGCTTCCTGGGTGAATGGATCCCTTATCTTGTTCTCGGTGCTCCCTGGATGAATGGATCCCTTATCTTGTACTCGGTGCTCCCTGGAGGAATGGATTCCTTATCTTGTACTCGGTGCTCCCTGGATGAATGGATCCCTTATCTTGTACTCGGTGCTCCCTGGATGAATGGTTCCCTTATCTTGTACTCGGTGCTCCCTGGATGATAAGATCCCTTATCTTGTTCTCGGTGCTCCCTGGATGAATGGATCCCTTATCTTGTACTCGGTGTTCCCTGGATGAATGGATCCCTTATCTTGTACTCGGTGCTTCCTGGATAAATGGATCCCTTATCTTGTACTCGGTGCTCCCTGGATGAATGGATCCCTTATCTTGTACTCGGTGCTCCCTGGATGAATGGATCCCTTATCTTGTACTCGGTGCTCCCTGGAGGAATGGATCCCTTATCTTGTACTCGGTGCTCCCTGGATGAATGGATCCCTTATCTTGTACTCGGTGCTCCCTGGATGAATGGTTCCCTTATCTTGTACTCGGTGCTCCCTGGATGATAAGATCCCTTATCTTGTTCTCGGTGCTCCCTGGATGAATGGATCCCTTATCTTGTACTCGGTGCTCCCTGGATGAATGGATCCCTTATCTTGTACTCGGTGCTCCCTGGATGAATGGATCCCTTATCTTGTACTTGGTGCTCCCTGGATGAATGGATCCCTTATCTTGTACTCGGTGCTCCCTGGATGAATGGATCCCTTATCATGTACTCGGTGCTTCCTGGATGAATGGATCCCTTATCTTGTACTCGGTGCTCCCTGGATGAATGGATCCCTTATCTTGTACTCGGTGCTCCCTGGAGGAATGGATCCCTTATCTTGTACTCGGTGCTCCCTGGATGAATGGATCCCTTATCTTGTTCTCGGTGCTCCCTGGATGAATGGATCCCTTATCTTGTACTCGGTGCTCCCTGGATGAATGGATCCCTTATCTTGTTCTCGGTGCTCCCTGGATGAATGGATCCCTTATCTTGTACTCGGTGCTCCCTGGATGAATGGATCCCTTATCTTGTACTCGGTGCTCCCTGGATAAATGGATCCCTTATCTCGTACTCGGTGCTTCCTGGGTGAATGGATCCCTTATCTTGTTCTCGGTGCTCCCTGGATGAATGGATCCCTTATCTTGTACTCGGTGCTCCCTGGAGGAATGGATCCCTTATCTTGTACTCGGTGCTCCCTGGATGAATGGATCCCTTATCTTGTACTCGGTGCTCCCTGGATGAATGGTTCCATTATCTTGTACTCGGTGCTCCCTGGATGATAAGATCCCTTATCTTGTTCTCAGTGCTCCCTGGATGAATGGATCCCTTATCTTGTACTCGGTGCTCCCTGGATGAATGGATCCCTTATCATGTACTCGGTGCTTCCTGGATGAATGGATCCCTTATCTTGTACTCGGTGCTCCCTGGATGAATGGATCCCTTATCTTGTACTCGGTGCTCCCTGGATGAATGGATCCCTTATCTCGTACTCGGTGCTTCCTGGGTGAATGGATCCCTTATCTTGTTCTTGGTGCTCTCTGGATGAATGGATCCCTTATCTTGTACTCGGTGCTCCCTGGAGGAATGGATCCCTTATCTTGTACTCTGTGCTCCCTGGATGAATGGATCCCTTATCTTGTACTCGGTGCTCCCTGGGTGAATGGATCCCTTATCTTCTACTCGGTGCTTCCTGGGTGAATGGATCCCTTATCTTGTCCTTGGTGCTCCCTGGATAAATGGATCCCTTATCTCGTACTCGGTGCTTCCTGGGTGAATGGATCCCTTATCTTGTTCTCGGTGCTCCCTGGATGAATGGATCCCTTATCTTGTACTCGGTGCTCCCTGGATGAATGGATCCCTTATCTTGTACTCGGTGCTCCCTGGATGAATGGATCCCTTATCTTGTTCTCGGTGCTCCCTGGATGAATGGATCCCTTATCTTGTACTCGGTGCTCCCTGGATGAATGGATCCCTTATCTTGTACTCGGTGCTCCCTGGATAAATGGATCCCTTATCTCGTACTCGGTGCTTCCTGGGTGAATGGATCCCTTATCTTGTTCTCGGTGCTCCCTGGATGAATGGATCCCTTATCTTGTACTCGGTGCTCCCTGGAGGAATGGATCCCTTATCTTGTACTCGGTGCTCCCTGAATGAATGGATCCCTTATCTTGTACTCGGTGCTCCCTGGATGAATGGTTCCATTATCTTGTACTCGGTGCTCCCTGGATGATAAGATCCCTTATCTTGTTCTCGGTGCTCCCTGGATAAATGGATCCCTTATCTTGTACTCGGTGTTCCCTGGATGAATGGATCCCTTATCTTGTACTCGGTGCTTCCTGGATAAATGGATCCCTTATCTTGTTATCGGTGCTCCCTGGATGAATGGATCCCTTATCATGTACTCGGTGCTCCCTGGGTGAATGGATCCCTTATCTTGTTCTCGGTGCTCCCTGGGTGAATGGATCCCTTATCTTGTACTCAGTGCTCCCTAGATGAATGGATCCCTTATCATGTACTCAGTGCTCCCTGGATGAATGGATCCCTTATCTTGTACTCGGTGCTCCCTGGATGAATGGATCCCTTATCATGTACTCGGTGCTCCCTGGATGAATGGATCCCTTATCATGTACTCGGTGCTCCCTGGGTGAATGGATCCCTTATCTTGTACTCGGTGCTCCCTGGGTGAATGGATCCCTTATCTTGTACTCGGTGCTCCTTGGATAAATGGATCCCTTATCTCGTACTCGGTGCTTCCTGGGTGAATGGATCCCTTATCTTGTTCTCGGTGCTCCCTGGATGAATGGATCCCTTATCTTGTACTCGGTGCTCCCTGGATGAATGGATCCCTTATCTTGTACTCGGTGCTCCCTGGATGAATGGATCCCTTATCTTGTACTCGGTGCTCCCTGGATGAATGGATCCCTTATCTTGTACTCGGCGCTCCCTGGATGAATGGATCCCTTATCTTGTACTCGGTGCTCCCTGGATGAATGGATCCCTTATCTTGTACTCGGTGTTCCCTGGATGAATGGATCCCTTATCATGTACTCGGTGCTCCCTGGATGAATGGATCCCTTATCTTGTACTCGGTGCTCCCTGGATGAATGGATCCCTTATCTTGTTCTCGGTGCTCACTGGGTGAATGGATCCCTTATCTTGTACTCGGTGCTCCCTGGATAAATGGATCCCTTATCTCGTACTCGGTGCTTCCTGGGTGAATGGATCCCTTATCTTGTTCTCGGTGCTCCCTGGATGAATGGATCCCTTATCTTGTACTCGGTGCTCCCTGGAGGAATGGATCCCTTATCATGTACTCGGTGCTCCCTGGATGAATGGATCCCTTATCTTGTACTCGGTGCTCCCTGGATAAATGGATCCCTTATCTCGTACTCGGTGCTTCCTGGGTGAATGGATCCCTTATCTTGTTCTCGGTGCTCCCTGGATGAATGGATCCCTTATCTTGTACTCGGTGCTCCCTGGAGGAATGGATCCCTTATCTTGTACTCGGTGCTCCCTGGATGAATGGATCCCTTATCTTGTACTCGGTGCTCCCTGGATGAATGGTTCCATTATCTTGTACTCGGTGCTCCCTGGATGATAAGATCCCTTATCTTGTTCTCAGTGCTCCCTGGATGAATGGATCCCTTATCTTGTACTCGGTGCTCCCTGGATGAATGGATCCCTTATTATGTACTCGGTGCTTCCTGGATGAATGGATCCCTTATCTTGTACTCGGTGCTCCCTGGATGAATGGATCCCTTATCTTGTACTCGGTGCTCCCTGGATGAATGGATCCCTTATCTCGTACTCGGTGCTTCCTGGGTGAATGGATCCCTTATCTTGTTCTTGGTGCTCCCTGGATGAATGGATCCCTTATCTTGTACTCGGTGCTCCCTGGAGGAATGGATCCCTTATCTTGTACTCTGTGCTCCCTGGATGAATGGATCCCTTATCTTGTACTCGGTGCTCCCTGGGTGAATGGATCCCTTATCTTCTACTCGGTGCTTCCTGGGTGAATGGATCCCTTATCTTGTCCTTGGTGCTCCCTGGATAAATGGATCCCTTATCTCGTACTCGGTGCTTCCTGGGTGAATGGATCCCTTATCTTGTTCTCGGTGCTCCCTGGATGAATGGATCCCTTATCTTGTACTCGGTGCTCCCTGGATGAATGGATCCCTTATCTTGTACTCGGTGCTCCCTGGATGAATGGATCCCTTATCTTGTTCTCGGTGCTCCCTGGATGAATGGATCCCTTATCTTGTACTCGGTGCTCCCTGGATGAATGGATCCCTTATCTTGTACTCGGTGCTCCCTGGATAAATGGATCCCTTATCTCGTACTCGGTGCTTCCTGGGTGAATGGATCCCTTATCTTGTTCTCGGTGCTCGCTGGATGAATGGATCCCTTATCTTGTACTCGGTGCTCCCTGGAGGAATGGATCCCTTATCTTGTACTCGGTGCTCCCTGAATGAATGGATCCCTTATCTTGTACTCGGTGCTCCCTGGATGAATGGTTCCATTATCTTGTACTCGGTGCTCCCTGGATGATAAGATCCCTTATCTTGTTCTCGGTGCTCCCTGGATAAATGGATCCCTTATCTTGTACTCGGTGTTCCCTGGATGAATGGATCCCTTATCTTGTACTCGGTGCTTCCTGGATAAATGGATCCCTTATCTTGTTATCGGTGCTCCCTGGATGAATGGATCCCTTATCATGTACTCGGTGCTCCCTGGGTGAATGGATCCCTTATCTTGTTCTCGGTGCTCCCTGGGTGAATGGATCCCTTATCTTGTACTCAGTGCTCCCTAGATGAATGGATCCCTTATCATGTACTCAGTGCTCCCTGGATGAATGGATCCCTTATCTTGTACTCGGTGCTCCCTGGATGAATGGATCCCTTATCATGTACTCGGTGCTCCCTGGATGAATGGATCCCTTATCATGTACTCGGTGCTCCCTGGGTGAATGGATCCCTTATCTTGTACTCGGTGCTCCCTGGGTGAATGGATCCCTTATCTTGTACTCGGTGCTCCTTGGATAAATGGATCCCTTATCTCGTACTCGGTGCTTCCTGGGTGAATGGATCCCTTATCTTGTTCTCGGTGCTCCCTGGATGAATGGATCCCTTATCTTGTACTCGGTGCTCCCTGGATGAATGGATCCCTTATCTTGTACTCGGTGCTCCCTGGATGAATGGATCCCTTATCTTGTTCTCGGTGCTCCCTGGATGAATGGATCCCTTATCTTGTACTCGGCGCTCCCTGGATGAATGGATCCCTTATCTTGTACTCGGTGCTCCCTGGATGAATGGATCCCTTATCTTGTACTCGGTGTTCCCTGGATGAATGGATCCCTTATCATGTACTCGGTGCTCCCTGGATGAATGGATCCCTTATCTTGTACTCGGTGCTCCCTGGATGAATGGATCCCTTATCTTGTTCTCGGTGCTCACTGGGTGAATGGATCCCTTATCTTGTACTCGGTGCTCCCTGGATAAATGGATCCCTTATCTCGTACTCGGTGCTTCCTGGGTGAATGGATCCCTTATCTTGTTCTCGGTGCTCCCTGGATGAATGGATCCCTTATCTTGTACTCGGTGCTCCCTGGAGGAATGGATCCCTTATCATGTACTCGGTGCTCCCTGGATGAATGGATCCCTTATCTTGTACTCAGTGCTCCCTGGAGGAATGGATCCCTTATCATGTACTTGGTGTTCCCTGGGTGAATGGATCCCTTATCTTGTTCTCGGTGCTCCCTGGGTGAATGGATCCTTTATCTTGTACTCGGTGCTTCCTGGATGAATGGATCCCTTATCATGTACTCGGTGCTCCCTGGGTGAATGGATCCCTTATCTTGTACTCGGTGCTCCCTGGATGAATGGATCCTTTATCTTGTACTCGGTGCTTCCTGGATGAATGGATCCCTTATCATGTACTCGGTGCTCCCTGGGTGAATGGATCCCTTACCTTGTACTCGGTGCTCCCTGGATGAATGGATCCCTTATCTTGTACTCGGTATTCCCTGGATGATAAGATCCCTTATCTTGTTCTCGGTGCTCCCTGGATGAATGGATCCCTTATCTTGTACTCAGTGCTCCCTGGATGAATGGTTCCCTTATCTTGTACTCGGTGCTCCCTGGATGATAAGATCCCTTATCTTGTTCTCGGTGCTCCCTGGATGAATGGTTCCCTTATCTTGTACTCAGTGCTCCCTGGATGATAAGATCCCTTATCTTGTTCTCGGTGCTCCCTGGATGAATGGATCCCTTATCATGTACTCGGTGCTCCCTGGAGGAATGGATCCCTTATCTTGTACTCGGTGCTCCCTGTATGAATGGATCCCTTATCTTGTACTCGGTGCTCCCTGGATGAATGGATCCCTTATCTTGTTCTCGGTGCTCCCTGGGTGAATGGATCCCTTATCTTGTACTCGGTGCTCCCTGGATGAATGGATCCCTTATCTTGTACTCGGTGCTCCCTGGATGAATGGATCCCTTATCTTGTATTCGATGCTCCCTGGATGAATGGATCCCTTATCTTGTACTCGGTGCTCCCTGGATGAATGGATCCCTTATCTTGTACTCGGTGCTCCCTGGATGAATGGATCCCTTAGCTTGTACTCGGTGCTCCCTGGATAAATGGATCCCTTATCTCGTACTCGGTGCTTCCTGGGTGAATGGATCCCTTATCTTGTTCTCGGTGCTCCCTGGATGAATGGATCCCTTATCATGTACTCGGCGCTCCCTGGAGGAATGGATCCCTTATCTTGTACTCGGTGCTCCCTGGATGAATGGATCCCTTATCTTGTACTCGGTGCTCCCTGGATGAATGGATCCCTTATCTTGTACTCGGTGTTCCCTGGATGATAAGATCCCTTATCTTGTTCTCGGTGCTCCCTGGATGAATGGATCCCTTATCTTGTACTCGGTGCTCCCTGGATGAATGGTTCCCTTATCTTGTACTCAGTGCTCCCTGGATGATAAGATCCCTTATCTTGTTCTCGGTGTTCCCTGGATGAATGGTTCCCTTATCTTGTACTCAGTGCTCCCTGGATGATAAGATCCCTTATCTTGTTCTCAGTGCTCCCTGGATGAATGGATCCCTTATCTTGTACTCGGTGCTCCCTGGATGAATGGTTCCCTTATCTTGTACTCGGTGCTCCCTGGATGATAAGATCCCTTATCTTGTTCTCGGTGCTCCCTGGATGAATGGATCCCTTATCTTGTACTCGGTGTTCCCTGGATGAATGGATCCCTTATCTTGTACTCGGTGCTTCCTGGATAAATGGATCCCTTATCTTGTACTCAGTGCTCCCTGGATGAATGGACCCCTTATCTTGTACTCGGTGCTCCCTGGATGAATGGATCCCTTATCTTGTACTCGGTGCTCCCTGGATAAATGGATCCCTTATCTCGTACTCGGTGCTTCCTGGGTGAATGGATCCCTTATCTTGTTCTCGGTGCTCCCTGGATGAATGGATCCCTTATCTTGTACTCGGTGCTCCCTGGAGGAATGGATTCCTTATCTTGTACTCGGTGCTCCCTGGATGAATGGATCCCTTATCTTGTACTCGGTGCTCCCTGGATGAATGGTTCCCTTATCTTGTACTCGGTGCTCCCTGGATGATAAGATCCCTTATCTTGTTCTCGGTGCTCCCTGGATGAATGGATCCCTTATCTTGTACTCGGTGTTCCCTGGATGAATGGATCCCTTATCTTGTACTCGGTGCTTCCTGGATAAATGGATCCCTTATCTTGTACTCGGTGCTCCCTGGATGAATGGATCCCTTATCTTGTACTCGGTGCTCCCTGGATGAATGGATCCCTTATCTTGTACTCGGTGCTCCCTGGAGGAATGGATCCCTTATCTTGTACTCGGTGCTCCCTGGATGAATGGATCCCTTATCTTGTACTCGGTGCTCCCTGGATGAATGGTTCCCTTATCTTGTACTCGGTGCTGCCTGGATGAATGGATCCCTTATCTTGTTCTCGGTGCTCCCTGGATGAATGGATCCCTTATCTTGTACTCGGTGCTCCCTGGATGAATGGATCCCTTATCTTGTACTCGGTGCTCCCTGGATGAATGGATCCCTTATCTTGTACTTGGTGCTCCCTGGATGAATGGATCCCTTATCTTGTACTCGGTGCTCCCTGGATGAATGGATCCCTTATCATGTACTCGGTGCTTCCTGGATGAATGGATCCCTTATCTTGTACTCGGTGCTCCCTGGATGAATGGATCCCTTATCTTGTACTCGGTGCTCCCTGGAGGAATGGATCCCTTATCTTGTACTCGGTGCTCCCTGGATGAATGGATCCCTTATCTTGTTCTCGGTGCTCCCTGGATGAATGGATCCCTTATCTTGTACTCGGTGCTCCCTGGATGAATGGATCCCTTATCTTGTTCTCGGTGCTCCCTGGATGAATGGATCCCTTATCTTGTACTCGGTGCTCCCTGGATGAATGGATCCCTTATCTTGTACTCGGTGCTCCCTGGATAAATGGATCCCTTATCTCGTACTTGGTGCTTCCTGGGTGAATGGATCCCTTATCTTGTTCTCGGTGCTCCCTGGATGAATGGATCCCTTATCTTGTACTCGGTGTTCCCTGGAGGAATGGATCCCTTATCTTGTACTCGGTGCTCCCTGGATGAATGGATCCCTTATCTTGTACTCGGTGCTCCCTGGATGAATGGTTCCATTATCTTGTACTCGGTGCTCCCTGGATGATAAGATCCCTTATCTTGTTCTCGGTGCTCCCTGGATGAATGGATCCCTTATCTTGTACTCGGTGCTCCCTGGATGAATGGATCCCTTATCATGTACTCGGTGCTTCCTGGATGAATGGATCCCTTATCTTGTACTCGGTGCTCCCTGGATGAATGGATCCCTTATCTTGTACTCGGTGCTCCCTGGATAAATGGATCCCTTATCTCGTACTCGGTGCTTCCTGGGTGAATGGATCCCTTATCTTGTTCTTGGTGCTCCCTGGATGAATGGATCCCTTATCTTGTACTCGGTGCTCCCTGGAGGAATGGATCCCTTATCTTGTACTCGGTGCTCCCTGGATGAATGGATCCCTTATCTTGTACTCGGTGCTCCCTGGGTGAATGGATCCCTTATCTTCTACTTGGTGCTTCCTGGGTGAATGGATCCCTTATCTTGTCCTTGGTGCTCCCTGGATAAATGGATCCCTTATCCCGTACTCGGTGCTTCCTGGGTGAATGGATCCCTTATCTTATTCTCGGTGCTCCCTGGATGAATGGATCCCTTATCTTGTACTCGGTGCTCCCTGGATGAATGGATCCCTTATCTTGTACTCGGTGCTCCCTGGATGAATGGATCCCTTATCTTGTTCTCGGTGCTCCCTGGATGAATGGATCCCTTATCTTGTACTCGGTGCTCCCTGGATGAATGGATCCCTTATCTTGTACTCGGTGCTCCCTGGATAAATGGATCCCTTATCTCGTACTTGGTGCTTCCTGGGTGAATGGATCCCTTATCTTGTTCTCGGTGCTCCCTGGATGAATGGATCCCTTATCTTGTACTCGGTGCTCCCTGGAGGAATGGATCCCTTATCTTGTACTCGGTGCTCCCTGAATGAATGGATCCCTTATCTTGTACTCGGTGCTCCCTGGATGAATGGTTCCATTATCCTGTACTCGGTGCTCCCTGGATGATAAGATCCCTTATCTTGTTCTCGGTGCTCCCTGGATAAATGGATCCCTTATCTTGTACTCGGTGTTCCCTGGATGAATGGATCCCTTATCTTGTACTCGGTGCTTCCTGGATAAATGGATCCCTTATCTTGTTATCGGTGCTCCCTGGAGGAATGGATCCCTTATCATGTACTCGGTGCTCCCTGGGTGAATGGATCCCTTATCTTGTTCTCGGTGCTCCCTGGGTGAATGGATCCCTTATCTTGTACTCGGTGCTCCCTAGATGAATGGATCCCTTATCATGTACTCGGTGCTCCCTGGATGAATGGATCCCTTATCTTGTACTCGGTGCTCCCTGGATGAATGGATCCCTTATCATGTACTCGGTGCTCCCTGGATGAATGGATCCCTTATCATGTACTCGGTGCTCCCTGGGTGAATGGATCCCTTATCTTGTACTCGGTGCTCCCTGGGTGAATGGATCCCTTATCTTGTACTCGGTGCTCCTTGGATAAATGGATCCCTTATCTCGTACTCGGTGCTTCCTGGGTGAATGGATCCCTTATCTTGTTCTCGGTGCTCCCTGGATGAATGGATCCCTTATCTTGTACTCGGTGCTCCCTGGATGAATGGATCCCTTATCTTGTACTCGGTGCTCCCTGGATGAATGGATCCCTTATCTTGTTCTCGGTGCTCCCTGGATGAATGGATCCCTTATCTTGTACTCGGCGCTCCCTGGATGAATGGATCCCTTATCTTGTACTCGGTGCTCCCTGGATGAATGGATCCCTTATCTTGTACTCGGTGTTCCCTGGATGAATGGATCCCTTATCATGTACTCGGTGCTCCCTGGATGAATGGATCCCTTATCTTGTACTCGGTGCTCCCTGGATGAATGGATCCCTTATCTTGTTCTCGGTGCTCACTGGGTGAATGGATCCCTTATCTTGTACTCGGTGCTCCCTGGATAAATGGATCCCTTATCTCGTACTCGGTGCTTCCTGGGTGAATGGATCCCTTATCTTGTTCTCGGTGCTCCCTGGATGAATGGATCCCTTATCTTGTACTCGGTGCTCCCTGGAGGAATGGATCCCTTATCATGTACTCGGTGCTCCCTGGATGAATGGATCCCTTATCTTGTACTCAGTGCTCCCTGGAGGAATGGATCCCTTATCATGTACTTGGTGTTCCCTGGGTGAATGGATCCCTTATCTTGTTCTCGGTGCTCCCTGGGTGAATGGATCCTTTATCTTGTACTCGGTGCTTCCTGGATGAATGGATCCCTTATCATGTACTCGGTTCTCCCTGGGTGAATGGATCCCTTATCTTGTACTCGGTGCTCCCTGGATGAATGGATCCCTTATCTTGTACTCGGTGTTCCCTGGATGATAAGATCCCTTATCTTGTTCTCGGTGCTCCCTGGATGAATGGATCCCTTATCTTGTACTCAGTGCTCCCTGGATGAATGGTTCCCTTATCTTGTACTCGGTGCTCCCTGGATGATAAGATCCCTTATCTTGTTCTCGGTGCTCCCTGGATGAATGGTTCCCTTATCTTGTACTCAGTGCTCCCTGGATGATAAGATCCCTTATCTTGTTCTCGGTGCTCCCTGGATGAATGGATCCCTTATCATGTACTCGGTGCTCCCTGGAGGAATGGATCCCTTATCTTGTACTCGGTGCTCCCTGTATGAATGGATCCCTTATCTTGTACTCGGTGCTCCCTGGATGAATGGATCCCTTATCTTGTTCTCGGTGCTCCCTGGGTGAATGGATCCCTTATCTTGTACTCGGTGCTCCCTGGATGATAAGATCCCTTATCTTGTACTCGGTGCTCCCTGGATGAATGGATCCCTTATCTTGTATTCGATGCTCCCTGGATGAATGGATCCCTTATCTTGTACTCGGTGCTCCCTGGATGAATGGATCCCTTATCTTGTACTCGGTGCTCCCTGGATGAATGGATCCCTTATCTTGTACTCGGTGCTCCCTGGATAAATGGATCCCTTATCTCGTACTCGGTGCTTCCTGGGTGAATGGATCCCTTATCTTGTTCTCGGTGCTCCCTGGATGAATGGATCCCTTATCATGTACTCGGCGCTCCCTGGAGGAATGGATCCCTTATCTTGTACTCGGTGGTCCCTGGATGAATGGATCCCTTATCTTGTACTCGGTGCTCCCTGGATGAATGGATCCCTTATCTTGTACTCGGTGTTCCCTGGATGATAAGATCCCTTATCTTGTTCTCGGTGCTCCCTGGATGAATGGATCCCTTATCTTGTACTCGGTGCTCCCTGGATGAATGGTTCCCTTATCTTGTACTCAGTGCTCTCTGGATGATAAGATCCCTTATCTTGTTCTCGGTGCTCCCTGGATGAATGGTTCCCTTATCTTGTACTCAGTGCTCCCTGGATGATAAGATCCCTTATCTTGTTCTCGGTGCTCCCTGGATGAATGGATCCCTTATCTTGTACTCGGTGCTCCCTGGATGAATGGTTCCCTTATCTTGTACTCGGTGCTCCCTGGATGATAAGATCCCTTATCTTGTTCTCGGTGCTCCCTGGATGAATGGATCCCTTATCTTGTACTCGGTGTTCCCTGGATGAATGGATCCCTTATCTTGTACTCGGTGCTTCCTGGATAAATGGATCCCTTATCTTGTACTCAGTGCTCCCTGGATGAATGGACCCCTTATCTTGTACTCGGTGCTCCCTGGATGAATGGATCCCTTATCTTGTACTCGGTGCTCCCTGGATAAATGGATCCCTTATCTCGTACTCGGTGCTTCCTGGGTGAATGGATCCCTTATCTTGTTCTCGGTGCTCCCTGGATGAATGGATCCCTTATCTTGTACTCGGTGCTCCCTGGAGGAATGGATTCCTTATCTTGTACTCGGTGCTCCCTGGATGAATGGATCCCTTATCTTGTACTCGGTGCTCCCTGGATGAATGGTTCCCTTATCTTGTACTCGGTGCTCCCTGGATGATAAGATCCCTTATCTTGTTCTCGGCGCTCCCTGGATGAATGGATCCCTTATCTTGTACTCGGTGTTCCCTGGATGAATGGATCCCTTATCTTGTACTCGGTGCTTCCTGGATAAATGGATCCCTTATCTTGTACTCGGTGCTCCCTGGATGAATGGATCCCTTATCTTGTACTCGGTGCTCCCTGGATGAATGGATCCCTTATCTTGTACTCGGTGCTCCCTGGAGGAATGGATCCCTTATCTTGTACTCGGTGCTCCCTGGATGAATGGATCCCTTATCTTGTACTCGGTGCTCTCTGGATGAATGGTTCCCTTATCTTGTACTCGGTGCTCCCTGGATGAATGGATCCCTTATCTTGTTCTCGGTGCTCCCTGGATGAATGGATCCCTTATCTTGTACTCGGTGCTCCCTGGATGAATGGATCCCTTATCTTGTACTCGGTGCTCCCTGGATGAATGGATCCCTTATCTTGTACTTGGTGCTCCCTGGATGAATGGATCCCTTATCTTGTACTCAGTGCTCCCTGGATGAATGGATCCCTTATCATGTACTCGGTGCTTCCTGGATGAATGGATCCCTTATCTTGTACTCGGTGCTCCCTGGATGAATGGATCCCTTATCTTGTACTCGGTGCTCCCTGGAGGAATGGATCCCTTATCTTGTACTCGGTGCTCCCTGGATGAATGGATCCCTTATCTTGTTCTCGGTGCTCCCTGGATGAATGGATCCCTTATCTTGTACTCGGTGCTCCCTGGATGAATGGATCCCTTATCTTGTTCTCGGTGCTCCCTGGATGAATGGATCCCTTATCTTGTACTCGGTGCTCCCTGGATGAATGGATCCCTTATCTTGTACTCGGTGCTCCCTGGATAAATGGATCCCTTATCTCGTACTCGGTGCTTCCTGGGTGAATGGATCCCTTATCTTGTTCTCGGTGCTCCCTGGATGAATGGATCCCTTATCTTGTACTCGGTGTTCCCTGGAGGAATGGATCCCTTATCTTGTACTCGGTGCTCCCTGGATGAATGGATCCCTTATCTTGTACTCGGTGCTCCCTGGATGAATGGTTCCATTATCTTGTACTCGGTGCTCCCTGGATGATAAGATCCCTTATCTTGTTCTCAGTGCTCCCTGGATGAATGGATCCCTTATCTTGTACTCGGTGCTCCCTGGATGAATGGATCCCTTATCATGTACTCGGTGCTTCCTGGATGAATGGATCCCTTATCTTGTACTCGGTGCTCCCTGGATGAATGGATCCCTTATCTTGTACTCGGTGCTCCCTGGATAAATGGATCCCTTATCTCGTACTCGGTGCTTCCTGGGTGAATGGATCCCTTATCTTGTTCTTGGTGCTCCCTGGATGAATGGATCCCTTATCTTGTACTCGGTGCTCCCTGGAGGAATGGATCCCTTATCTTGTACTCGGTGCTCCCTGGATGAATGGATCCCTTATCTTGTACTCGGTGCTCCCTGGGTGAATGGATCCCTTATCTTCTACTTGGTGCTTCCTGGGTGAATGGATCCCTTATCTTGTCCTTGGTGCTCCCTGGATAAATGGATCCCTTATCTCGTACTCGGTGCTTCCTGGGTGAATGGATCCCTTATCTTATTCTCGGTGCTCCCTGGATGAATGGATCCCTTATCTTGTACTCGGTGCTCCCTGGATGAATGGATCCCTTATCTTGTACTCGGTGCTCCCTGGATGAATGGATCCCTTATCTTGTTCTCGGTGCTCCCTGGATGAATGGATCCCTTATCTTGTACTCGGTGCTCCCTGGATGAATGGATCCCTTATCTTGTACTCGGTGCTCCCTGGATAAATGGATCCCTTATCTCGTACTCGGTGCTTCCTGGGTGAATGGATCCCTTATCTTGTTCTCGGTGCTCCCTGGATGAATGGATCCCTTATCTTGTACTCGGTGCTCCCTGGAGGAATGGATCCCTTATCTTGTACTCGGCGCTCCCTGAATGAATGGATCCCTTATCTTGTACTCGGTGCTCCCTGGATGAATGGTTCCATTATCCTGTACTCGGTGCTCCCTGGATGATAAGATCCCTTATCTTGTTCTCGGTGCTCCCTGGATAAATGGATCCCTTATCTTGTACTCGGTGTTCCCTGGATGAATGGATCCCTTATCTTGTACTCGGTGCTTCCTGGATAAATGGATCCCTTATCTTGTTATCGGTGCTCCCTGGAGGAATGGATCCCTTATCATGTACTCGGTGCTCCCTGGGTGAATGGATCCCTTATCTTGTTCTCGGTGCTCCCTGGGTGAATGGATCCCTTATCTTGTACTCGGTGCTCCCTAGATGAATGGATCCCTTATCATGTACTCGGTGCTCCCTGGATGAATGGATCCCTTATCTTGTACTCGGTGCTCCCTGGATGAATGGATCCCTTATCATGTACTCGGTGCTCCCTGGATGAATGGATCCCTTATCATGTACTCGGTGCTCCCTGGGTGAATGGATCCCTTATCTTGTACTCGGTGCTCCCTGGGTGAATGGATCCCTTATCTTGTACTCGGTGCTCCTTGGATAAATGGATCCCTTATCTCGTACTCGGTGCTTCCTGGGTGAATGGATCCCTTATCTTGTTCTCGGTGCTCCCTGGATGAATGGATCCCTTATCTTGTACTCGGTGCTCCCTGGATGAATGGATCCCTTATCTTGTACTCGGTGCTCCCTGGATGAATGGATCCCTTATCTTGTTCTCGGTGCTCCCTGGATGAATGGATCCCTTATCTTGTACTCGGCGCTCCCTGGATGAATGGATCCATTATCTTGTACTCGGTGCTCCCTGGATGAATGGATCCCTTATCTTGTACTCGGTGTTCCCTGGATGAATGGATCCCTTATCATGTACTCGGTGCTCCCTGGATGAATGGATCCCTTATCTTGTACTCGGAGCTCCCTGGATGAATGGATCCCTTATCTTGTTCTCGGTGCTCACTGGGTGAATGGATCCCTTATCTTGTACTCGGTGCTCCCTGGATAAATGGATCCCTTATCTCGTACTCGGTGCTTCCTGGGTGAATGGATCCCTTATCTTGTTCTCGGTGCTCCCTGGATGAATGGATCCCTTATCTTGTACTCGGTGCTCCCTGGAGGAATGGATCCCTTATCATGTACTCGGTGCTCCCTGGATGAATGGATCCCTTATCTTGTACTCAGTGCTCCCTGGAGGAATGGATCCCTTATCATGTACTTGGTGTTCCCTGGGTGAATGGATCCCTTATCTTGTTCTCGGTGCTCCCTGGGTGAATGGATCCTTTATCTTGTACTCGGTGCTTCCTGGATGAATGGATCCCTTATCATGTACTCGGTGCTCCCTGGGTGAATGGATCCCTTATCTTGTACTCGGTGCTCCCTGGATGAATGGATCCCTTATCTTGTACTCGGTGTTCCCTGGATGATAAGATCCCTTATCTTGTTCTCGGTGCTCCCTGGATGAATGGATCCCTTATCTTGTACTCGGTGCTCCCTGGATGAATGGTTCCCTTATCTTGTACTCGGTGCTCCCTGGATGATAAGATCCCTTATCTTGTTCTCGGTGCTCCCTGGATGAATGGTTCCCTTATCTTGTACTCAGTGCTCCCTGGATGATAAGATCCCTTATCTTGTTCTCGGTGCTCCCTGGATGAATGGATCCCTTATCATGCACTCGGTGCTCCCTGGAGGAATGGATCCCTTATCTTGTACTCGGTGCTCCCTGGATGAATGGATCCCTTATCTTGTACTCGGTGCTCCCTGGATGAATGGATCCCTTATCTTGTACTCGGTGCTCCCTGGATGAATGGATCCCTTATCTCGTACTCGGTGCTCCCTGGGTGAATGGATCCCTTATCTTGTACTCGGTGCTCCCTGGATGAATGGATCCCTTATCTCGTACTCGGTGCTCCCTGGATGAATGGATCCCTTATCTTGTACTCGGTGCTCCCTGGATGAATGGATCCCTTATCTTGTACTCGGTGCTCCCTGGATGAATGGATCCCTTATCTTGTTCTCGGTGCTCCCTGGGTGAATGGATCCCTTATCTTGTACTCGGTGCTCCCTGGATGAATGGATCCCTTATCTTGTACTCGGTGCTCCCTGGATGAATGGATCCCTTATCTTGTATTCGGTGCTCCCTGGATGAATGGATCCCTTATCTTGTACTCGGTGCTCCCTGGATGAATGGATCCCTTATCTTGTACTCGGTGCTCCCTGGATGAATGGATCCCTTATCTTGTACTCGGTGCTCCCTGGATAAATGGATCCATTATCTCGTACTCGGTGCTTCCTGGGTGAATGGATCCCTTATCTTGTTCTCGGTGCTCCCTGGATGAATGGATCCCTTATCATGTACTCGGTGCTCCCTGGAGGAATGGATCCCTTATCTTGTACTCGGTGCTCCCTGGATGAATGGATCCCTTATCTTGTACTCGGTGCTCCCTGGATGAATGGATCCCTTATCTTGTACTCGGTGTTCCCTGGATGATAAGATCCCTTATCTTGTTCTCGGTGCTCCCTGGATGAATGGATCCCTTATCTTGTACTCGGTGCTCCCTGGATGAATGGTTCCCTTATCTTGTACTCAGTGCTCCCTGAATGATAAGATCCCTTATCTTGTTCTCGGTGCTCCCTGGATGAATGGTTCCCTTATCTTGTACTCAGTGCTCCCTGGATGATAAGATCCCTTATCTTGTTCTCGGTGCTCCCTGGATGAATGGATCCCTTATCTTGTACTCGGTGCTCCCTGGATGAATGGTTCCCTTATCTTGTACTCGGTGCTCCCTGGATGATAAGATCCCTTATCTTGTTCTCGGTGCTCCCTGGATGAATGGATCCCTTATCTTGTACTCGGTGTTCCCTGGATGAATGGATCCCTTATCTTGTACTCGGTGCTTCCTGGATAAATGGATCCCTTATCTTGTACTCGGTGCTCCCTGGATGAATGGACCCCTTATCTTGTACTCGGTGCTCCCTGGATGAATGGATCCCTTATCTTGTACTCGGTGCTCCCTGGATAAATTGATCCCTTATCTCGTACTCGGTGCTTCCTGGGTGAATGGATCCCTTATCTTGTTCTCGGTGCTCCCTGGATGAATGGATCCCTTATCTTGTACTCGGTGCTCCCTGGAGGAATGGATTCCTTATCTTGTACTCGGTGCTCCCTGGATGAATGGATCCCTTATCTTGTACTCGGTGCTCCCTGGATGAATGGTTCCCTTATCTTGTACTCGGTGCTCCCTGGATGATAAGATCCCTTATCTTGTTCTCGGTGCTCCCTGGATGAATGGATCCCTTATCTTGTACTTGGTGTTCCCTGGATGAATGGATCCCTTATCTTGTACTCGGTGCTTCCTGGATAAATGGATCCCTTATCTTGTACTCGGTGCTCCCTGGATGAATGGATCCCTTATCTTGTACTCGGTGCTCCCTGGATGAATGGATCCCTTATCTTGTACTCGGTGCTCCCTGGAGGAATGGATCCCTTATCTTGTACTCGGTGCTCCCTGGATGAATGGATCCCTTATCTTGTACTCTGTGCTCCCTGGATGAATGGTTCCCTTATCTTGTACTCGGTGCTCCCTTGATGATAAGATCCCTTATCTTGTTCTCGGTGCTCCCTGGATGAATGGATCCCTTATCTTGTACTCGGTGCTCCCTGGATGAATGGATCCCTTATCTTGTACTCGGTGCTCCCTGGAAGAATGGATCCCTTATCTTGTACTTGGTGCTCCCTGGATGAATGGATCCCTTATCTTGTACTCGGTGCTCCCTGGATGAATGGATCCCTTATCATGTACTCGGTGCTTCCTGGATGAATGGATCCCTTATCTTGTACTCAGTGCTCCCTGGATGAATGGATCCCTTATCTTGTACTCGGTGCTCCCTGGAGGAATGGATCCCTTATCTTGTACTCGGTGCTCCCTGGATGAATGGATCCCTTATCTTGTACTCGGTGCTCCCTGGATGAATGGATCCCTTATCTTGTACTCGGTGCTCCCTGGATGAATGGATCCCTTATCTTGTTCTCGGTGCTCCCTGGATGAATGGATCCCTTATCTTGTACTCGGTGCTCCCTGGATGAATGGATCCCTTATCTTGTACTCGGTGCTCCCTGGATAAATGGATCCCTTATCTCGTACTCGGTGCTTCCTGGGTGAATGGATCCCTTATCTTGTTCTCGGTGCTCCCTGGATGAATGGATCCCTTATCTTGTACTCGGTGCTCCCTGGAGGAATGGATCCCTTATCTTGTACTCGGTGCTCCCTGGATGAATGGATCCCTTATCTTGTACTCTGTGCTCCCTGGATGAATGGTTCCCTTATCTTGTACTCGGTGCTCCCTTGATGATAAGATCCCTTATCTTGTTCTCGGTGCTCCCTGGATGAATGGATCCCTTATCTTGTACTCGGTGCTCCCTGGATGAATGGATCCCTTATCTTGTACTCGGTGCTCCCTGGAAGAATGGATCCCTTATCTTGTACTTGGTGCTCCCTGGATGAATGGATCCCTTATCTTGTACTCGGTGCTCCCTGGATGAATGGATCCCTTATCATGTACTCGGTGCTTCCTGGATGAATGGATCCCTTATCTTGTACTCAGTGCTCCCTGGATGAATGGATCCCTTATCTTGTACTCGGTGCTCCCTGGAGGAATGGATTCCTTATCTTGTACTCGGTGCTCCCTGGATGAATGGATCCCTTATCTTGTACTCGGTGCTCCCTGGATGAATGGATCCCTTATCTTGTACTCGGTGCTCCCTGGATGAATGGATCCCTTATCTTGTTCTCGGTGCTCCCTGGATGAATGGATCCCTTATCTTGTACTCGGTGCTCCCTGGATGAATGGATCCCTTATCTTGTACTCGGTGCTCCCTGGATAAATGGATCCCTTATCTCGTACTCGGTGCTTCCTGGGTGAATGGATCCCTTATCTTGTTCTCGGTGCTCCCTGGATGAATGGATCCCTTATCTTGTACTCGGTGCTCCCTGGAGGAATGGATCCCTTATCTTGTACTCGGTGCTCCCTGGATGAATGGATCCCTTATCTTGTACTCGGTGCTCCCTGGATGAATGGTTCCATTATCTTGTACTCGGTGCTCCCTGGATGATAAGATCCCTTATCTTGTTCTCGGTGCTCCCTGGATGAATGGATCCCTTATCTTGTACTCGGTGCTCCCTGGATGAATGGATCCCTTATCATGTACTCAGTGCTTCCTGGATGAATGGATCCCTTATCTTGTACTCGGTGCTCCCTGGATGAATGGATCCCTTATCTTGTACTCGGTGCTCCCTGGATAAATGAATCCCTTATCTCGTACTCGGTGCTTCCTGGGTGAATGGATCCCTTATCTTGTTCTTGGTGCTCCCTGGATGAATGGATCCCTTATCTTGTACTCGGTGCTCCCTGGAGGAATGGATCCCTTATCTTGTACTCGGTGCTCCCTGGATGAATGGATCCCTTATCTTGTACTCGGTGCTCCCTGGGTGAATGGATCCCTTATCTTCTACTCGGTGCTTCCTGGGTGAATGGATCCCTTATCTTGTCCTTGGTGCTCCCTGGATAAATGGATCCCTTATTTCGTACTCGGTGCTTCCTGGGTGAATGGATCCCTTATCTTGTTCTCGGTGCTCCCTGGATGAATGGATCCCTTATCTTGTACTCGGTGCTCCCTGGATGAATGGATCCCTTATCTTGTACTCGGTGCTCCCTGGATGAATGGATCCCTTATCTTGTTCTCGGTGCTCCCTGGATGAATGGATCCCTTATCTTGTACTCGGTGCTCCCTGGATGAATGGATCCCTTATCTTGTACTCGGTGCTCCCTGGATAAATGGATCCCTTATCTCGTACTCGGTGCTTCCTGGGTGAATGGATCCCTTATCTTGTTCTCGGTGCTCCCTGGATGAATGGATCCCTTATCTTGTACTCGGTGCTCCCTGGGGGAATGGATCCCTTATCTTGTACTCGGTGCTCCCTGAATGAATGGATCCCTTATCTTGTACTCGGTGCTCCCTGGATGAATGGTTCCATTATCTTGTACTCGGTGCTCCCTGGATGATAAGATCCCTTATCTTGTTCTCGGTGCTCCCTGGATGAATGGATCCCTTATCTTGTACTCGGTGTTCCCTGGATGAATGGATCCCTTATCTTGTACTCGGTGCTTCCTGGATAAATGGATCCCTTATCTTGTTATCGGTGCTCCCTGGAGGAATGGATCCCTTATCATGTACTCGGTGCTCCCTGGGTGAATGGATCCCTTATCTTGTTCTCGGTGCTCCCTGGGTGAATGGATCCCTTATCTTGTACTCGGTGCTCCTTGGATAAATGGATCCCTTATCTCGTACTCGGTGCTTCCTGGGTGAATGGATCCCTTATCTTGTTCTCGGTGCTCCCTGAATGAATGGATCCCTTATCTTGTGCTCGGTGCTCCCTGGATGAATGGATCCCTTATCTTGTACTCGGTGCTCCCTGGATGAATGGATCCCTTATCTTGTTCTCGGTGCTCCCTGGATGAATGGATCCCTTATCTTGTACTCGGCGCTCCCTGGATGAATAGATCCCTTATCTTGTACTCGGTGCTCCCTGGATGAATGGATCCCTTATCTTGTACTCGGTGTTCCCTGGATGAATGGATCCCTTATCATGTACTCGGTGCTCCCTGGATGAATGGATCCCTTATCTTGTACTCGGTGCTCCCTGGATGAATGGATCCCTTATCTTGTTCTCGGTGCTCACTGGGTGAATGGATCCCTTATCTTGTACTCGGTGCTCCCTGGATAAATGGATCCCTTATCTCGTACTCGGTGCTTCCTGGGTGAATGGTTCCCTTATCTTGTTCTCGGTGCTCCCTGGATGAATGGATCCCTTATCTTGTACTCGGTGCTCCCTGGAGGAATGGATCCCTTATCATGTACTCGGTGCTCCCTGGATGAATGGATCCCTTATCTTGTACTCGGTGCTTCCTGGGTGAATGGATCCCTTATCTTGTTCTCGGTGCTCCCTGGGTGAATGGATCCTTTATCTTGTACTCGGTGCTTCCTGGATGAATGGATCCCTTATCATGTACTCGGTGCTCCCTGGGTGAATGGATCCCTTATCTTGTACTCGGTGCTCCCTGGATGAATGGATCCCTTATCTTGTACTCGGTGCTCCCTGGATGAATGGATCCCTTATCTTGTACTCGGTGCTCCCTGGGTGAATGGATCCCTTATCTTCTACTCGGTGCTTCCTGGGTGAATGGATCCCTTATCTTGTTCTCGGTGCTCACTGGGTGAATGGATCCCTTATCTTGTCCTTGGTGCTCCCTGGATTAATGGATCCCTTATCTCGTACTCGGTGCTTCCTGGGTGAATGGATCCCTTATCTTGTTCTCGGTGCTCCCTGGATGAATGGATCCCTTATCTTGTACTCAGTGCTCCCTGGATGAATGGATCCCTTATCTTGTATTCGGTGCTCCCTGGAGGAATGGATCCCTTATCATGTACTTGGTGCTCCCTGGGTGAATGGATCCCTTATCTTGTTCTCGGTGCTCCCTGGGTGAATGGATCCCTTATCTTGTACTCGGTGCTCTCTGGGTGAATGGATCCCTTATCTTGTTCTCGCTGCTCCCTGGATGAATGGATCCCTTATCTTGTACTCGGTGCTCCCTGGATAAATGGATCCCTTATCTCGTACTCGGTGCTTCCTGGGTGAATGGATCCCTTATCTTGTTCTCGGTGCTCCCTGGATGAATGGATCCCTTATCTTGTACTCGGTGCTCCCTGGATGAATGGATCCCTTATCTTGTACTCGGTGCTCCCTGGATGAATGGATCCCTTATCTCGTACTCGGTGCTCCCTGGATGAATGGATCCCTTATCTTGTACTCGGTGCTCCCTGTGTGAATGGGTCCCTTATCTTGTACTCGGTGCTCCCTGGGTGAATGGATCCTTTATCATGTACTTGGTGCTCCCTGGATGAATGGATCCCTTATCTTGTTCTCTGTGCTCCCTGGGTGAATGGATCCCTTATCTTGTACTCGGTGCTCCCTGGATGAATGGATCCCTTATCTTGTTCTCGGTGCTCCCTGGATGAATGGATCCCTTATCTTGTACTCGGTGCTCCCTGGGTGAATGGATCCTTTATCATGTACTTGGTGCTCCCTGGAGGAATGGATCCCTTATCTCGTACTCGGTGCTCCCTGGAGGAATGGATCCCTTATCTTGTACTCGGTGCTCCCTGGAGGAATAGATCCCTTATCTCGTACTCGGTGCTCCCTGGATGAATGGATCCCTTATCTTGTACTCGGTGTTCCCTGGATGAATGGATCCCTTATCATGTACTCAGTGCTCCCTGGATGAATGGATCCCTTATCTCGTACTCGGTGCTCCCTGGGTGAATAGATCCCTTATCTTGTACTCGATGCTCCCTGGATAAATGGATCCCTTATCTCGTACTCGGTGCTTCCTGGGTGAATAAATCCCTTATCTTGTTCTCGGTGCTCCCTGGATGAATGGATCCCTTATCTTGTACTCGGTGCTCCCTGGAGGAATGGATCCCTGATCATGTACTCGGTGCTCCCTGGATGAATGGATCCCTTATCTTGTACTCAGTGCTCCCTGGAGGAATGGATCCCTTATCATGTAATTGGTGCTCCCTGGGTGAATGGATCCCTTATCTTGTTCTCGGTGCTCCCTGGGTGAATGGATCCCTTATCTTGTACTCGGTGCTCCCTGGGTGAATGGATCCCTTATCATGTACTTGGTGCTTCCTGGGTGAATGGATCACTTATCTTGTTCTTGGTGCTCACTGGGTGAATGGATCCCTTATCTTGTACTTGGTGCTCCCTGGATAAATGGATACCTTATCTCGTACTCGGTGCTTCCTGGGTGAATGGATCCCTTATCTTGTTCTCGGTGCTCCCTGGATGAATGGATCCCTTATCTTGTACTTGGTGCTTCCTGGGTGAATGGATCCCTTATCTTGTACTCGGTGCTCCCTGGATGAATGGATCCCTTATCTTGTACTCGGTGCTCCCTGGATGAATTGATCCCTTATCTTGTACTCGGTGCTCCCTGGATGAATGGATCCCTTATCTTGTTCTCGGTGCTCCCTGGATGAATGGATCCCTTATCTTGTACTCGGTGCTCCCTGGATGAATTGAACCCTTATCTCGTACTCGGTGCTCCCTGGATGAATGGATCCCTTATCATGTACTCGGTGCTCCCTGGGTGAATGGGTCTCTTATCTTGTACTCGGTGCTCCCTGGGTGAATGGATCCCTTATCATGTACTTGGTGCTTCCTGGGTGAATGGATCCATTATCTTGTTCTTGGTGCTCACTGGGTGAATGGATCCCTTATCTCGTACTCGGTGCTCCCTGGGTGAATGGATCCCTTATCTTGTACTCGGTGCTCCCTGGATAAATGGATCCCTTATCATGTACTCGGTGCTCCCTGGATGAATGGATCCCTTATCTTGTTCTCAGTGCTCCCTGGAGGAATGGATCCCTTATCATGTACTTGGTGCTCCCTGGGTGAATGGATCCCTTATCTTGTACTCGGTGCTCCCTGGAGGAATGGATCCCTTATCATGTACTTGGTGCTCCCTGGGTGAATGGATCCCTTATCTTGTTCTCGGTGCTCCCTGGGTGAATGGATCCCTTATCTTGTACTCGGTGCTCCCTGGATGAATGGATCCCTTATCTTGTTCTCGGTGCTCCCTGGATGAATGGATCCCTTATCTTGTACTCGGTGCTCCCTGGATGAATGGATCCCTTATCTCGTACTCGGTGCTCCCTGGATGAATGGATCCCTTATCTTGTACTCGGTGCTCCCTGGGTGAATGGGTCCCTTATCTTGTACTCGGTGCTCCCTGGGTGAATGGATCCTTTATCATGTACTTGGTGCTCCCTGGATGAATGGATCCCTTATCTTGTTCTCGGTGCTCCCTGGGTGAATGGATCCCTTATCTTGTCCTCGGTGCTCCCTGGATGAATGGATCCCTTATCTTGTTATCGGTGCTCCCTGGATGAATGGATCCCTTATCTTGTACTCGGTGCTCCCTGGATGAATGGATCCCTTATCTTGTACTCGGTGCTCCCTTAATGAGTTTATCCCTTATCTCGTACTTGGTGCTCCCTGGGTGAATGGATCCCTTATCTCGTACTTTGTGCTCTCTGGATGAATTGATCCCTTATCTTGTACTCGGTGCTCCCTGGAGGAATGGATCCCTTATCTTGTACTCGGTGCTCCCTGGAGGAATAGATCCCTTATCTCGTACTCAGTGCTCCCTGGAGGAATGGATCCCTTATCTTGTACTCAGTGCTCCCTGGAGAAATGGATCCCTTATCTTGTACTCAGTGCTCCCTGGAGAAATGGATCCCTTATCTTGTACTCGGTGCTCCCTGGATGAATGGATCCCTTATCTTGTACTCGGTGCTCCCTGGATGAATGGATCCCTTATCTTGAACTCGGTGCTCCCTGGATGAATGGATCCCTTATCTTGAACTCAGTGCTCCCTGGATGAATGGATCCCTTATCTTGAACTCGGTGCTTCCTGGAGGAATGGATCCCTTATCTTGTACTCGGTGCTCCCTGGATGAATGGATCCCTTATCTTGAACTCGGTGCTCCCTGGATGAATGGATCCCTTATCTTGAACTCGGTGCTCCCTGGATAAATGGATCCCTTACCTTGTACTCGGTGCTCCCTGGATGAATGGATCCCTTATCTTGTACTCGGTGCTCCCTGGGTGAATGGATCCCTTATCATGTACTCGGTGCTCCCTGGGTGAATGGATCCCTTATCTTGTACTCGGTGCTCCCTGGGTGAATGGATCCCTTATCATGTACTCGGTGCTCCCTGGATGAATGGATCCCGTATCTTGTACTCGGTGCTCCCTGGATAAATGGATCCCTTATCTCGTACTCGGTGCTCCCTGGAGGAATGGATCCCTTATCTTGTACTCGGTGCTCCCTGGAGAAATGGATCCCTTATTTTGTACTCGGTGCTCCCTGGGTGAATGGATCCCTTATCTTGAACTCGGTGCTCCCTGGATGAATGGATCCCTTATCTTGTACTCGGTGCTACCTGGATGAATGGATCCCTTATCTTAAACTCGGTGCTCCCTGGAGGAATGGATCCCTTATCTTGTACTCGGTGCTCCCTGGGTGAATGGATCCCTTATCTTGTTCTCGGTGCTCCCTGGGTGAATGGATCCCTTATCTTGTACTCGGTGCTCCCTGGATGAATGGATCCCTTATCTTGTACTCGGTGCTCCCTGGATGAATGGATCCCTTATCTTGTACTCGGTGCTCTCTGGATGAATGGATCCCTTATCTTGTACTCGGTGCTCCCTGGGTGAATGGATCCCTTGTCTTGTACTCGGTGCTCCCTGGAGGAATGGATCCCTTATCTTGTACTCTGTGCTACCTGGAGGAATGGATCCCTTATCTTGTACTCGGTGCTCCCTGGATGAATGGATCCCTTATCTTGTACTCGGTGCTCTCTGGAGGAATGGATCCCTTATCTTGTACTTGGTGCTCCCTGGATGAATGGATCCCTTATCTTGTACTCGGTGCTCCCTGGATGAATGGATCCCTTATCTTGTACTCGGTGCTCTCTGGATGAATGGATCCCTTATCTTGTACTCGGTGCTCCCTGGATCAATGGATCCCTTATCTTGTACTCGGTGCTCCCTGGATGAATGGATCCCTTATCTTGTACTCGGTGCTCTCTGGATGAATGGTTCCCTTATCTTGTACTCGGTGCTCCCTGGATGAATGGATCCCTTATCTTGTACTCGGTGCTCCCTGGATGAATGGATCCCTTATCTTGTACTCGGTGCTCTCTGGATGAATGGTTCCCTTATCTTGTTCTCGGTGCTCCCTGGAGGAATGGATCCCTTATCTCGTACTCGGTGCTCCCTGGAGGAATGGATCCCTTATCTTGTACTCGGTGCTCTCTGGATGAATGGTTCCCTTATCTTGTACTCGGTGCTCCCTGGATGAATGGATCCCTTATCTCGTACTCGGTGCTCCCTGGAGGAATGGATCCCTTATCTTGTACTCGGTGCTCCCTGGATGAATGGATCCCTTATCTTGTACTCGGTGCTCCCTGGGTGAATGGATCTCTATCCTATACTGTACTTCCTAATCCACTTATTTTATTATTGGCACCAAATCCAATTAGCATTCAGATTTTTTTTCTACAATAGAAAATAGTTTAGGACTCCGACTTCCAGGAAATAATTAACGATTATCTGGACCAATTAACTTGGTTCCCTATGACAGTGTGAGCCGGGAGGAAAGGCCTTTGAAGAGTCCCAATAGACAATGTGCATTTTATTACATTCATTACCACGCTGACCTATTTTATTCTGTGGTGGGATAGAATTATTCGGCGTGCCTAACAACATTTCATGTCCCTAATAGATTTGGTGGCCGTGACTCTCTCCCTGCTCTGCATCCCACTGAAATATTTACAGAGAAATGACATGGAAGTCCGAACCAATCCTCCATCTTCTCCCAGTATCGGGGGTGGGGAACCATTACCAACCAGCCATTGTGGAAGTACAACTCCCAGCATGCCCTGCAGCTGCGGCTGTATCTCGGGCACCGGGAAATTAAATGTTAAACGGGAAATTTGAGTTTAATTACCGTAAAGGTTTCCTGAAAGTCGTCCATGACATTGATTTTCACACTTTGCATATGGAGGGATGGAGGAGAAACGGCTCCATCACACTGGCTGCTATTTTTTAGTTTTTTTTTTTTTTTGAACATACGCCAAAATGAATGAACAGCTTTGTATAGACTTTGAACATTAGGAAATCATGGGGCAAATTTTGAGAAAATTGTCATGAAAAGTTTGTCAAAATTTGAGCTATTTGGGACAGTGACCCTAATCCTAACAACAACCCCAATGCCGCGTACACACGATCGGAAAATCCGACAAGAAAACCATGGATTTTTTTCCGTTGGAATGTTGGCTCAAACTTGTGTTGCATACACACGGTCACACAAAATTCCGACCGTCAAGAACGCTGTGACGTACAAGACGTACAAGACGTACGACAAGCCAAGATCAATGAAGTTCAATAGGCAGCTCGGCTCTTCTGCTTGCATTCCAAGCATGCGTGTTTTTTTGCGCGTCGGAATTGCATACAGATGATTGGAATTTCCGACAAGAACTTTTCTTGTCGGAAAATTTGAGAACCAGCTCTCAAATTTTTCTTGTCGGAAATTCCGACAGAAAAAGTCTGATGGAGCCTACACACAGTCGGAATTTCCGACCACAAGCTCACATCGAACTTTTCTTGTCGGAAATTCCGAACGTGTGTACGCGGCATAAGCATTTAGTTATCAACAATATCATCTGTTTTTTTTTATTTTCAGGAAAATTTCTCCTAAACAGTCCCCATGGTTAAATTTGAGGCTAACTTCTATGACAATTTGGCAAAAACAGAAATAGAAATTTTGCATTGAAATCAGTTTGGACCAAATCACTCCGGTTATCCTTCCATACTGGTAAAGCGGTCCTAGGAATCGCATATCAGTTCACTTCTCTAGTACAGAGTGGCAGCAGAACCCCCCCCAACTGCCATTCAGAGAAGGGAATATTTGGTTCAGAAGGTTCCTGGCTTTCTGCCACCTTGGTCTCTTGGTGGGACCCAATAAAGATCCCACTGGGGCCCCATGCACACAGAGGGTTTGGCCCCAGACTCCGACATTTAGGGGCGGGCAGAAGGCACCTCCTACTTGTGTTTTGGGCATTTATCCCTGGGCACATAATGCCCTAAATGTTAGTACTGCTAGGTGTGCCAACCAGCACCGTCCAACTGCAGCAGCTCTCAGCCTCTTATATAGTTTGACAGGCTGTATGGTGCACCTGGGTCCTCCACCTAAAAAAAACGGAGCGTCTTGCAGAGGACTAAACAATTGGGGCGCATGAATCCTTAATGTTGCATGGGGCTACGAGTTTAAACCCCACCCTGTTGTTGGGTCTTTGGCCCAAAGAGGAAATAACAGAAAATTGTATCAAATACTTACTGTAATTTTCCTTTCCGGGTGCCACTAATGGCAGCATACATGTGGTAGACTATGAGAATATTTCAGGAAAGCCATAAGGTTAGTTCCTGGTTAATACCCCAAGGTGCTGGCGAGAGGTCGAGGGGCAGGGCCTCAGATTGGTTATGCATGGGCCCTATAGCAAGGTGCAGGAATTATTGACCTGCTGAAAAGAGGAGGACATTAAATATTTTTGATGCCCACCAGCCAGAGAGTCCTCCAGATGAAGGGAGGCAATGCAAATGCTGTATATTCCTGAACCCGGACCCTTAAAGCTTCAAGATGCAGAACAGGCTAAGGCTTACTATGGACTTTGGAGTGGACGCAGTTCTTGCCTTATTGCTTTCCTGAAATTTTCTCATGGTCTTCCACATGTATGCTGCCATGTTGGCACCAGGAAAGTATACTTCATTATAGGCGCAGTGACATCATAAAGGGAGCCGAGATTCTTATCCCACAACCCTCCATTATAAGCAGGATCTCCACCTGGGGGCCTCAGTCTCCCATTACCTTCTCATCTGTAGCTACAAGTAGTGCTGTTTGAATTGAACAACAACAAAAAAAAATTACCAATTCCCTCATTTTTAACACGATCCTTCAAGTGTGAGAAAAATCCCAAAATTCAGGAATCCAGAGAATTAATCTTCACAAATTTTATAATTCTCATCCCTTTCAATGTGCCGACCACAAGTTTGTTTTATTTTGTTATTAAAACCTTGGGACTAATCTGGGGTCCCCTTCCATTCCTTGCCCAGGATGGATAATTTGGTGTAATACGAGCAATCTCATTGGGTGGGAAGATGGTAGGTTGGAAGGGTTTGGCCTGGAAGCCAAGCAATTAGAAAAACAAGGAACCCTTTTCAGAGGGGTGCACAGAGGTAAGTGTTCCTGCAGAAGAAGAAAACTGAACAATCTCCCAACTTCCCCCAATTCTGCAGTAATGTCCCCTGAGCTGGTCAACTGATGGATGGCACTGCTTTAAAGGGTTACGCCACTTTTGTGGAATAACAGTAATATATCATATACAACTGTACACAAGTCATATTGTAATTAAATGTTATGAAACCCGACCTTTCCTTTCCAATCTGCAGCCGCTGTCATTTTCTGTAAAATATAATGCAATATGGCAACCTGGAGGAGTTCTGTACGCATTTGGTAAGTCAACACCCCCAGAAATGTCATTTCCTGCTCGTGTGATTGGCATACTGAATTTTGTTGAAGTCTGCACTAAGATAAAAGTCAGATTTTAGGCATCCCCTGCAATAGGAATTTCAGTTTTGATGAGATACTCCTCAAGGGTTAAATACTTCTAAAGGGATGCAGACCCTCCCATTCACAAACCCCAGACTCCTCCCATTAGGAATCAGACCCTCCCATTCATAAACCTCAGACTCCTCCCATTAAAGAATCAGACCCTCCCATACACAGACCTCAGACCCCTCCTATTCACAAATATCAGACCCCTCCCATTAAGGAATCAGACCCTCTTATTAAGGATTTAGACCCTCCCATACACTGACCTCAGACGCCTCCCATTCACAAACCTCAGACCCCTCCCATACACAGACCTCAGACCCCTCCCATACACAAACCTCTGACCCCTCCCATACACAAACCTCAGACCCCTCCCATACACAAACCTCAGACCCTCCCATTAAGAAATCAGACCCTCCCATACACAGACCTCAGACCCCTCCCATTAAGGAATCAGAACCTCCCATACACAGACCACAGACCCCTCCCATTAAGGAATCAGACCCTCCCATTCACAAACCTCAGACCCCTCCCATTAAGGATTTAGACTCTCCCATACACAGACCTCAGACTCCTCCCATTCACAAACCTCAGACCCCTCCCATACACAAACCTCAGACCCTTCCCATTCACAAACCTCAGACCCTCCTATTAAGAAATCAGACCCTCCCATACACAGACCTCAGACCCCTCCCCTTAAGGAATCAGACCCTCCCATACACAGACCTCCGACCCCTCCCTTAAAGGAATCAGACCCTCCCAAACACAGACCTCAGACTCCTCCCATTCACAAAACTAAGACCCCTCCCATTAAGAAATTAGACCCTCCCATACACATACCTCAGACCCCTCCCATCCACAAACCTCCAACCCCTCCCATTCACATACCTCCGACCCCTCCCATTCACATACCTCCGACCCCTCCCATTCACAAACCTCAGACCCTCCCATTAAGGAATCAGACCCTCCCATTCAGGATATGGTGAAACAAATTGATATTTCTTCAGAATAACAAAATTTGCTACAAAGTTTGTTACAATCCCTGCAATGTACAGAGATCACCCAGAGGGGGAGGGGTTTATTCCCTGCAATGTACAGAGATCACCCAGAGGGGGAGGGGTTTATTCCCTGCAATGTACAGAGATCACCCAGAGGGGGAGGGGTTTATTCCCTGCAATGTACAGAGATCACCCAGAGGGGGGAGGGGTTTATTCCCTGCAATGTACAGAGATCACCCAGAGGGGGAGGGGTTTATTCCCTGCAATGTACAGAGATCACCCAGAGGGGGAGGGGTTTATTCCCTGCAATGTACAGAGATCACCCAGAGGGGGGAGGGGTTTATTCCCTGCAATGTACAGAGATCACCCAGAGGGGGGAGGGGTTTATTCCCTGCAATGTACAGAGATCACCCAGAGGGGGGAGGGGTTTATTCCCTGCAATGCACAGAGATCACCCAGAGGGGAGTGTTTTTATCTCAGCAAAAGTGGAATTACCCTTTAAATGCTGACCCAGTCCAATATGGCGGCCTCCCTTGCCTGTGCCGGACAGGTACCCTTTTATAGGGGGGGGGGGCTGTTCTTGGCTCCCCGTGTCGGAAGGAGAAGCTTGCATGGCAAGTCCACCAAGTTGAAATTGTCTTTGCTGTAAAATGAAGCTCAGCCCGACACTAATCAAATCTTGATTGTCATTTAAGTGTCCTTTTATTTCATGTAAGAAAGTCAGCGGGAAGTAAAATTCATTTGTCACAGCGGCACAATTCCGAGTCTACATGGAACATCGAGGAAGAGCAGAAAACACAGAGCCACAGCAAAGAAAGGAAATAATGGTGGAGGTGGGGGAGCGACATGAGCCCGGGGTGATGGGGGGCAATGGTGGGTGACCAGTAATGGAGGGTTGATGGAGGATGATGGGAGGTGTCATGGGAATCTGATTACCGATCCAAGCCCAGGAATCCGGTGACTGTGTGGTGTTCTACTTTGGGGGCCAGCGGTATTTTTTTCCCCCTGGGACTCCCCCTGTAGAGTGTCAGTTCTGGTTTGCCCCCATTGGTTATCAACTGAAGGTCTGCCCAGAGAAGTGCGTCCTCCTGTTACAGGGCAGAATTTCTGGAGTATCCCCGTCCAACCCACCCCAACCTCTCCCGTTACAAGGCAGCATCTCTGGAGTATCCCACCTCAACCCATCCCAACCTCTCCCCTGTTACAGGGCAGCATCTCTGGAGTATCCCACCCCAACCCACCCCAACCTCTCCCCTGTTACAGGGCACCATCTCTGGAGTATCCCACCCCAACCCACCCCAACCTCTCCCCTGTTACAAGGCAGCATCTCTAGAGTATCCCACCTCAACCCATCCCAACCTCTCCCCTGTTACAGGGCAGCATCTCTGGAGTATCCCACCCCAACCCACCCCAACCTCTCCCCTGTTACAGGGCAGCATCTCTAGAGTATCCACCTCTCCCCACCCCAACCTCTCCCCTGTTACAGGGCAGCATCTCTGGAGTATCCCACCCCAACCCACCCCAACCTCTCCCCTGTTACAAGGCAGTATCTCTGGAGTATCCCACCTCAACCCACCCCAACCTCTCCCCTGTTACAAGGTAGCATCTCTGGAGTATCCCACCTCTCCCCACCCCAACCTCTCCCCGGTTACAAGGCAGCATCTCTGGAGTATTCCACCCCAACCCACCCCAACCTCTCCCCTGTTACAGGGCAGCATCTCTGGAGTATCCCATCCCACCGATCCCAACCTCTCCCCTGTTACAGGACAGAATCTCTGAAATATCCCATCTCAACCCACCCCAACCTCTCCCCTGTTACAAGTTCTACAAGCAATGCACTTTAACCCCTAGCCGCAGATGGTATGCAAATATGCGGCCTCTCGGTGGGTGGGTCTTGGTGCAGAGAGGCCACATATCTGTGTACCAATTTGCAGACACAGCTTTGCCAGGAGTGAGCACCCTGCACGCTCCCGGCACAGTTACCGGCGGCTAACGGAAAGCTCCCAATTGCTTTTTGCGATCGAGAGCTTTCCGATCATGTGCCCGCCTTGACAGCCAATCACGGCGGTCACGTGATCATAAATCCCACCCTGCCTTTCGGCATCTGAAACCTCTTATAAGGTATGGGCGCAAAGAAGTTAAAAGACACCTCCTGTTTAATGGAGCCGGAGGAAATAGACTGATGCCTGTGTGAGTGGGGGCCCCTGCACCTGACCTCTGGAAGATTTTACCCCCCTTTCATGACCCGGGCACTGCGCTACTTTAACTGACAATTGCGTGGTGATGCAATGTTGTACCCAAACAAAACTTTTATCATTTTTATTACACAAATAGAGATTTCTTTTAATGGTATTTAATCACCTCTGTGTTTTATTTTTTTGCTAAATAAATGAAAATAGACCGAACATTTAAAAAAAAAAAAAAAATGTTTAAATTTGTTTCTGTTATAAATTTTTGCAAATTAATAGTGTTTCTTCATAAATTTTGCCCAAAATGTATTCTGCTACATTTCTTCAGTGAAAATAACCCAAATCCGTAGATATTATTTAGTCTGTAGGGAAGTTATAGTGTCTACAAGCAATGGCATATACTGTATATGGGAAAATTGGTCAAGCCTGATGTACTGACAGCCAATTTCTCTTCTTGAGGCCCTTAAAATGCCAGGACAGTACAAATACCCCCCAAATCACCTCTCAGTACAAATACCCCCCAAATCACCTCTCAGTACAAATACCCCCCAAATTATAAATTTTTTGGAAAACAGACAGTCTGAGGTATTTAGTAAGAGGCATGGCAAAGTTTTTGAGGTTGTAATTTTTTGTCACAATTTTTGGAAATTAAATAAAAAATACAATTTCCACCATGTTTTCTTTATATACTATCACCAGTGCAGTACAGGGTCATCATATAACTGGTGTGGCGGTGATGAGGGATACTGACTGGTGACAGTAAGTAAAAAAAAATAAAAAAAAAACATTAAAAAACTGTTTATATAATTTTTTATTTAATTTAAAAAATAAAATAATTTAAGACTTTTTTTTTTTTAACATACTCTCATCAGGGTAGTTTAATGTCACCATACTGACACTGTACTACTCTGGGAGGTGATCAGGGATTTTTCTACTCTATTATTGCTTATAACAGTGATGTTCACTGTTATAAGTAATAGTTTTAGCTGTCATGAATGTCTTTCATTCAAGACAGCTTGCTTACTATTGTGATCTGTGATTGGCTACAGCTAGCCACATGGTAAAGGCTGCTGTGATTGGCCCAGGTACCATGTGATAGCTGTGGGCCAATCACAGCATCACAATAGAAAGCAAAACAGTCATGAATAGAAGCTATTCATGACAGCTAAAACTATTGCTTATAACAGTGATTGTCACTCTTATAAGCAATAATAGTGTAAAAAAACTGTAATCATGTGATCGCTATAACCAATCATAGCAATCACATGACACCCCGGCCACTCACAGTGGCCGGTTCCCAAGTGTGGTGATCCACTGTGTACACAGTGGTCATGGGATTGCACTTCTGCGTGCCTGGGGGGCAGTGTGCATTGCGCTCTGTGATGTACCAGTATATCGCGGTATCTGCCGCTTCTGCCGTCTCGCTGTAAAAGTACTATGAGGGGTTCAGCAAGTAGTTAAACCCAGCGGCTCCAGCAGGGGTAGTGCTACAGAGGTATGGGGGGGGGGGCACTGCTTTTTCTGGAGAGGACCCAAAAACAACTGAACCCAATATAAGAAGGACCTAGCGTATGTACTATGTCTAAGGTTATCAGTGGTGTACCCCAAGATACAGTGTTGGGGCCCTTACTTTTTAATATCTTTATAAATGATATTGGGTCTGGGATTTCTGTCTTTGCAGATGACACTAAGCTATGCAGTGGAATAACGTCCTTACAGGATGACTCCAATTTACAAGCCGACCTCAATGCTCTGTCTAATGGGGCGACTATGTGGCAAATGAGGTTCAATGTTGATAAATGTAAAGTTCTGCTCTTGGGGGCTAAGAATATGCATCATACATACTAGGGGGAGTACAACTGGGGGGATCAATGATGGAGAAGGATCTGGGGGATCCATAGCGGATAGGGTTAACACCTGTCTGGGATTCACCTGGACAGTCAGGGTTTGGAACTACGTGTCCGGGTTTCAGTCTGCCTGAAAGCCGGATGCATAAATCAGACTGGGCTGTAGCTCCCCAAGTAACTGAGATAGTCTCACAAAAATCTGTTGCCATTCGGGAGCTGTGGGCCGCTGTCTGGGGGCAGGTTTGGCATCAATGGGGCACTGGGGGGGCAATGATGTCAGCAAGAGCAGTTTGGCCACATCCACTGTTTGCTGCAGCAGGCTGCATTACCACTCTCTTTGGGTCACCCAAAGATATCCCAGGTTTTTTATAATCCTATAGTGTATACTATGAAAAAAAATGTGCCCTGTGCCGCTAAAGTGTTCGGGTTTGGCTTGAAGAAAAGCTGGCAACCCTAGTAGTGGAGAAGGATCTGGGGGGACCCGTAGTGGAGAAGGATATGGGGGGGATCGGTAGTGGAGAAGGATCTGGGGGGATCCGTAGTGGAGAAGGATCTGGGGGGATCCGTAGTGGAGAAGGATCTGGGGGGATCCGTAGTGGAGAAGGATCTGGGGGGATCCGTAGTGGAGAAGGATCTGGGGGGATCGGTAGTGGAGAAGGATCTGGGGGGGATCGGTAGTGGAGAAGGATCTGGGGGGATCCGTAGTGGAGAAGGATCTGGGAGGGTCCGTAGTGGAGAAGGATCTGGGAGGGTCCGTAGTGGAGAAGGATCTGGAAGGGGAGATCCGTAGTGGAGAAGGATCTGGGGGGATCCGTAGTGGAGAAGGATCTGGGGTGATCCGTAGTGGAGAAGGATCTGGGGGGATCCATAGTGGAGAAGGATCGGGGGTCATCTGTAGTGGAGAAGGATCTGGGGGATCCGTAGTGGAGAAGGATCTCGGGGGATCCGTAGTGAAGGATCTGGGGGGATTCGTAGTGGAGAAGGATCTGGGGGGGATCCGTAGTGGAGAAGGATCTGGGGGGATTCGTAGTGGAGAAGGATCTGGGGGGGATCCGTAGTGGAGAAGGATCTGGGGGGATCGGTAGTGGAGAAGGATCTGGGTGGATCCGTAGTGGAGAAGGATCTGGGGGGATCCGTAGTGGAGAAGGATCTGGGGGATCCGTAGTGGAGAAGGATCTGGGGGGGATCGGTAGTGGAGAAGGATCTGGGGGGATCCGTAGTGGAGAAGGATCTGGGAGGGTCCGTAGTGGAGAAGGATCTGGAAGGGGAGATCCATAGTGGAGAAGGATCTGGGGGGATCCGTAGTGGAGAAGGATCTGGGGGGATCTGTAGTGGAGAAGGATCTGGGGGATTCGTAGTGGAGAAGGATCTGGGGGGATCCGTAGCGGAGAAGGATCTGGGGGATCCGTAGTGGAGAAGGATCTGAGGGGTTCCGTAGTGAAGGATCTGGGGGGATTTGTAGTGGAGAAGGATCTGGGGGGATCCGTAGTGGAGAAGGATCTGGGGGGATCCGTAGTGGAGAAAGTTCTGGGGGGATCCGTAGTGGAGAAGGTTCTGGGGGGATCCATAGTGGAGAAGGATCTGGGGGGATCCGTAGCGGAGAAGGATCTGGGGGATCCGTAGTGGAGAAGGATCTGGGGGGATCCGTAGTGAAGGATCTGGGGGGATTCGTAGTGGAGAAGGATCTGGGGGGATCCGTAGTGGAGAAGGATCTGGGGGATCCGTAGTGAAGGATCTGGGGGGATTCGTAGTGGAGAAGGATCTGGGGGGATCCGTAGTGGAGAAGGATCTGGGGGGGATCCGTAGTGGAGAAGGATCTGGGGGGGATCCGTAGTGGAGAAGGATCTGGGGGGATCGGTAGTGGAGAAGGATCTGGGTGGATCCATAGTGGAGAAGGATCTGGGGGGATCCGTAGTGGAGAAGGATCTGGGGGGATCCGTAGTGGAGAAGGATCTGGGGGGGATCGGTAGTGGAGAAGGATCTGGGGGGATCCGTAGTCGAGAAGGATCTGGGAGGGTCCGTAGTGGAGAAGGATCTGGAAGGGGAGATCCATAGTGGAGAAGGATCTGGGGGGATCCGTAGTGGAGAAGGATCTGGGGGGATCTGTAGTGGAGAAGGATCTGGGGGATCCGTAGTGGAGAAGGATCTGGGGGGATCCGTAGCGGAGAAGGATCTGGGGGATCCGTAGTGGAGAAGGATCTGAGGGGTTCCGTAGTGAAGGATCTGGGGGGATTTGTAGTGGAGAAGGATCTGGGGGGATCCGTAGTGGAGAAGGATCTGGGGGGATCGGTAGTGGAGAAGGTTCTGGGGGGATCCGTAGTGGAGAAGGTTCTGGGGGGATCCGTAGTGGAGAAGGATCTGGGGGGATCCGTAGCGGAGAAGGATCTGGGGGATCCGTAGTGGAGAAGGATCTGAGGGGATCCGTAGTGGAGAAGGATCTGGGGGGATCTGTAGTGGAGAAGGATCTGGGGGGGATCCGTAGTGGTGAAGGATCTGGGGGGATCTGTAGTGGAGAAAGATCTGGGGGTTTTGGTGGATCATAAGCTCAATAATAACATGCAATGCCAAGCTGCGGTCTCCAAAGCGAGGAAAGTCCTTTCTTGTATAAGAGAGGTATGGACTCCAGAGAGAGAGACATCATCTGTACAAATCATTAGTAAAACCTCATCTGGAATATGCAGTTCAGTTTCTTAAAATCCTCCTGAAAGGTGAACTTATACGTTAAATCACTCACATAGGAAAATGGCTAAAGAATGACCTACATACCATTAAAAAACATTAACAACCCCCACGACAATACTCCTTATAGAAGGAATATTCCAGCACAGGACCCCTTTTATCTGTGTCAGGATTGAAGCTTCTGATGCTGCCCATGAAAGAGAAGATGGGAAAAAACAAAAAATAAATAAATTGCCGACCGCGGTATCGCCGTATTTTCCCCGGAGGCTCTCCTCCTCTCATCTGCTTCTCCAGTTGAGCCGTACAGGACGGTGTCATCATAAAAAAATAATCATGAATATTACAAGATAATAAATGTACTCGAGGGGCCCGGGGCTGAAAGGAGGAAACCCAGACACCTTGGTTCAGTAATGACCCTCATAAAAAGAAAGGAGCAGGCACACCCAAGTCTTGCCATGCTTACAAAGATTCACCGCTTGAATTCTTGGTCAGATTTTGGGCATCAGATTTAAAGCCCAACTTAAGTTTCTGGAAAAAAAGTAAAAATAAAATTGCCCATATTCATAAATGCAGTTCTGGCTGCAGTACCGACTCTCTGGCGCTGTCCCCCGCAAACCCACATTATGCCCTCTGACCTCACACTGGGGGGTTTATTTACTAAAGCTGGAGAGTGAAAAATCAGTCACACTTCTGCATAGAAACCAATCAGCTTCCAGGTTTTATTGCTAAAGCTTCATTGAACAAGCTGAAGTTAGAAGCTGATTGGTTTCTATGCAGAAGTGAGCCTAATTTTTCACTCTCCAGCTTTGGTAAATAAACCCCATAGTGTCAGGACCTGGATCAACTGCTTGTAGCACTGTGCTTCCCAAAGCAGAAGGTTGTAGTGTCAGTGTCCACCAGTGGGTGTCTCCCAACAGCCAGCAGATCCCAGTAATCCACCTGATGCTGGCTACTGGGAGGGTATTTAGGTCCTCTCCTATTAAGTTCCTCTTGCTCCAGTATTTTGCTTGTTGCCAGATACTGCTAGCTGTTATCCTGTTCCTGCTCTGTATGCTGTAGCATGTACTCTGCTACCTTGTACCTGCTCTCCCTTGTTCCTGATCCCAGTTTTAGCCCCCCCTTCTCATCTGCTGGCTGCTAGGAGACACCTGCTGGTGAACACCCAAACTATGGTTATTGTGGGGGTGTGTCATCAAGCTGCCCTGGACTCATAGAAGAAGTCTGCCAAGAACTTTATCCATGTCACATTTTTATCATACTTCTAATTTTCATAGTTTTTTTTCCCACAGAAAAACAGTTCCGGCTGGTTCTTTTTTTGAAGGGGGTCGGTCGGGTCGGGTCATCCGCACCCCCCCCCTATTATTCATTCACTACTGTCACACAACTGGGTGGGTTCAGGACGCAGTGCTCTGCGCCCAGAGCCCACCCTTTGTTGAAGCCTATTAGAGCCTCTGGCTCTAATCACGTGCATAACAAAAAAAAATTGGAATCCATTCCCCCCTATCCATGCGTCTGGCCCCCTAATCCACATGCAGGGCTTGGGGGGGGGGGGGTGAGGGCGGCACCCGTGCGCCACTAATGGATGGGACACCACTTCATAATTTTTTTTAAATATTGAGGTTAACAAAGGGCTTTTTAAGCACAAGAACGAGTCCAGGATAGTTCAAAGGAGCTTCTGTAGACCTTTTGAACCATTTCAAGCCCATTACCTCCTTTCAGAAATGCTAAAAAGCACCTTACTTTTATTATACCCTTTGAATCCAATGTATTTAGCCAAAATTTTACCAAAATCTTGGGGGAAATGAAAGCTAGTAGAAGTAGAAATTCCACGAAACACGTAGACAGTAGCTGATGTGTCTAGATCAGTGGTCTCCAAACTGCGGCCCGGGGGCCAGATGTGGCCCGTTGCTTGCCTTTATCTGTCCCTTGGGGCACTACTACCAACTGACACCAACGTTGGAGCACTGTTCCACCTACTGACATCATCAATGAGGCACTATTCTTCTCCTTTATATCAACAATGGGGCACTATTCCTTCCATCAAAACCAATGATGGGGCACTGATGCTGGGGCATTTTCTACTCACACTGGCCACCATCTGGCCCCCCTAAAACTTGAAGGACAGTAAACTGGCCCTTTGCCTAGAAAGTTTGGAGACCCCTGGTCTAGATTAAGCTTTTAATATTTTTTGCATGGATCTATGTTTTATATCAAATTTTATATTTTGTATACAATAAAATTTATTTTATGTGAAGCGCTATGTTGTAAGGACCTACTGTATATACTGTATAACACTGGGAAGGTTTTGGTAGGTCTACTTTAACGTTAGGGAGGGAATCCTGCCAGTGGTACTGTGTAGGTATAAGTCCTGGGTCCTGATCTTTTTGAATCTAACACAAAACAATTCTGCCAATAACTTCTACCCATGTCACACTTTACTTCTCTTTTTCGCTGTCTTTTTTTTCTTTCAATTAAAAATTGTACATTTTTTGGCACAAGAACAAGTCCAGGATAATTCAAATGAGATTCTATAGCCCTTTGGAGCCATTACAAGCCCATTGCCTCCTTAAAAAAAATGGTAAAAAGCACCTTACTTTTATTATCCCTTTTGAATACAATGTATTTAGACAAAATTTTACCAAAATTTTGGGGCTCTCAGTGTTGTTCATTCCTAGTTATTGGAGCTCACATTCGGATTTGGCACTGGGGCCTTGCAGGTTTTGGTTGTTCCTCTCCTTTTTGATGAAAATCACTCATTCAGATACTGAATCAGAAAAGTGTTTTTTTGTGAGGAGGCCGACAAGTACGGGTGACTAATCCCAATTCACGTAGACATGAAGGGAGATGTTTGCTTCGTGCCGGTTTACCCAAAGTTTATGTTTTTCTTCTGATTCTATTTTTAATTTTTTTTTTGCCTCTACATTGCCACAAAGCCATTCGTTAGTCGGTGACCTCTTCTGGCAACTGTCTAATGCCGCCCACCGCTGACTGCCGGTTGGGCTGCCGGGATCCTCTTTTCCGAAATATAAAAGCAGTCCCTAAAGATTTTAAAATCTCCCTTTTAAGCAGCTAATAAATATTCCTCTCATTCGTTTACCAGCCACATCTAACGGTTTAATTGCCTCTTCTCCTTTGATCGTGAAAACTTCAGTTTGTTTATTTATTTATTTCAGACAATGTGATGTTACCGAGTGTGTCAGCGTTTTGGAAATGGGGTTGGGGTACCCTGGGGGGTTCAGAACAAGTTTTGCTTTTTTTTTATTCTCCTGTGAAAGTGTTTTGCTGCATTCAAATATTGCGTTTAGCAGGATGGACTGAACAATCTCAGGGAATTGGCGTGCAATGTGCGTGGTCCCTGCAAACTGCCAATTTGCAGCAGATGAAAGATATGGCCATGGCTTAATTAATGGGATATACTGGGAAGATTTCTATTGGTGCTTTTTATAACATTCGTTCCGGGAGCACCTTGTACTGATGGATGAAAATATTTCATGGCGGTTGTTCAAAATGAATCCAAATGGAAAGAAAGGAAGCCCAACGCAGGCCTGCCTCAACTTTATCATGACTGGCCATGCGTTATAGTGTGCTGCATGAACAGAATTCTGCAGGGACCTTTATTGTTCTGTTGCCGTCCCAAAATAAATTGCCTCTATGCAACTCACAATAACGGTCATAAACACCCCAATGGATCGGAAAAGTGTGAAGGAGACCAGTGGTGGCCCGTCCATAGGGGGGGCCCGGGCGCCGCCCCCCCCCCCCCCCAGGCAGTCAAAAAATAAAAAAGAATAAAAAAAATAATATTTTTTTTTTAAACATGTCCCTTTAAATTTTATTTTATTTTTTAAAGGTCCTTATGTGCACTGTGTCCTGGCGCAGGGCGCCGGGCACAGTGCAATATGCGAAATGCCACGTCTGTGCAATCACAAGATTGCAGATGAGGCACTTCATTTGCACTAAAAAACGCTCTTTGTGGCGCTTTCGAGGCCGTCACAGCTTCTTGAACGACGGAGCGGCCGGGCGGGTGCACGCCTCATAGAATACCACTGGCATGGACATGGGCGGTGCTTCCTATTGTTCAAGTCCTGACGTTAGGACGTCAGGACGTCAAACGTGCCGCCTGAAAGGATCGTTCATCAAGAGGAGGTAGGAGCTCATGCATTCCTCCTGACTTGTCAAACCCCTGCTTGTGAATTATTTCTTCTGACCATTATTATATTATGAGTTCAACCATACCCCCCCCCCGGTTATCAGTCTGACCTTTTGTTCATGTCACCCGGCCGGCGAGAAAACGCCCCCCCCCTTGTTGGCACACGATCGGCGGGAGCAGCCACCCCCCCCCCCCCCCGCTTATCAATTAAAAAAAAATATTTATATCACCCGGCCGCCGCAGCAACCCCCCCTGCCTATCAATCAAAAAACTTATTTTATATCACCTCACCCGGCCGCCGCAGCACAAACCCCCCCCCCCGCTTATCAATAAAAAAAAGATTTTTATATCACCCGGCTGCCACAGCAATCCACACCCCCCCCACTTATCAATAAAAAAAATACTTTTATATCAACCGCCCGCCGCAGCACCCACCCCCACCCCCCACCACGCTTATCAATAAAAAAAAAAATTATATCACCCGGCCGCCTCAGCAAAACCCCAACCCCCCCACCCCGCTTATCAATAAAATGTTTTTTTTATATCACTCGGCCGCCGCAGCACCCCCCCTCCCCGCCCCCCGCTTGTCAATAAACGGCACCCCCCCCTTAATAGGCACACGATCGGCGGGAGCAGCAGCACAAACCCCCCCCAGCTTATCAATTAAATATTTTTTTTATGTCACCCGGCCGCCACGAAAAACGGCCCCCCCGCCCTTAATAGTCACACGATCGGCGGGAGCAGCAGCACTAACACCCCCCCCCCCGACCCCCCCGCTTTTCAATTAAAATGTTTTTTTATATCACCCGGCCGTCGTGAAAAACGCCCCCCCCCCCTAATAGTCACACGATCAGCGGGAGCAGCAGCACCAACCCCCCCCACCGCCGGGAAAAATGCCCCCCTCGCCTTAATAGTACAATTTATATGACACGATCGGTGGGAGCAGCGGCACCACCACCACCCCCCCCCCCCCTTATCAGTCTAACTTTTTTAATATCAGCCGGCCGGCGGGAAAAACGCCCCCCCCTTAATAGTATAATTTATATCACACGATCGATGGGAGCAGCGGCACCTGGCGAGCCCCGCCGCCCCCCTTATAATTTTTTTTAACATTAGCTGACCAGCGGCAGCAGAGGATCCCCCCCCCCTGCTTATCAATGTCCCTCAGTCTCAGTTCAAATGCTGGCAGGTGCCGCAGGTGGTTGGCTTTCCCTGGTTGCAGGCCTCAAAATAAAAATAAATAAAAAAAGTGCTGTGACAGCATGTGGTGGCTATTTCTGAGTATTTCACTGTAAGTCAACTGATTCACCAGGTTTGTGGTCGGCGGCGTACCATTTCAGCCATACTAACTGTATGGCTGAAATCGCATCGCACGGACATCGCATGTGATTTGCACTGCAGTGCGGTGCAAATCACATGCGATTTTTGCACCACGCAGCAGTTTGAACTGGCACTGAGCCTAGGTTTCCACAAATCTGATGGCTCTAGCAATGTTAACTGTGAAGTTGGCCCATCAGAATGCAGTTCACATGCAGAAAAATCCGCTTTTCATTTAGGCACCGTTTCCACTTGTGCGACTTGGGACTTCAATGTTGCATGACAAGTCGTACCCGATGATTTCCAATGAGAACCGTTCATATCTTTGCAACGTCAAGTTATAGCGACTTCAAAGTAGACCCTGCACTACTTTGGTCCCACTTTGATGTGACTTGAGGTCCATAGACCTCCAGAATACACAGCAATTGCTTGAAGTCACTGCAAAATCGCAGCAAAAAATTGTGGCAGAATCTTGCGACTTTCAGGCTAACGCAGCCTGAAAGTTGCACAATTCTGCTGCAATTTTGATGAGACTTAATGCAATTCCTGTGTATTCTGGAGGTCTATGGACCTCAAGTCACATCAAAGTGGGACCAAAGTAGTGCAGGGTCTACTTTGAAGTCGCTGTGACTTGACGTTGCACAGATATGAACGGTTCTCATTGGAAATCATCGGGTGCGACTTGTCATGCAACATTGAAGTCCCAAGTCGCACAAGTGGAAACGGTGCCTAAATGAAAAGCGGATTTTTCTGCATGTGAACTGCATTCTGATGGGCCAACTTCACAGTTAACATTGCTAGAGCCATCAGATTTGTCCGTAGTCTTTACAGAGCATGCGCAGGTATAATTATCAGATTTTACTACCGCGAGAAGTACCCATGGTAGTAAAATCCAATCGTTAAGGCTCCTTTCACACTTGTGCGACTTGAAAGTCACGTGATTTTTGCAGCGACTTGAAGCAATGTCTGTGTAATCTTGAGGTCTCTGCCTCAAGTCGCATCAAAGTCGGATGAAAGTAGTACAGGGACTACTTTGAAGTCGCACAGATATGAATTGAACTCGTTGGAAATCATGGGGTATGACTTGTCATGCAACTTTGCAGTCCCAAGTCGCAGGACAAGTCGCACAAGTTTGAAAGGGCCTCAGGTTGTCTGTAGCACCTTATCACTGCTGCTACCTGATCATTGCTTCAGTGTATTGTTTTACTGGTTGTGACTCACGATTCTTTCAGTGTACTGTGTTCTAACAACTCATGATTCTTTGACTCAGTAACTCAGTAATTCTTTAGCTCGGTGTACTGTGTGCTCCTGTCAGTTTGTTTGCGCCGATCTGTAAGGCTGCGCTATATACCATGATTTGTGATGCTGGGGTTGTATACTCTGTCCTGTGATGCTGAGCTGTATACTCCTGACACTGAGTGAAAGCTAGTGGAATACAGGGGACGGAGTGGGTGGATTCTATAAGGGGTGTGGCTTGTGAGAAGTGGGAGGGGCAAACGTGGAGGGGCGGAGTCTTGCGCCCCCCCCCATCCTAAAACTTCACCAGCCGCCACTGAAGGAGACCTACATCGAATAATTCAAAGTTTGTTTCTGGAAAGATAAACCCCATGACAGCCTTTTCTTTCTCTTGTAGAGCTTGGTGAGACCCTTGTGCTGAGTTCCTGGGTCTGTACACCCGCTGTGCCCATTATGAGGAGTTCTCACGCTGAGTTCCCAGGTCTTATAAGGGGTTCCCACCATCCCTGTGCTGAGTTCCTGGGTCTGTACACCCACTGTGCCCATTATGAGGAGTTCTCAAGCTGAGTTCCCAGGTCTTATAAGGGGTTCCCACCATCCGTGTGCTGAGTTCCTGGGTCTGTACACCCGCTGTGCCCATTATGAGGAGTTCTCACGCTGAGTTCCCAGGTCTTATAAGGGGTTCCCACCATCCCTGTGCTGAGTTCCTGGGTCTGTACACCCACTGTGCCCATTATGAGGAGTTCTCAAGCTGAGTTCCCAGGTCTTATAAGGGGTTCCCACCATCCCTGTGCTGAGTTCCTGGGTCTGTACACCCACTGTGCCCATTATGAGGAGTTCTCAAGCTGAGTTCCCAGGTCTTATAAGGGGTTCCCACCATCCCTGTGCTGAGTTCCTGGGTCTGTACACCCACTGTGCCCATTATGAGGAGTTCTCACGCTGAGTTCCCAGGTCTTATAAGGGGTTCCCACCATCCCTGTGCTGAGTTCCTGGGTCTGTACACCCACTGTGCCCATTATGAGGAGTTCTCACGCTGAGTTCCCAGGTCTTATAAGGGGTTCCCACCATCCCTGTGCTGAGTTCCTGGGTCTGTACACCCACTGTGCCCATTATGAGGAGTTCTCAAGCTGAGTTCCCAGGTCTTATAAGGGGTTCCCACCATCCCTGTGCTGAGTTCCTGGGTCTGTACACCCACTGTGCCCATTATGAGGGGTTCCCACCATTCCTGTGCTGAGTTCCCGGGTCTGTACACCCGCTGTGCCCATTATGTTCCATTGTGAGGAGTTCCCACCATCCCTGTGCTGAGTTCCTGGGTCTGTACACCCTCTGTGCCCATTACGAGGGGTTCCCACCATCCCTATGCTGAGTTCCCGAGTCTGTACACCCGCTGTGCCCAATATGAGGGGTTCCCACCCTCCCTGTGCTGAGTTCCCGAGTCTGTACACCCGCTGTGCCCATTATGAGGAGTTCTCACGCTGAGTTCCCAGGTCTTATAAGGGGTTCCCACCATCCCTGTGCTGAGTTCCTGGGTCTGTACACCCACTGTGCCCATTATGAGGAGTTCTCACGCTGAGTTCCCAGGTCTTATAAGGGGTTCCCACCATCCCTGTGCTGAGTTCCCGAGTCTATACACCCGCTGTGCCCATTATGAGGGGTTCCCACCATCCCTGTGCTGAGTTCCCGAGTCTGTACACCCGCTGTGCCCATTATGAGGGGTTCCCACCATCCCTGTGCTGAGTTCCCGTGTCTGTACACCCGCTGTGCCCATTATGAGGGGTTCCCACCATCCCTGTGCTGAGTTCCCGAGTCTGTACACCCGCTGTGCCTATTATGAGGGGTTCCCACCATCCCTGTGCTGAGTTCCCGGGTCTGTACACCCGCTGTGCCCATTATGAGGGGTTCCCACCATCCCTGTGCTGAGTTCCCGGGTCTATACACCCGCTGTGCCCAGTATGAGGGGTTCCCACCATCCCTGTGCTGAGTTCCCGGGTCTGTACACCCACTGTGCCCATTATGAGGGGTTCCCACCATCCCTGTGCCGATCAGGTAAAATTTCATATAAACAAACAAAAAAATGCAGAAACATCTGAAATGTGTTTTTTATGGTGACATTGGATTCTGATTGTCCTGTATTCTGAGATTTTCCGATGGCGGATATACCAGACGGATAATATATTTGTAATAGACGGTTGCCCGCCTCTAATCAAACATATGCACAACTGACGAGCCAATACCGCGGGCTGCAAGCGATACACAAAAGTCGCCGGGTTAATGGTGGCTCACGCAAGTGTCACAAAGACAAGCAGCCGTGCCGCGCCGGTGCTGATTAGTGCCACGGTCCCCAAAGATTACAATCAATGCCGCTTAGAGGACAGGAATGTGGCGGCTAATTATCAGGCTCCGCGTTTAATGAGCTTTGATTGCCGAGAAATACAGAGATGTGGTGGGAAGGAAGCGCCTTTTGTTACAGGAAGAATTATCGGACGCCAATTTCGCCCTTTTTTTTTTTCTCCGTTTTGCATTTTATTTATCCTTAATAAAGAGATCGGCTTTCCCCGCATCCCTTCCTCCCTCCACCACCTGCAAGGCGGTACCGCCGGGGAGATGTAAGAGTCCCCGCGCTCCTGTACGGGGAGTACGCGGGCGATGAACTTGCGCTTGTTCTAATTTGTTATGATGCTGATTGTGTACACAGCACATATTACAGTATAAGTGCTCCAGCCCCGGTAATTACCACCCCCCTGCCGTGCGCGGCAAAGCTTTGGCAAACACAACTTTTTTTTTTCCTTTCTGAGGGAAGCGAGATGAATTACGCGCAGTTCGCGGTGGCAGCTGAGCCCTCTAATTTTAGTATATCCTAATGGCGGCGGTGGGTGTATTTTTACCTGTAACCACAGAGTGCGCTGAATTTAATTTACTGTGAAAGAATCACAAAAAAAAAATAAAAAGAAAGGAAAAAATAAATAAATAAACAGGAGATCTAAATGTTACATTGTATGAATGTATATTGTGTATATATTATATATCCAGGAGCTACTCGTGTCCGCCTGCTGTAGGGCGTGACAGATTTGCTGTGAATCTAGGCGCCAGCTAAAAAAGTGATTTTTTTACCTAAACAAATATTCAATTTATTTGGTGATCGGGCAGCTGATCGATTGGGTTTTTGGATGGAGCTGCATGTCCGAGGTGTCGGGTGGTGGGGGTTGCTTGCAACTGGTGCCAGCGGTGGGTGGGCTGGTGCCTGGGATTTGTTGGGCCCTGATGTGACTTGTGTATCGCAATCAATGTTTTCATGTGTAGGCACACCAATGTGTGCGTTTACAATTGTGGATGCGTATATGATGGAGTGGGGAGCCTTAAATAAACTTTTTTTTTTTGGGGGGGTGGTCCATGTGCTTACGGGTCAGGAACAAGATGGAGAGACGAGCGGACACCTCCCTCCTCTCTACCTGTGATTGGGAGGGGGTGTGTGCCAGAGGCAGGCTGTGATTGGGAGGGGGTGTGTGCCAGAGGCAGGCTGTGATTGGGAGGGGGTGTGTGCCAGAGGCAGGCTGTGATTGGGAGGACGTGTGTGCCAGAGGCAGGCTGTGATTGGGAGGAGGTGTGTGCCAGAGGCAGGCTGTGATTGGGAGGGGGTGTGTGCCAGAGGCAGGCTGTGATTGTGAGGGGGTGTGTGCCAGAGGAAGGCTGTGATTGTGAGGGGGTGTGTGCCAGAGGAAGGCTGTGATTGGGAGGGGGTGTGCCAGAGGCAGGCTGTGATTGGGTGGGGGTGTGTGCCAGAGGCAGGCTGTGATTGGGAGGGGGTGTGTGCCAGAGGAAGGCTGTGATTGGGAGGGGGTGTGCCAGAGGCAGGCTGTGATTGGGAGGAGGTGTGTGCCAGAGGCAGGCTGTGATTGGGAGGGGGTGTGTGCCAGAGGAAGGCTGTGATTGGGAGGGGGTGTGCCAGAGGAAGGCTGTGATTGGGAGGGGGTGTGCCAGAGGCAGGCTGTGATTGGGAGGGGGTGTGTGCCAGAGGCAAGCTTTGATTGGGAGGGGGTGTGTGCTAGAGGCAGGCTGTGATTGGGAGGGGGTGTGTGCCAGAGGCAGGCTGTGATTGGGAGGGGGTGTGTGCCAGAGGCAGGCTGTGATTGGGAGGGGGTGTGCCAGAGGCAGGCTGTGATTGGGAGGGGGTGTGTGCCAGAGGCAGGCTGTGATTGGGAGGGGGTGTGCCAGAGGCAGGCTGTGATTGGGAGGGGGTGGGCCAGAGGCAGGCTGTGATTGGGAGGGGGTGTGTTCCAGAGGCAAGCTTTGATTGGGAGGGGGTGTGTGCCAGAGGAAGGCTGTGATTGGGAGGGGGTGTGTGCCAGAGGCAGGCTGTGATTGGGAGGGGGTGTGTGCCAGAGGCAGGCTGTGATTGGGAGGACGTGTGTGCCAGAGGCAGACTGTGATTGGGAGGGGGTGTGTGCCAGAGGCAGGCTGTGATTGGGAGGGGGTGTGTGCCAGAGGCAGGCTGTGATTGGGAGGGGGTGTGTGCCAGAGGCAGGCTGTGATTGGGAGGAGGTGTGTGCCAGAGGCAGGCTGTGATTGGGAGGAGGTGTGTGCCAGAGGCAGGCTGTGATTGTGAGGGGGTGTGTGCCAGAGGAAGGCTGTGATTGGGAGGGGGTGTGCCAGAGGCAGGCTGTGATTGGGTGGGGGTGTGTGCCAGAGGCAGGCTGTGATTGGGAGGGGGTGTGTGCCAGAGGAAGGCTGTGATTGGGAGGGGGTGTGCCAGAGGCAGGCTGTGATTGGGAGGAGGTGTGTTCCAGAGGCAGGCTGTGATTGGGAGGGGGTGTGTGCCAGAGGAAGGCTGTGATTGGGAGGGGGTGTGCCAGAGGAAGGCTGTGATTGGGAGGGGGTGTGCCAGAGGCAGGCTGTGATTGGGAGGGGGTGTGTGCCAGAGGCAGGCTGTGATTGGGAGGGGGTGTGTGCCAGAGGCAGGCTGTGATTGGGAGGACGTGTGTGCCAGAGGCAGGCTGTGATTGGGAGGGGGTGTGTGCCAGAGGCAGGCTGTGATTGGGAGGCGGTGTGTGCCAGAGGCAGGCTGTGATTGGGAGGAGGTGTGTGCCAGAGACAGACTGTGATTGGGAGGAGGTGTGTGCCAGAGGCAGGCTGTGATTGTGAGGGGGTGTGTGCCAGAGGAAGGCTGTGATTGGGAGGGGGTGTGCCAGAGGCAGGCTGTGATTGGGAGGGGGTGTGTGCCAGAGAAAGGCTGTGATTGGGAGGGGGTGTGCCAGAGGAAGGCTGTGATTGGGAGGGGGTGTGCCAGAGGCAGGCTGTGATTGGGAGGGGGTGTGTGCCAGAGGCAAGCTTTGATTGGGAGGGGGTGTGTGCTAGAGGCAGGCTGTGATTGGGAGGGGGTGTGTGCCAGAGGCAGGCTGTGATTGGGAAGGGGTGTGTGCCAGAGGCAGGCTGTGATTGGGAGGGGGTGTGCCAGAGGCAGGCTGTGATTGGGAGGAGGTGTGTGCCAGAGGCAGGCTGTGATTGGGAGGGGGTGTGCCAGAGGCAGGCTGTGATTGGGAGGGGGTGGGCCAGAGGCAGGCTGTGATTGGGAGGGGGTGTGTTCCAGAGGCAAGCTTTGATTGGGAGGGGGTGTGTGCCAGAGGCAGGCTGTGATTGGGAGGGGGTGTGTGCCAGAGGCAGGCTGTGATTGGGAGGGGGTGGGCCAGAGGCAGGCTGTGATTGGGAGGGGGTGTGTGCCAGAGGCAAGCTTTGATTGGGAGGATGTGTGTGCCAGAGGAAGGCTGTGATTGGGAGGGGGTGTGTGCCAGAGGCAGGCTGTGATTGGTCAGAGGGTGTGGTAGAAAACTATCCAATCCAGACATGTGTGTGATGTGTGTCTGCACAGTGTCCTGTACCTCTGAATGGCCAGCCAAAGGATGAAAACCGACCACCTAACACAGATCAGCTTCTGTACTTTGTGTGGTCAGTTAAGAAGAAGGAAGAAAGGTGACTGGCAGGATCAACCAGGGACTTCAGATGGAAGTAGGACAGGAAATGACAGATTACATCACTGACAGACTGCAATATAGATGTCACCCTGCAATATACACTTAGTCCACTTATATTTTACCTTCCCCCTTGACGCCAAAATGTTTGGTGAAAATGGCAAATCCCAAGAAGAGGAAAACTCTTGGTGTCACTTCCCCCTTCATACAATCAGACAGAATTTACTGAAGCTTTTTCTTTGGTTGGACCCGAGTGCTCCGGGGATCCAGAGGGGATACACACAGAAATAACATGAAGGTGATAACAGAAGGAATCTCAGTATTCATACTTCATACTCCCCTTCATCCAGCGGGGGAGGAATTAGTGATGCAGATTACACAGGAGGTGTAAAGACGCCGTCATTTCATCGTATTAGAGGAGGGGGAGGAGTTGGCGATGAACCTTCCACCACATTACAATAAATGAACCAATAAAGAATTCGAATTTTGAGCATTTTTTTCCCCACGTAGTGAGGTGGATGGGAGTCTCAGAGATATCAATCATCTTTATGACAATTCTCGTTAAATTCTTCATCGTAGCTGACAACCTTACAGGGAATGTCACAGCAAGAGATTAGCGTTATGTCGGATAACGCCGCGCAATTTTATAATCACATCACAAAAAACATCAATTTCTCCAAAGACAAAATCAGCGCACTTCAGGGAACAGATTTTATTTTTGAACCGGCAAATAATACCGGATACATCATTGTCTCCTTCTCGAAAATAATGGCCTTTGTTGATGAACCAATCACATGTTATTAGCGGTTATTGATTAGTATTCGTTTTATTTCATTATATCATATTATCTTATAGGAAGGAAGTATATACAGTATATATATCCACTTGCCGACCATAATGCGTAAATATACTGTAACGACACCCCGTGTATGAAAGGGGTTAAAGTCGTTTAGGATATTCCATTTCCGAACACCAAGGCCGCTACCAGACGCTCCAACCAGCCGAATAAGACCCCATACGAGTAATTCTCCCCCAAATACGAGACGACGCTCTGTATGAGGTTAAAGCAGGAATCACAATCTTTTTAGAAAAGACTACAAGTTTTATACACAGTCAAAAGAGGAGGTGCATCATATTACTCTGGAAATACACCTGTGACCAGAAGCCTAATTAACATGAGCTAATTAACTAATCCCTTACAGCAGCTGAAGACTCAGAGACATGACCTTTAGGCTAGACTTGCCGTCTGGTAGCTCAGAAGACGCAATCAACATTATCACAAATTTCACCTTCACACAATTCCAGGGTCAGTTAGCACAAGAAACAATGAGATCTAATGTCTCTTAAATTGAACTTCCTGGAATGCCCATATAAGGAGTTATACTTCCTGGGCATAGCCCTCACAGTGTACAGGGGATAACATCTTCATATTTCTTGAGAGATATTGTTAATGAATATTACTGTCCCATTTGAAGTAGTCCAAGATATATTTTCTCAGTCACCCTATGCCCCTAATGGACACAGGGGGATTTAGACATAAGAGGTGTATGGAGAGCTGAAGCAAGGGTATCTCATACTTCCTAAGAGATTCTGGGTTCCACAGGCCCTCCCGTTACATATACATTGCGGCTTGCAATCAGTTTCCTGGGGTTGTGGGTGAAGCTATCAGCCATAACCCGGGTATTTTTTTTCAGACGCCGATTGGCTTTCTCATGAAAGCGGTCAGAGCAGCAAATTAGACACTGGATCACTTTCAGAGGAAACGGAAGTTGTCCCCCCCCCCCCCCTCCGCCAGTGTTTCTTGGGCCTACCCTTTTTACCTGCGCACCCGAGAAACCATCAGACAGTTCGCTTGGCTGGCAATAGAGGTTCCCAGAGACCAGATCTTGTCACCTCTATGATCTAGGAGGACTGGAGAAACGTCATGACCTCACTTCTGGTCTAGGGCAGAAGTAAACAATTTTTTTATTTTTTTTAAGCAAAAGATTATTTTTTTTTATTGATCTTTTGCTTTTAAAGGTAGAGGAGAGATTTGCGGTTCTTATTTTTAAAGTACGATTAATCCAATAAATCAATCAGCACAAACAAAACCCTAACCCCTAAAACCAGAATAAATGCAGCTAGCACAAAAGATCATCACATAATCCAAACAGAAAGTTAATACAAAAAGGTGCAGCGCATGAATAAATTAAATTAAATAAAATGAAATGAAAAAGTCCAATATAATCCAGCAGACAGTGAGGAGGACTACAAGTCCCAGCAATCACCAGGGAAGATTCCACGTGTGAGGCCGCACTTCAAGTGACAGATGGTAACAGACCCTCCACCTCCAACACACTCGCTTCGCTCACCTCAAATGACAGACCGCTGAACTGTCTGACGAAGTCCTTTTCAATGTAACGCGTACGGGGGAGGAGCCACGCACTGACATCACCTGCTGCCGTTCTGTGTCTCTTTCACCTCCAGCTTTGCTGTGGAAATGCGTGTTTTGTAACAGATGTCTGCGAGTAGCTAATTTTAAATTAAAAGCCCTTTCTACCAGCCTACGTTCCTTGTCAAAGGCGGGAGACACGGCGCTGAAACGGCGGAATAAGAAGATGGTTGTTCTCTGGGGACTTCTTCAGAAGATGAGGAACCCCCGGGATTGGAATGATGAGGTATTTATCCAGATTAGGGGCCAGCAACCTTTTCCATGTTAAGGGGTCTTTTTGTTAAAAAAAATTGCAACATTAGTGGAAGTGTAATAGATAATATTCGTAATGTTTGTAATATGTGTGTCATGGTTTCTTTGTTGCCTTTCGTAGAGGGAATGTAACATTCCATAATATTCGACCCCAAGAGAAAAGTAGCCATAAGAACATTCGACCATGAGAGTTAACATTCATTGGTGGAGGAAATATTTTAACACTGTAGGCTAAGAACATTCGACCAGCAGGGGAAATACTATGAAGGAGACCTCAGCATTGTGTACAGTATATAGAGATTGCTGTGTGAATGGCTGAATAAATGAGTGTTGGGCTGAACCTCCATCTGCGGTGTGAAAGGAAACATTTAGCACCGATATTATTACTAATTCACAATGTGACAGCTTCCGATTAAGCCTTGGTGGCCAGGGCGAAACGCGTCAGTAGCGTGGCTTAGAAGGTGTTACAGGCTGAGGCCATTCTACATCTCGTCACGAATTCACACCCGGCGTACGGAGAAGGTTCCGCGTCTGTGAGTAGCTAATTTGAAATGAAAAGCCCTTTCTACCAGCCTACAGTGTGCACTTCGATCATTTTTGCTCTCACCTATGTTTACCCTCGGGGAATCGTTTGGAGTTCCTGCCTGTCTCTGGAGGATTTCTTCTCTAATGGGACCTGCTTTCGTGACCATCTGTTAGTTCCGCGGTCTGTCATTTGAGGTGAGCGAAGCAAGCGTGTTGGAGGTGGAGGGTCTGTTACCATCTGCCACTTACACGTGGAATCTTCCCTGGTGATTGCTGGGACTTGTAGTCCTTCTCTCTGTCTGCTGGATTATATTGGGCTTTTTCATTTCATTTTATTTAATTTAATTTATTCATGCGCTGCACCTTTTTGTATTAACTTATTTTTAAAGTGTCGCCTATGAAGATTTGTCACCATTCCGCCAGCGTGCACAATTTTAAAGCATGACATGTTTGGTATTTATTTACTCGCCGTTACACCATCTTTTATATTCTACCAAATAATTGGGTTATATATTGTGTTTTTTTGCTTTAAAATGTATTAAAATAAATTTTTCCCCCAAAAGTTGAATTTTTTAAAATCGCTGCGCAAATACCGTGTGACATAAAAAATTGCAAAAAGATTGCCATTTTGTTCTCTAGGGTCTCTGCTGAAAAAAATGTACCATATTTGGGGGGTTCTAAGTAAATTTTGTAGCAAAATATACAGATTTTTACATGTAAACAAAAAGTGTCAGAAAAGGCGTGGTCTTCAGGTGGATAATATACAGGTGGAAGACAAAGACTTCATCAAGGGCTCCATCACAGGGAAACAGAAGATGGTTGTTCTCCGGGGACTTCTTCAGAAGATGAGGAACCCCCGGGATTGGATCAGCAACCTTTTCCACGTTAAGAAGTCTTTTTATAAAAAAATAAATGGCAACATTAGTGGAAGTGTAATAATAAATTTTCGTAATGTTTGTAATATGTGTGTCATGGTTTCTTTGTTGCCTTTCGCAGAGTGAATAATATTAGACCCCAAGAAAAAAGTAGCCAGAAGAACATTCGACCATGAGAGTTAACATGCATTGATGTAGAAAATATCTGAACACTGTAGGCTAAGAACATTCGACCAGCAGAGGAAATACTATGAAGGAGACCTCAGCATTGTGTACAGTATATAGGGACTGCTGTGTGAATGGCTGAATAAATGAGTGTTGGGCTGAACATACCTCCATCTGGAGTGTGAAAGGAAACATTTTGCAGGGATATTATTACCAATTCAAAACGTGACAGCTTCCTCCTGATGATTAAGCCCCGGTGGCCAGGGTGAAACGCGTCAGTGGCATGGCTTAGAAGGAGTTACAGGCTGAGGCCATTCTACATCTCTTTCTATCTATGAGCTGGTGTGTGTGCCGTGATTTTTGTGCCTCTGTAGCCTGTAGCTTCCTTCTGGTTATTAGGGAGGCGACACCTACCGGCATTCTAACAACCAGTGACCTCTCCTCTTCTGGAGACACCTGACTGATGGGTGGATATAAACAGAAGGGATAGTGTATTTAAAGTGGTTGTAAACCCACTTTGCAAAAAAAAAAAAAAAAAAAACAATCTAACACCTGAAAGACAAAGGCATAATGAGCTAGTATGCATAGCATGTAATACTCCCCTGGGATCGAAGCCCCCGCTGCGGTGCCCGACACAGAACCGGCCGGCGACATGTCCTCCTGGAGTCACTTCTGGGTAACGCGGCTCCGGCGCTGTGATTGTCCGGAGCCGTGATGACGTCACTCCCCCCCGCATGCGCGCAGGACCCGCCATTAATGGCACAATTATTGAAAGCAACAGCAAGTACATGCCATTGCTTCAGTGCGCATGTGCCTGATTACATCGGCAGATGCAAATACAGGGGATATCTCCTAAACCGTGCAGGTTCAGGAGATATCCGGGGTAGCCTTATTATAGGCTTACCTGTAGCATAAAGTGTGTTGCCAGGGTTTACAACCTCTTTAAAAAAAATGGTCTGGTATGGATTTTAAAGGGGACCACACAATTTAAAATAAAAATAAAATGAAGAGGCTCGGGGTGCCCCCAAATCTATACCAGAACCTTTGAGACTGCTTTGGATTTTGAGGGGAACCTCAGGCAAAAAACAAGAAAAAAAAAAAGCATGGGGTCCCCTACAAATCCATACCAGACCATTATCTGAGCATGCAGCCTGGGTGGCAAGGAAGGGGGGAGACGAGTGTGCGTCCCCTCCCCCAACCACATGTGGGGGGGGGACTTGTCATGTTAATGCCCCTCCCCTACAACCCTGGCTCAGATTAAAATATGGGGGCCCCCTTTAAAAATAAAGGGGTCCCCAGATCTTGCCCCCCCCTATGTGAATGAGTAATGAGTACAAAAAATGTCCCTTTGATGTAAATCCATCGTCGTTCACTTCATCCCGCGGTGCAGATCTATAACATTCATGACGCCCGACACCCGCCGAAAGAAAAAAAAAAACACCAACTGCCAAAACATCCGAACCCGTCACTTGACCCCCAATAAATGTCACCTCCTGGTCTCCACTGCTGCAATGTAAGAAAAGGGGGGGGGGAGGGGGGTCTCAATAATATACTGTCTGTGAATTGTTACTCTGCTATCTGAAGGGTTAAGCTGAGTGATCGGATATCAAACAAATACAAATCAATAAAGATTAACCCTTTGTTTCAGTTTAGTCTTTTATTCAGGTGTGATTAGTGACCCCACTGTGGCTCACGATGCCCATCTGTCCGCAGATGCTTCCTTGACCTTCTGCGAGTCCATTCATCCATATTTATTGATTTGGATATTCCCACTTTAAGGCCGGGTTCACACATGCTGGGGCCGCGGCTCATGGCGGGGGGTCCGGTGTGTTCCCGTTCACCAATTCAGGTCCGAAGTTTTGCCTGAACTCACACCTGAATCGGAACCAAAGACGCACAGGACCCTTTCCAAATGGGGACGGCGGCCGCCTGCGGCCCCCGGAGGTGTGTGAACCGGCTTCATTGCGAGGCGCGCACACTCTCCTGTCATGCGAATTGGATGCAGAGAAAACCCTCCTCCAATTCCCATAAAAGAGGCGTCAGGTATTGGAGCAAACAGGTTTTCATGTTATCACCCAAAGTACCTGATCTTCCCTTTCCAGTGCTCACACCTTCCTATGTGAATTGGCACCCAGAGCAGAACAAGCTGAATTTTCCATTCTTCCCCCGAGTTCAGCATCACAAACAACTCGCTGATCCTGTTATCTTGCACTCACATGCAGGGGGGTACAGGCAGTACACCTGTAAGGGGCCCGAAGGTCCCCAGGGGTCCGGATGGCAACCCCCCTTTTTAAAAAAAAATAAAAATAATTTTTTTTTTTTTTTTTTTTTTTTTTTTTTTGTAAGGGGCCAAAGGTCCCCAGGGGCCCATAGGTCCTCAGGGCCCCGGATGGCAACCCCCCTTTTTTTTATAAAATGTTTTTATTTTATTTTTATTTTTTTGTAAGGAGCCCAGAGGTCCCCAGGGCCCCAGGGCCCCAGATGGCAACCCCCCCCTTTTTTTTGTTTTTTATAAAAAAAAAAAATCTTTGTAAGGGGCCCAGAGGTCCCCAGAGACCCGGAGGTTCCCAGGGCTATGGATGGCAACCTCCCTTTTTTTTTTAAAATAAAATTATTTTCTTTTTTCTTTTTTTGTATTTTTTTTTGTAAGGGGCCCAGAGGTCCCCAGAGACCCGGAGGTCCCCAGGGCCCTGGATGGCAACCCCCCCTTTTTTTTTGTTATTTTGTTTTTTTTTTGTTTGTCAGCAACCAAAGCCCCCCCCCCCCGACCTAAACAATTCGCGGCGGCAGCACCCCCCGCTTCTCAATACGCAGCAGCCCCTCCCTTGCGCTTTTCAATTTGCGGTGGCAGCCCCCCCCCCAGGTTCTCCACTGCTCCATGGGGTTGTGTAAGGGGTCCCAAAATTCCTGATTGCTCACATGCGACAAATCTACTTCTGTTAGAGGCTTTTATAGCTTTAGTACATCTCATGCTGCTGGAAAGAGGGTGACAACCCCAAGGCTGCAGATAACAATAAGACAGGAATCCCAGGTGTGTAATTTTATATCACCTTATTCATGTTATTACAGATCTATAATATATAATGCCAACAATTCACACACTAGTCCCTGTGCTCAGGAATCTTACAATCTAACATCCCCGTCTCACATAGTTGGGTGAATTTGTAATGGAGCCAATGTCTTTGGGGTGTGGGAGTAGGGTGACCACATTTGTAAACTACCATTCAGGGACACCCCCCCCCCCTCCCAAAAATCAGCTTGTTCTGTAACCAATCACAGCACAGTGATAAGACACAAGAGGCGGGATTTATGATTTCTCCAATCACAAGCAGGGGGCGGGGATTGTGCTCCTCCAGGCATTCCCTGCCAGGACAAGTACTGTCAGTGAGTAAAGCGGTGATGTGGCGCCCTTTTTTGGGGCATCAGATTCGGTCCGGGGTGGCTCTGTCAGTTTCATTCCGGGACACTGTATTGTCCTGGCATAAAGGTACCCAGGACAGACCTGCAAAATGCGGGACTGTCCCAGGCAATCCGGGACGCGTGGTCACCCTATGTGGGAGGGATTCCATGCAAACACGGGGGGGGGGGGGGGCATGCAAACTCCATGCAGATCGTGTGCAGACTGGGATTTGAACCCAGGACCCCGGTGCTGTAAGCTGCTCCCCCAATCTAATAATTGGAAATGTTGTTTTCTTTAGAAACAGAAATCCGGTCCGCTGGGCTTCCCCTCCAATAATTCCCAGAGCAGGCTGAGCGCTATCAGTCGCCTCCTGATTGGTAGATACGCCGCCCGACTGATCTGTCGTTAAATTGCTGCTCGTTTTTTTTTTTCCGGCTGATTTTATTTTAGAATGACGGGTCGGTCTTCTCCCGAGAAAAAACATCCACTTCCTCCGTTTAATTAGAAAGTAAAAGCCCTGATAGGGAAAATCGCTAATTAAACAGAAAAGTCCTGACTCCTGTCAAAGCTTCGCAAAAGTTGCTTCTAAATGAGTCTCCAGAGTGAGGATTTAATTCCTTCAAACTTTGGAAGTGTCAGAGAAAACGTTCTTCATCAAAGCTGGGAGACATGGCGGTGAAACGGCGGAATAACGCCTGACACGGAACCTTCTCCGTACGCCGGGCGCGAATCTGTGACGGGTGATTCATGGAATCCGTGATAATTAATTAATTAATCCGTCTTTATTAATTGGAGAAAACCGATACAATGCGGCATTTCCAGAGATTGATCTGAACTTCCCCTTTAAAATGATAGAAAAAAGAGATATCTGCAGATTGCCAGAAACAATAACAGAGAAGTTTTTGTTATGCTTTTATTAATGTCACACTTGGTTCTGTACTCTCTAAAAGGGGCGGTACTGGGAGGTGGGTAGGTGGGTGGAAGCAAGGGATGCTGCTCACAAGGTGGGTAGGGGGCGGAGACAAGGGGTAACTTGGAAAGGGGGAGGAGTACTGCACCTATTCTCAGGGGATAAAATCCTGGGTGACAACGCTGTTCCTTCTGCAGTGAAAATGGACACGGAAGGCTTGTATGGACATATAGAGTGCCAGAGCTTCCAACCCCATAGAGCTTTCTGCAAGAGATTTAAAGTGCACCTACCCCCACCCACCCAATAAACCGAGCAATGTGTTTTGTAAAGCTAATAGGTTTGTATCTAAAGCAGATAATACCGTTGTTTGTTCTGGATCACTGGATAGGTGAGCTCTACTGCTTGATTAGGAGATCTGTGGCTCCTGGCTGGGATGTGCATTCCCTGTACACTTGGTTAGTAGCCAATATTAGCCGGCAAACCGGGTAAACTCCAAAATAAGATTGTTTTATTGGCTACATGTAGAAAACACAGTGGATACAGCTAACGTGTTTCGGCCAGGGACAGATGGTTCCACGGTAATCCTGAAGAAGCAGCTGTTGACTGTGAAACACGTCGGTGCAGACCAGCTAGACGTACCAGCATCTATTTTGCTAATTATTTACAAGTTTTTAATATGTTTTTAATTTTTTTATGATACTGATTCCACGTTGCGGTGGTTCTGAAGGACCTTAACGTTATATACAGTGGGGCAAAAAAGTATTTAGTCGCCACCAATTGTACAAGTTCTCCCACTTAGAAAGATGAGAGAGGCCTGTAATTGTCATGATAGGTAAACCTCAACTATGAGAGACAAAATGTGGAAACAAATCCAGACAATCACATTGCCTGATTTGGAAAGAATTTATTTTGCAAATTATGGTGGAAAATAAGTATTTGGTCCCCTACAAACAAGCAAGATTTCTGGCTCTCACAGACCTGTATCATCTTCTTTAAGAGGCTCCTCTGTCCTCCACTCATTACCTGTATTAATGGCACCTGTTTGAACTTGTTATCAGTATAAAAGACACCTGTCCACAACCTCAAACAGTCACACTCCAAACTCCACTATGGTGAAGACCAAAGAGCTGCCCAAGGACACCAGAAACAAAATGGTAGACCTGCACCAGGCTGGGAAGACTGAATCTGCAATAGGCAAGCAGCTTGGTGTGAAAAAATCAACTGTGGGAGCAATAATTAGAAAATGGAAGACATGCAAGACCACTGATAATCTCCCTCGATCTGGTGCTCCGCGCAAGATCTCACCCTGTGGGGTCACAATGATCACAAGAACGGTGAGCAAAAATCCCAGAACCACACGGGGGGACCTAGTGAATGACCTGCAGAGAGCTGGGACCAACGTAACAAAGGCTACCATCAGTAACACACTACGCCGCCAGGGACTCAGATCCTGCAGTGCCAGACGTGTCCCCCTGCTTAAGCCAGTACATGTCCGGGCCCGTCTGAGGTTTGCTAGAGAGCATTTGGAGGATCCAGAAGAGCATTGGGAGAATGTCAAATGGTCAGATGAAACCAAAGTTGAACCGTTTGGTAGAAACACAACTCGTCGTGTTTGGAGGAGAGAGAATGCTGAGTTGCAACCAAAGAACACCATACCTACTGTGAAGCATGGGGGTGGCACCATCATGATTTGGGGCTGTTTCTCTGCAAAGGGAACAGGACGACTGATCCGTGTACATGAAAGAATGAATGGGGCCATGTATCGTGAGATTCTGAGTGCAAACCTCCTCCCATCAGCAAGGGCATTGAAGATGAAACATGGCTGGGGGTCTTTCAGCAGGACAATGATCCCAAACACACCGCCCGGGCAACGAAGGAGGGGCTTCATAAGAAGCATTTCAAGGTCCTGGAGTGGCCTAGCCAGTCTCCAGATCTCAACCCCATAGAAAACCTTTGGAGGGAGTTGAAAGTCTGTGTTGCCCAGCGACAGCCCCAAAACATCACTGCTCTAGAGGGGATCAGCATGGAGGAGGGGCCAACATACCAGCAACAGTGTGTGACAACCTTGTGACGACTTACAGAAAACATCTGACCTCTGTCATTGCCAACAAAGGATATATAACAAAGTATTGAGAGGAACTTTTCATATTCACCAAATACTTATTTTCCACCATAATTTGCAAATACATTCTTTCCAAATGTGACAATGTGATTGTCTGGATTTGTTTCCACATTTTGTCTCTCATAGTTGAGGTTTCCCTATGATGACAATTACAGGCCTCTCTCCTCTTTTTAAGTGGGAGAACTTGTACAATTGGTGGGGGGACTAAATACTTTTTTGCCCCACTGTAATTGTAGCGCCCGGCTCCTGTTGACCAGGCGCTATTGTGTAAATTTAGTGAGTCATCTGAATTGTACAGAGTTCAGAATGTAATGTTTATGGCTAAATTAGCCTCTGTTCCAGCTTTGGCTGTGTTGGGAGAATTTCCCACTGTCGCCTGTAGGTGTCATTGTCACCACCGGCCAGTGTTGGAAATACAACAGGCTGGAGTGTATTGGGTGTCCCTTCCCCAGAAACAGCCCAGTGGGAGTGTTTTACCGCTGTGAATTCTGGGAGAGGATACTTAAGGGGCAGACGCCATTTTTCTCTCTCTCTGACCTCATGGCCTGCCTGGCCTAAGTATGTGACAACTCCTCTTCTGCCTTGGAGGCCCTGCTGGCCCGAGGCTCCGTTACTGTAAGTGGGTCCGGAAGTCTGTCTGGGGCCTACTGATCCGGAGATGGTACTGTGCTGTCTGTCCTGTGGGAAGAAGCAAAACAATTGAAGGATCCAGGGGAGGACTCTTCTTGGAGAGGACCGAGCAGAAGGCTGGTATCTCAAGAAGAGCCTGGAGACTCCATTGGAGGATGCATCCCAACCAATCTACCTCACAGTACTGCCGGATGGCTGAAAGGACTTTGGCACTTTGTAGTTGTGTTCACTTTATCAATTACCGATCACCCAATCCTGTGGCAGAGGATTGTTCAACCGTTTATTACCATCATCAAGTCTGTGCCAGAGACTTTTGTCCGTGAATCATTCCGGCTGCTAGGCCGGTGAGAGAGGCCTATCCGGGGGAGCAAGATCCGGTGACAGCGAGTGGACTTGTCTCCGGGATCTCAAGTTCCTCAGTGATCTGCACAAGGTGTCTGAATTCCCCTCCCCCTCCATCCCTTTACTGCTACAAGTTGTTTAATAAAAAGCATTGGAAAAAGACTAAGTGACTGGTGAATGCATCTGTGGGCTCATTGCCCGATTTAGAGCCAAAGTTCTGGGACGGTGAACTGTGGGGGTAACGGCAGGACCAAAAATAGCCAGCAGCTCCTACGGGGGAAGTGCTACATAATGAAATTGTGGAATAAAAGTCTCATTGCATTGAGTCGTCTCACTTTAGATATGAAGTCTCTATAGTCCTTTATAGTCCTTATTCTGGAAATCGTTTTTCCGTGTTGCTGTTTTACGTTTTGTTGTATTTGTCTTGGTGATTGTGAGTCATTCGGCGCTCATTTTATGTGAAGAAATGACACAAATAAAAGGAAATGGTATTTTAATGAGTTGTGCCTCAGAAATCCCATCTAGTATCTTTTTTTCCTTTCATCCGAGTGTCATCCATGGACAGTCCCTGCTGAACCGGCTGAATTATAATCCTTGTATGGCCGGCTTAATACTAACATTGCTTCTTGCTCGGCTTCCCCGGTGTCTATGCTCAGATCTTCTCCTGAGGGTCAGCAAACCGAGCCTTCTCTCTTATTCCCCTCGGCCCGCGCATGACGTCATACCGCTAATCCCACACATGAGAAAAAAAAGCCCCCCCCCCATATGGCACATGCAATGTTGTATGGCAGGGCCACATCTAGCCTATCAGATCTGGGGTGCAGTATAAAAAGTCAGGGGGGCATAATGTTAACAGTGTGACAGAGATGCAGTTCATTTAGCGCGCTTCGGTACCACAAGTCACAACTTGGAAATAACATCTGAGGGGGTTCAGGAGTGAACAGGGAACACTAGAATGTATTAAGCTGTCATTAGATGATTAAACAGAGCCTGGGCCTCCTCATATAAAGTGTTCCCTGCATCAGGTGTCCCCATCAGAGTGCCCCTTATACCAGGTTTCCCCATCAGAGTGCCCCCCTGCATCAGGTGTCCCCATCAGAGTGTCCCCCTATATCAGGTTTCCCCATCAGAGTGCCCCCCTGCATCAGGTGTCCCCATCAGAGTGCCCCCTGCATCAGGTGTCCCCATCAGAGTGCCCCCATACCAGGTTTCCCCATCAGAGTGCCCCCCTGCATCAGGTGTCCCCATTAGAGTGTCCCCCTATATCAGGTTTCCCCATCAGAGTGCCCCCCTGCATCAGGTGCCCCATCAGGGTGCCCCCCTTCATCGGGTATCCCCATCAGAGTGCCCCCTATATCAGGTGTCCCCATCAGAATGCCCCACTACACCAGGTGTCCCCATCACAGTGCCCCCCTGCATCAGGTGTACCCATCACAGTGCCCCCCTGCATCAGCATCCCCATAAGAGTGCCCCACTACACCAGGTGTCCCCATCAGATTGCCCCCCCCTATATCAGGTGTCCCCGTCAGAGTGCCCCCCTATATCAGGTGTCTCCATCAGAGTGACCCCCTATATCAGGTGTCTCCATCAGAGTGCCCCCCCCCTATATCAGGTGTCTCCATCAGAGTGCCCCCCCTATATCAGGTGTCCCCATCAGAGTGCCTCTCCTATATCAGGTGTCTCCATCAGAGTGCCCCCCCTATATAAGGTGTCCCCATCAGTGTGAGTAGGAAGATATCTGTATATCCCATACACGCTGGTGGCTAGAAGCACAATTTCTAGACTAAAAATGTTTTTCCTGGCGCCAACATGGCAGCATACAAGTGGTAGTATGCTTCCATGGATTGGCACCAGGAAAAGAAAATTAAGGTAAGTGTTTGATACATTTGGCCCTTTTCCTGGCCCAACATGGCAGCAAAATGTCACTTGAATGCTGCTATGGATCGGCACCAGGAAAGGAAAAGTATTTGATCCAATTTTCAGTTTTTTTTTACTTTTGTTGATATTGAAAATGTTAAGTTGCACTAAATCATTACTAATTAAATGTGAAAAATGTACTAAAGCGCTAATAGAAGTACAGAAAATGATATTAAAAGATAAATAAATGATTAAAGCTGCAGGTAATTCTAATGCCACGTACACACGATCATTATTCACGGCGGTTAAAAAACCGCCGTGAATAATGTCATTAAAAACGAGGGAACGGCTTGTTCCCCACACACGGTTGTTTTTTCACGTCGTTTTTTCTCTTGTCGAGAAAAACGACCGTCTGTGGGCTCCGCGGCAGTGTTTCCCTATGGGAAAACTGCAGCGGAAAACATGTCGAAAAAAACGACGAGAAAAATTAGAACATGTTCTAATTTTTCTCGTTGTTTTTAATGCCGTTCTTCTCGTCGAAAAAAACGACAGAAAGACCACAGACTATCGTTTTTCTCGTCGAATGGGAAAAATGACGTTTTTCTCGACGAGAAAAACGGCCGTGTGTACGCGGCATAAGTGTTCTGATGTCACCCAGTAGTGTTAAATAAAGTAGTGCTGGATGTGGAGAGAGGAGGATCCTGCAGTTTCCAATGACCGCTGTATATGCGTTATACTATTGAGCTAAATGTGAGTGCAGCTACCCAAGCTCTTCCTTTACCTTCATTTTAGCATATTTGCGCAATAATGATGTTTTCTTTTCTTTGAGAACCACTGTATACAGAGAAGCCCAGATGAAATCGTCCACCACATATGAAGATCACCAAACATATTTTTGAGAGTTATAATTTGGTTAGTGATCCATGGACTAAAAACAATCACGATAGGTGTCTCTTTCACGTATGGTACTCATTCATTATCTTTAGGTGAGCAGTTAACCCACTACGTGGTGGTGAACATTTATTAATACATTGGATTATTTATTGCGGCTGCTATTTATATTGATATATTTATATCTTTATTCACCTTTATATATTTGATATTTGAATTTTTTCACAGTTTCGTGCAATATTAGGAGGGTGATTTTAGCGCATTAATACTTTTATTTGTTTACCATTACTAATATTATATTGGTAGAAGGAGGGGGTGCAGTGAAATCACTCAGCGGTGTCTCGCAGCAACGTGAATATTTGTTTTAGGGATATATGGTTTATGTCGATTTTAAATAGTAATTGACTGCACTGATTGCTGTTGGTTACGTATATTAGGGGTTCTATTTATAGAGTTCTATGTGTTTTCACATCGTTGATGTTTTCAATATTGAATTCCATGTCTGTAATATGGCCGACCCGCTGTGTCGGTTGGGCCACATGGAATATACTTTGGATTTTATATTTAAATTGGCGTTGGTTGTCATTTTCTGAGTCTTCACCTTAAAAATCGCAGAGCTTTGTTGGCCGCCCTTTTTGGAGGGATTGGTCCCACCTAAGTGTAAAACCGAAAACAATTTTTGGTGAGGACTTCCAGAGGATTTATGGTCACCATGCAGAGCCGCGTGCTCCATACTTTATGGGGGGGGGGGGGGGCTTTAATCGGAATGCACCGGTGCACCGGCACGTTCTCCATTGCTGATAACACTCGGGCCGCGTGAATTCCAAATATAGGACTAATTTCTCCATCTCCCAGGCAGAGCGATGATATACTTTGTCTCCCATGATACATTCACTTTAAGAATAATAATAAAGAAGCATTTCTGTTTCCATAGCCGGTCTACTTCCCAATGTTCTAATTCCTCCGAATAGCGCGCACCGTCATGGGAGGCATTTACTGCGCTGACCTAGTTAGTTTATCACGAGAGGACTTGATGAAACGCGACGCTTCGGCACGATCCTCGCAGCTCGCTCGACATTAAATCAACTGTGCCGAGACCCCATGCTAGTTTATTTCAATTCGGCGCCGTCTCTTTAAATAGAAAAATAATAAATTGGGGCCCGGTGGAGATTTGATTGGCTCGCTGATAGGATGGGCAGCGGCGAATAACCCGACGGTGATTTGTGTGCGCAGTTTTCGTCCTCCATCGGTCCTGTTCTCTCTCTTGGTTGCCTGGCAACAAGATGCTTTACAAGAGATGGAGAGGATCTGTGTACAATGACTCCCGTGATGTCACAATACTTGGGAGAAGATGTTCTTCTTCTACGGCTTCCAGGGAGGGAGGCGCTCAGGTAGTCCGCCTCGTACCTGCTGGATCAATAAAAGGATACGGTGGCTGAGGGATTTGAACGCAGCGCTCTTTTGTTTTTTTCATCACATCGAACAACGTACACCGAGTAGAAGAGACTTCCAGGATGATTCATTTTATTGTCTTCACAATGTATAAAGAATATGGAACCCACTTCTCCTGGATGGTGGAATGTCCACGGATCACCGGATTGTTCCGCTGGTTCTATGGTGTAGCCAGAAATGTCCTTAGAGGGCAACAGTGTACAAACTAGCTATATAAATTATATTTATTAACAGATTTGAAGTGATACTAACAGATACATTTTTGGGAGCTAAAATAAAAAAAGGTTATTCTGACGTGCTCTGTGTAATGATATTGTACAGAGTGGTCCCTTACCTTCTCTTCTGGGGTCCCTGCTGGTGCTGTCTGTTTCTCCTTCCTTCGGGTGCCTCCTTAGCAAGGCGGGTGCTATGGAGACCCTCATGCATGCACTCATGAGCCGGGCAGTGTGCATCCATAGACACATAAAGCGCTGGTAGGCCACGCCCCTGCTCCCTCCTATGTCTCGGCTGCACTCAGTGTCTCAGAATTGGAAGGGAGGGGTGCTGCAGCTGAGACAATGCTGGAGCGGTGACAGGGGCCAGGTAAGTGTTTAGAGATGGGGTGGGTAGCAGTGGTGGCTGGTGCTCCATTTTTTTTAGGGGGGGCGGCAAACAAACCCCCCCGTTTCGTCAGTCGATCCACCAGTCCCCCACCTGTTGCTCGGTTGATCAGCAAACCACACACCACCCCCCCTGTCACTCGCCCGTCCGCCCACCAGCCCTGCACTTACGCCATCTAGGACACAGGCAGTTTCGGTGGCTTCCCCCTGTGTCTCCTCCTTGGGGGGCCAATGCGGTCGCTTCTCCTCTCGGCCAACCGGGTCTTAAGACCCTTTTCCTGATTGGCCGGGAGGAGAAGCAGGAAGACAATAGCAAATATTATGTCACTATTGTCACACAACTGGGTGGGCTCAGGGCGCAGTGCTCTGCGCCCCAAGCCCACCCTTTTTTTAAGCCTATTAGAGTCTCTGGCTCTAATCATGTGCTTAAAAAAATAAAAACCCATTGGATTCCATGTGTCCGGTGCCCTGCATGTAGATTAGGGGGCGGGCGCATGGATTAGGGGGGTGGCGGCCCTGCACCCCCAATGGAACGACCGCCACTGGTGGGTAGAACAGGGAGTGGGGTATTTTTTGGTGACCACTATGACAGCCAATCACAGTTGTCAAGTGATTGGAAAGCCCATCCTGCCTCCTGCCAGTTAAGCAACCATGGCAGGAAGGAAGGATTTAAAGAAGAATGCTGATAAAAATCCTCATAACAAAAACTCAGATAAACTTCACTAAGAAAATGGACACTTTGGGGTCTATTTACTAAAAATTTGCATAGCCAATCATCCAGTGAATCTGCATGTACATTCGTTCTGTGTGACCTTTAACAAATGTTCTTTAGGCTATCTTCTCTCCTGAATGAATGTTTATTTTTATGGGCAGTAGTAAAATATTACATTATGGCCACTAGATGGAGCCGGGGAACATAGGAAATACATACCAAGAGATACAATGTAACAATTCTAGAGAATTCTGGAAGGAATCAGCAAATAAATGTAACTGTTGGTCCTGCAAACGTTTTCTAGGATTGTTACATTGTATCTCTTGTTACAAAGACATTTGTATTTCCTGTATTTTGTTTTTGCTCGAAGCGCACAGAAAGAATGTACACGATATGTTCGTTTCTACTTGACAGGCGGCACAGCTGAGCGTGGAGGCGCATTCGATCGTGCACCTGATGGAGGTACGGCGATAGAGGTAAGTTTGGAGCGGTGCAGCTACTACTGATTCCACAAACAATGCATCAGGTGCTGCTAATTCAGAAACTGCACTGTCACTGACACCCACAGAGCTCAGACTAACAATAGGCAACCAATCAACAGGGACCCCAATCATGTGACCATCATGACAGCCAATCAGAGAAATCCCGTGCAGGCTGGAGGATTGTTCACAGGCACGGCCTGCAGATGGCACTGCGCCCCTCTCTGTGCCCAGAGGAAGAAATACAGCGCAGAATGAAACAATTACAGAATAATAAAAATAAATTCCTCAATTAAATTTAAACAGCTAAATGGTTTTATCAAAACTGTTATATAAAAAAAAAAAAAAAAAATTTGTGCAGCTATAATAATCATACATCATAGCGGGGAGTTTATTAGAAGAATGTGACAAATAAAAGCTTCATTCTTTATAAGAAATGGAAAATTATTTTGGTAGAAAAATCTTCAGTTAATCGATTAATTGTCAATTATCTGATACATAATGACATCACTGAATGTGATACGAGGGTCTCAGCATCAATGGCCTCTGGTCGGGAAAAGGGTCACATGGAGGGTCATCATCTTCGCACTTCCTTTGCTTTGTGTGACCTGAGGGCCTGAACAATGGAACCCCACTGGGTACTGAACTCTGGAGTTCCATGACTATATGGTATTAGCTATGGCTTCTGCTACTAAATATCGACCCCATCCCTTCCCCTAATAACCACACAAGATGGAGTAAATTGGCCAAAGAGGCCATTTTATTAACCAATATATATATATATAACTCCCAATAATTAAACATAAAAACACAATAACCTTTTATTTATAAACTTCCAGTATTTTCACCACCCTGGGGCACAAGGTCCAATCGGTATACCCCTAACTGTACCTGCTAGTCACTTCCAGACCTCCAGCCGCTAAAACCTCCAACTCAGAGACAACTAGCAGGTACACTACACATATACCGACTGGGAGCCGTACCTCAGACGGGTCCCTAACCATGCCTTCTAGGTGCCCATATGACCTAGCAAGGACCTTGCACCCCGCCACCATGTCCGCCACTCGCGGCCATCGAAACCCCTATACCAGTAAATAAAAATCCCTTAAAAACAGGGCGGGAGGGTGGGAAGCTGCTTACCCTGCGCTCCTCGTGGCGAACTGGCCCCTCCCCTTCCTCTTCCTTCTAACGAAAACTGAGCCTCCTACTTCCCCCCTGGCTCTGCCAACCCCACGCTAACCCTGCGTTCTCCAGGCTCCGCCCCATTAATCCCTGTCATGCCGGCCCTCCGCTGACGCCTGCGGCGTTGCCCCGGGCCTCTCTATACACAGAACACAGAGTGCACGTGTAGAGAACACTGGGCCCCCGCCATGTCTCAGATTAGAGTGTCAGCAGTGGTGGCAATGGTCCTCCTAGTTGCATAGTTACATACAGTGGGGGGAAAATACTGATTGTCTCCCCCTGCAGATGGTGTAAGTTCTCCCATTACATAGAAATGAAGGGTCTATAATTTTTATCACAGGTGTATTTTATATGATAGAGACAGAATATCAACCAAACATCCAGAAAAATCACATGATGCAAATGTTATAAATGGAGTTGCAGTTCAGTGAGTAAAATAAGTATTTGATCCCCTTAGTAGTTGGTGGGGAAACCCTTGTTGGGAAGCACAGAGGTCAGACGTTTCTTGTAGGTGGTGATCAGGTTTCCACATATCTCAGGAGGGATTTTTCTCCTCTTCTCTACAGATCTTCTCTAAATCCTGAAGGTTTCTTGGCTACTCGAAGTTTCAGCTCCCTCCATAAATTTTCTATAGGATTAAGGTCTGGAGACTGGCTAGGCCACTCCATGATCTTAATGTGCTTCTTCTTGAGCCACTCCTTTGTTGCCTTGGCGGTATGTTTTGGGTGATTGTCATGCTGGAAGACCCATCCATGACCCATCTTCAGTGTTCTGTCTGAGGGAAGAAGGTTCTCATCCAAGATCTTACAATACGTGGCCCCGCCCATTGGCCCCTCAATGCGGCAAAGTCGGCCTGTACCTTTATCAGAGAAACACCCCAAAGCCTCATGTTTCCCCCTCCGTGTGACTGGAGGGATGGAGTTCTTAGGGTCATAGTCACCATTTTTCTTCCTCCAAACACGGCGAGTCGAGTTGATGCCAAAGAGATGAATTTTGGTCTCATCTGACCACAGAACTTCCTCCCCGATCCTCCTCTGAATCATTTAGATGTTCATTGGGAGACTTCAGACGGGCTGTACCTGTGTCTTCCTCAGGAGGGGACCTTGCGGGGGCTGCAGGATTTCAATCCATGGCGGTGTATTGTGTCCCCAATGGTGTGTTTGGTGACTGTGGTCCCAACTGCCTTGAGATCATTTACAAGCTCCTCCCATGTAGTTCTGGGCGGATCCCTCACTTTTCTCATGACCATCCTCACCCCATGAGGAGAAATCTTCCATGGAGCTCCAGACTGAGGACGATTGATGGTTACTTTGTATTTCTTCCATCTGTGAATAATAATCCCTCCAACAGTCGTCTCCTCCTCACCAAGATTCTTCCTGATGGTCTTGTAGCCCATTCCAGCCTTGTGCAGATCTCCAATCTTCTCCCCGACGTCCTCTGACAGCTCTTTGGTCTCCCCCATGATGGTGAGATGTGATTGGAGGAAAGAGATTCTGTGGACAGGTGTCTTCTATACACATAACGAGTTGTCATTAGGAGAACCTTCTTACATTCACAGGACTGATCTGTGTACCACATGAGTACCTACTGTAGCCAGTCTGTGTATAATCCATATATACCCCCCGTATATACTATATACCCCATATATACCCCCCGTATATACTATATACACCCTCTATATACTCCATATATACACCCCATACAGTATATACTATATACACCCCGTATATACTATATACACCCTCCTATATACCCCATATATTCTATATACACTCTCTATATACTCCATATATACCCCCTGTATATACTATATACACTCTATATACTCCATATATATACCCCATATATACTATATACACCCTCTATATACCCCATATATACTATATACCCCATATATACTATATACACCCTCTATATACCCCATATATACCCCCCGTATATACAATATACACTCTATATATACTCCATATATATACCCCATATATACTATATACACCCTCTATATACTCCATATATACACCCCATATATCAAAATACTTATTTTACTCCATTTATAACATTTGTATCGTGTGTCATTTCTGGAGTTTTGGTTGATATTCTGTCTCTATCATATAAAATACACCGATGATAAAAATTATAGACCCTTCATTTCTATGTAAGTGGGCAAATCTACACAATCTGCAGGGGAGACGATCGTTATTCCCCCCCCCCCCCTCTGTATATTGTCAGGTTGAAAAAAAAGAGACAAGTCCATCTAATTTCAGAAGAACAAGTAGAAAGCCTCCATATACACAATCCGATACTCACAGTCCATCCAGAGGAAGGCAAAATAAAACCCCCAACAAAGCGCAATCCAATCCAATCCAATCCAATCCAGCCAGGAAAGTGAATTCCTTCCTGATCCCCCAGGAGGCAATCCGATAATCCCCGGATCCCCTCCCCCTGGTGTTATGACCTATAAATATTAATATCCAGTTATATTTTGTACATTTAGGAATACTATACACTGAGCTGGCCAGTTCTGTGAGGTTCCTGGTCTGCATGGAACACCATAGAGAACTTTTTGGGGATCTCTACTTGAGAGATGAACTGACATTCTACTGAAACAAATGACCAAAAGAGCCTAATATCTGAACAGCCTGGGGTCAGGACAGGCAGTATTCAGGCAGCATTCAGGCAGAGTTACATGGAAAGTTGAGGAGTGAGGCAGCCCATACACTATTCATTTATTTCATTCAGCCAGAGGATTAAATGAAGAAAGAAATTACCCGATTCCCCCATCCACACATTCAAGGTGGATGGAGGAATGACTCCCACTGAATTATGGTATTCTGAGACTCCCCCACCGTCAGAATACAATGGTCAGTGGTGGGCGGCTATAGCTTGTGAGGAAGGTTCAGCGTGGTGTGGTGGGCACACTGGGCAGTAAACATACAGAGTTCAAGTTAGGCAATAGCAATATATTGTAGAAAGGTCCAACACCTACCAGCGGGGTAGGAAATCCTGTCTGGAGCCACTTATGTACTATGACAGAGGTCTGTAGACTTGGAAAATGCCGATAGTGTCTGCAGTGAGGAATGGAAAGCGGCCTGGCCAGTCCACACCCAAAAGGGGAGGCTTCATGAAGCGAGGTAGACATAGTGCCTGCACTATCCCTACTCCTCTGGAACCTTTCCCTACCTCTAAGCACTGTCCTTGCCAGACAGGGAACCTGTTCCTACACTAGCCACTCACATAAAGCAAGCCAAATTTGGAAGCCGGAGTCTTAAATAGACTCTGCCTGACCCAAGATGGCCGATGAAGTCACGTGGGCCACCAGCATCCAATCGGACATCTTTCTCCTTGTCACCAATTTCCCCGCAACTTCCTTCCCGTTCTGTATTGCCGCCACCTGCAGTGGGGAGAACAGACTACAACTACCTACAAGCTGATCCATTCAGTAACACCCAACAGGGTGATTGTACAGAAGGGGATCTGTAGATTGACTTCTGTACAGCCACTGTCCCCATACATGGACTGAATTTTAAACCATGTATGGCTAGCTTTAGATAGAGGAAGAACAGGAACCTGAAGAAAGGCTGGCATCAGGAGGCTCAGAACTGTTTGCCGATACTCACAAGTCCCTAAGGGACCCTCTGCTGAGGCCCATTGTCAGGTCATTGAGTGGGATTCATGGTGGCCCCTCTATGATATCACAGGCACCCAGAACACAGCGTCAGTCTTTGGCCTGTTGATTATAAACAAATGGGAAGGAGGTGAAGAAGGAGATGGTTTCAGGGGCAGAGAATTGGTCAGCGAACCCTGCAGGTAAGTAGGTAAGTAAGGGCCCCGGGCCCCTCATCCAGGGCCGTCGGAACAGGACAGGCAAAGCAAGCAACTGCTTGGGACCCCGAGCTGGCCTGGGGCCCCACAGCAGTCCAGCGATAGTGTGAATTTTCCCGAGGCAGCACAGGAGGAGGTAAGACAAACCCCCCCCCCCCCCCCCGGTCAACATCTTTCCTGAGACAGGTTAAGATTCAGTAGCACCCCCCCCTCCCCCTTATTAACTTGCCTGGGGCCCCCAAATTCCTTCAAACGGCCCCGGGCCCCTCACCTGCACCATACCTACAGAGAAGACATCCTTCTGGTCCTGGTATGCATGGGCCGAGGGTTCCATTCCTGGCGTCTTCCGTTATAATCTGTTCCCTGCCATGGAACGCGTCCTCCTCCCCGTCCTCCACACACTATTATTTCTTTTCCTTTTCCTTTCTGTCTGGTGCGGTGTTGTGGAGATTTTTATGGAGATGTATTTAATATGCATTGTCATAGTGTCACCCAGTGTTAGTACTTCCGCAACCCGCTCTAAAAGAGCTGATTGGGGTAGTCTGAGGCTGGTTGAATCCCGTCTGATAGGGGAAAACGTCTTGAGGTTGGAGTGTGATGTTTGCAGGGTGCGGATATGTCCACCGACGGGGGGCCCTCTGTGCATTAGCATGGACGATCGTTGAGGAGGGGATATGCTCACTCTGCAACGACATCATTGGTTATAGGCGGATGGGCGCTCTTGTCTCTGCTGTGTCTGATCAACATTGATTGGGATTCGTAGCATGCGTCTGCAGATAGCCTCCCTCCCCCATTCAATAATAGTATAATCTTAATATGCGTTATTCTATGGAATAGCGCAGAATAAGAATTCCTATCAACGGTAACTTTAGCCATCCTACGTTATTGTATTCATGTATGACATCTCCTGTTGGAAGGAATGTCCAGGTATTGCCATTTTCCTTGTATGGTAGGGACATCCTGTGATGTCCCCGCCCATGGGGGGAGGTGACTGGTTGCTGCAGCCAATCACCTCCTGTCTTGAGATCTTTTGAGTTTAATAAAAGCCTATGATTAGGCGTCGGCTAGGCAGTCTATGCTGGTATGCTGAAATGAGAACATAGCTTTTGTGGTGCTGCCTTCTTGGGATGAATGGGAATGAACGGTGAGTGGATCTTAGCAAATTTAACCTAAAGATAGCATTATTGCAAAAAAGATGAAATCTGATGTGTGCTTAGATAGCACAGGAATTATAGGCTGTGTGCTCTGCAAACAGCCTAGAAATTCCACAACATGCGGGTCGACTTTTCATTACATCGAAGGTTTATTAACTTTCTCCCGGGTGACTCTGGAGAGCTCTTGACCACAAGCTGCCCTCGGCTTCCCATTTTTGTTGCTCTCAGCAGTCCAGTGTCAGCCAAACAGTATTTAAAATATGAAAGTCCTTCCAACTGGAAATTCTTTGGCTCCAGGATGAGAAGATTGGGAATACGTTTCTGGACGGTGACATGAATGTGATAAGATTTGTAGGCCGGATGGGGAGGTCGCGGTGTAGATGAAGGGATGCCAGGCGTGGGAGTTGGATGTGATGAACACCCGAGCTTTGGCCCGTTTGGCCCCGTGTTTGGCAAGAGCCGTACATCATGTATAGTAGAGGCATTTCTTGTATATGTAGCGCCCCTTTACTTTTCAGGGGTGCTATGTGCCTACATTTAGGGGTTGGCCTGAGCTGGTAGTTAGGCTCAGACAATTGTGATTGTTAGGCATTTGCTTCTGCCTATGCGATGCTGCCTGGTGCATGGTTCCCCGTGACCTGTAGGTGGCAATGCCATATCAGGTCGGGGTTGAATCATGGGTGACATTGCTCCGCCTTAGGGTGTCCTCTCTCGGCAGCAGTGCAGTGGGCATGGTCAACCTGCTGTGCGTGCCGGGAGGGGGTACATAAGGGGCAGACGCCATCTTTCGGGAGGAGTGGAGGAGTAGGAGGAGAGTGTGACAGACACGCGTACCTCACCTTCGTTGGCCCTCATGGCCAGGGGTGCGTGTGGGTGTGAAGAGTCCCAGGCACCTTTAGCCTGGGGCTGCAACTCTACCAGTAGGCTCAGCACCTTCAGCTAGGGCCTGCCCCCGAAAGAAGAGTCCCAGGGTGCCCGAGAGTGGGTGACCCGTTCTAAGAGAGAGAGGGAACCAGGAGTTTCGGTGAAAGAAGTCGCCACCTCGGAGGAGGCCTGGTTACCTACTAGAGGGATTCAAAGATCTGCCACAGGCCTTGTGACGTGCTTCAGTTGCACCTTGTTCTACTGTTACAAGCGCCGGGAAGTTCGGGACTTGGAACTGTTCCTGATCGTATCCCAAGGAAACTTAAGTGAACATTCGAGCATCACTCCGGCTGCTAGGACTGGGAGAGAGGACTATCCGGGTGAGCTAAACCCCCTCGGGATCGGGTTGCGACAATTTTACTGGTGTGTGCCTGGACCTAACTCCCCAACTTTATTATCCTTTCTCTCATCAACTTCTATCTTTTTTCTAAGCAATAAAAGAAAATAAACTCATCGTTGGAGTTGAAGGTGGTGTGGCCATTGGCCTTCTTGGGAAGAAATAGAGACTTGTCCCTACACTCTGGGGATGAGGACCAGTGGGAAGAGGTGACTCGCTGCAGAACCCCAAAAAAACTGTGAACACCGCTCAGCCTCTTCTAACAGGAGGGTACGGGCACAGAGCACAGTGTGCCTTGACCTGCAAGTGAGCCAGGCGAGAAAAAGGGTCCCGATGCTTCATTTATATGACAGCTTTCCGCTGCCACTGGTCCCAAATACCAGCATCCATGGTGTCCCTAAGATCCACTGACATCACAGGAAATCCCTGCTTCTTCTAAGTAAAGGGGCGGGAATAGTGGTGACATCACTCCTCAAATTATAGCTTAGGGAGCTGTTATTCTGCTATATGTACCTTTGGGATTGGTCGTTGTTTTTTTTGGCAAGTCTTCGGGGGGTGGGCATCATGAATGAAGGTGGATTTTTAGCGAGGGACATTTTTGGGGTTTCTTTTTTTTTTTTTAAATAAAGGACCTGTCAAATCTTTGGTTGTCTTTATTTCTAGGGTACATTCTTTTTTTTTAGTGAATGAATAGGGGTAGTATGTACCTAATACTCATATACAGGGTGCGGGAGGGTGGTATCTAGGGGCCACCTTTACTATTAAAGGGGTTTCCATTTTCTGATAAGACCCCCACAACCGCCGGGCCAGGGTTACAGGGATGAGGCCCTTGTCCTCATCAACATGGGAACAAGTTGTTTTGCCAGGGGGTGACCCAGGCACCCTCCCCTCATTCTCAGGGCATATGACCTGGTATGGTTCAGGAGGGTGTGGGACAGAGGCATAACTAGAACCTTTAGGGTCCCGGTGCAAGAAACCAGGAAGGACCCGCCGAACCTGAGCCTCTTCCCTTTGATGCTGGGGCTCTTTACTCTGGTCAAGGGGACCTTTATTATGGTCCCGCAGGGGGACCATTTCACATGTTCTGCAGTGGGCCCCTTCCTGCCCTTACATAGAGTCCCCTCTTACATCAGAGATCGCAGAGTTCCTCCTTACCTTAGAGTCTGCAAATGTTCCCCTTGAACTCTACTGACTCTGATGTAAGGAGGGATGCTGGGAATCCTGATGGGGGTGGGGGGGGGGGCTCTGGTGACCAGAGAACCTCTTACATCAGAGTTCCCCTTTATACCAGAGTCTGCAGCATTCCCCCTTATATCATGGTACACAGTGATTCCCTTTACATCAGGGTCAGCAGAGTGAATACACTAGGGTAAAGGGGTTCACTGATGTAAGAGGGGAGTGAGGAGCAGAATGCTGGGTGGTACAAGCTGCTGGTGATTGGTTGCTAGGACCGCCCTGCATCTTAACAACCAATAACCTGCTTGTTAACATGGGCAGCCCCCGCCCGCCATCCTGCCTCCCACAGATGGCTCAGAGAGAATGACAGTGGCGGCAGTGGCAGTGGCTCCTAAGTGGCAGGACCATGATACCTGGCATAAAGCTCAATGTGACAGGGAGACTGCCTGGGGAAGTGCGACCCCTGCGACCCCTGACACTACACCAGTGGGCGGGTGGGGGGTTCACATGCTAATCCACTGCCTTCCCTGGCCAGTCAGGCTGGACAGGGAGACCGCCTGGGGAAGTGCGACCCCTGTGACCCCTGACGCTACGCCAGTGGGTGGGTGGGGGTTCACATGCTAATCCACTGCCTTCCCTGGCCAGTCAGGCTGGACAGGGAGACCGCCTGGGGAAGTGCGACCCCTGTGACCCCTGACGCTACGCCAGTGGGTGGGTGGGGGGTTCACATGCTAATCCACTGCCTTCCCTGGCCAGTCAGACTGGACAGGGAGACCGCCTGGGGAAGTGCGACCCCTGTGACCCCTGACGCTACGCCAGTGGGTGGGTGGGGGGTTCACATGCTAATCCACTGCCTTCCCTGGCCAGTCAGGCTGGACAGGGAGACCGCCTGGGGAAGTGCGACCCCTGTGACCCCTGATGCTACGCCAGTGGGTGGGTGGGGGGTTCACATGCTAATCCACTGCCTTCCCTGGCCAGTCAGGCTGCATGCTCAGATTAAGGGTCTGATATAAATTTTTAGAGGGACCTCTTGTACAGGTCCTTCTCAAAAAATTAGCATATTGTGATAAAGTTCATTATTTTCTGTAATGTACTGATAAACATTAGACTTTCATATATTTTAGATTCATTACACACAACTGAAGTAGTTCAAGCCTTTTCTTGTTTTAATATTGATGATTTTGGCATACAGCTCATGACAACCCAAAATTCCTATCTCAAAAAATTAGCATATCATGAAAAGGTTCTCTAAACGAGCTATTAACCTAATCATCTGAATCAACTAATTAACTCTAAACACCTGCAAAAGATTCCTGAGGCTTTTAAATACTCCCAGCCTGGTTCATTACTCAAAACCGCAATCATGGGTAAGACTGCCGACCTGACTGCTGTCCAGAAGGCCATCATTGACACCCTCAAGCAAGAGGGTAAGACACAGAAAGAAATTTCTGAACGAATAGGCTGTTCCCAGAGTGCTGTATCAAGGCACCTCAGTGGGAAGTCTGTGGGAAGGAAAAAGTGTGGCAGAAAACGCTGCACAACGAGAAGAGGTGACCGGACCCTGAAGAAGATTGTGGAGAAGGACCGATTCCAGACCTTGGAGGACCTGCGGAAGCAGTGGACTGAGTCTGGAGTAGAAACATCCAGAGCCACCGTGAACAGGCGTGTGCAGGAAATGGGCTACAGGTGCCGCATTCCCCAGGTCAAGCCACTTTTGAACCAGAAACAGCGGCAGAAGCGCCTGACCTGGGCTACAGAGAAGCAGCACTGGACTGTTGCTCAGTGGTCCAAAGTACTTTCGGAAATCAAGGTGCCAGAGTCTGGAGGAAGACTGGGGAGAGGGAAATGCCAAAATGCCTGAAGTCCAGTGTCAAGTACCCACAGTCAGTGATGGTCTGGGGTGCCATGTCAGCTGCTGGTGTTGGTCCACTGTGTTTTATCAAGGGCAGGGTCAATGCAGCTAGCTATCAGGAGATTTTGGAGCACTTCATGCTTCCATCTGCTGAAAAGCTTTATGGAGATGATTTCATTTTTCAGCACGACCTGGCACCTGCTCACAGTGCCAAAACCACTGGTAAATGGTTTACTGACCATGGTATTACTGTGCTCAATTGGCCTGCCAACTCTCCTGACCTGAACCCCATAGAGAATCTGTGGGATATTGGGAAGAGAAAGTTGAGAGACGCAAGACCCAACACTCTGGATGAGCTTAAGGCCGCTATCGAAGCATCCTGGGCCTCCATAACACCTCAGCAGTGCCACAGGCTGGTTGCCTCCATGCCACGCCGCATTGAAGCAGTCATTTCTGCAAAAGGATTCCCGACCAAGTATTGAGTGCATAACTGAACATAATTATTTGAAGGTTGACTTTTTTTGTATTAAAAACACTTTTCTTTTATTGGTCGGATGAAATATGCTAATTTTTTGAGATAGGATTTTTGGGTTTTCATGAGCTGTATGCCAAAATCATCAATATTAAAACAAGAAAAGGCTTGAACTACTTCAGTTGTGTGTAATGAATCTAAAATATATGAAAGTCTAATGTTTATCAGTACATTACAGAAAATAATGAACTTTATCACAATATGCAAATTTTTTGAGAAGGACCTGTATTTGTTTTTTTGTGCGGCGTCCCCCTTAAAATGCGTCTCCTTTGAAGTTTGCAGAACTGAGCTGAACCCCAAGCTCATCAATAATTAGAGCCACGGCACCCCAAACAAAGCTCATTGTTCAATAGACAGGGGTAGTCACCAGAGTCGGCGCAGTTCAGGTTCCAGGTTTAGTCTTTAGCTGGGAAATGGTGAAAGTTTTGCAATTGTTGGGTTGTCTCTTCTTCTGCCTATTCTGCATTATTTGATGCTGTGCGATCCGTTCTTCTCTCTCCCTCTTTATTCCTCTAACAAGACTCATTTTTCACAGAGTGGCCCTTTGTCACCCGCGCCGTCGTCGGGTTTCTTGGTGGCACGGTCTAGCAGTTTCCAGTTCAGCTCGGCGGCGGAGAGAACAATAAGCTATTTTTATGGTGGGGAAGGCAGTAAATCGTCACAAAAAGACATAAAATAGAGAATCTTCCAGCAGAAGACAGAAGAGGTTTTCATGTGCCGTGTTCTGCTGACGCGTTTTCCGTGTTGGCCTTTCTTCTGATATGAAATCTCCTTGTCGTGTTTGGTAACAAAGCGTTCGCTCTCTTCATGCCTTCTCCTTGGGAGAAATCTATTGGATTTTCACCATTTGTAAAGTGTGAGAAACAACTCAGTACATCTCTGTGATACATTGTACTGTCCCCATGTGATACATTGTACCTTCCCCGTGTGATACATTGTACCTTCCCCGTGTGATACATTGTACCTTCCCCATGTGATACATTGTACCTTCCCCGTGTGATACATTGTACCTTCCCCATGTGATACATTGTACTTTCCCCATGTGATACATTGTACCTTCCCCATGTGATACATTGTACCTTCCCCATGTGATACATTGTACTTTCCCCATGTGATACATTGTACCTTCCCCATGTGATACATTGTACTTTCCCCATGTGATACATTGTACCTTCCCCATGTGATACATTGTACCTTCCCCATGTCATACATTGTACCATCCCCGTGTGATACATTGTACCTTCCCCATGTCATAAATTGTACGGGAGCGCTGTATACACCGCCCCTCCACCACCCCTCCACCACCCCTGTCATTTGAATAAATGGGCACCACTGCCAAAGTGCCTGCAAAGCACCTGAAAAATGCCTCATCGGCAGTCCCAGTGTGAGAGCCCGAGTGCTTTCACATTGGGGCGGTGCGCTTGCAGGGCGTTAAAAAAAGTCCTGCAAGCAGCATCATTGGGTGTGGTGTGGGAGCGCTGTATACACCCCTCCTCCACTGCTCCTCCACCACCCCTGTCATTGGAATCAATGGGCACCGCTGCCAAAGCGCCTGCAAAGCGCTTTCAACAGCAGCGCTTGGCGGGCACTTTTAACCCTTTATTCCCCCCCCCCCACACACACCTCTAGCAACTAATTGCAATTTGCTGACAGTGATTTCATTAACCTATAAGCTAATCCACATCCACATATACATCCCATAATCGTTTGCTCCCAAGGCAGACAGAAACAATAGAACAATGGGATACAGCCACTTTACAATAAACATTCAACAACCCCCCCCCAACCTTAAACTATATATTAATGGTCTATGAGACACTTTTACAATATTCCAGCAGTTGGAAAGGTGGAATTATTTATCTTCATATATTTCTTGAGTGATATTATTCAGAACTATTAATGTCCCAAGTGAAAGAGCCCCTTCATCCCTTCACCACAAACCCCACATATAGGACCCGGGGTAACAGGTTTGTGCCCGGTATTGAACTTGTTAAGATCCTCTTGCACACCTACAAAGCTCTTGGCTTGACACCCCATATCAACTTACTCCCCTCCCCCGTAACCTCCGGTCCTCAAATTCTGGTTTCATATGTGTCCCCCCTACTCACCTACACTGAATGGGGGGCAGAGCCTTCTCCTGCTACCCTCCAGAACTCTGGAATTCACTTCCTAAGAACATCAGAGAGTCGTCTTCCCTAAACTCATTCCAGATCTAAGAATGTTTTTCTTTAGACACGCTCTCATGTAATTGTCCTTTTTCCTGTATGTTATTCGTGTATTCCGTGTGTTTTTCTTTAGACACGCTCTCATGTAATTGTCCTTTTTCCTCTATGTTATCCGTGTATTCCGTGTGTTTTTCTTTAGACACGCTCTCATGTAATTGTCCTTTTTCCTGTATGTTATCCGTGTATTCCGTGTGTTTTTCTTTAGACACGCTCTCATGTAATTGTCCTTTTTCCTCTATGTTATCCGTGTATTCCGTGTGTTTTTCTTTAGACACGCTCTCATGTAATTGTCCTTTTTCCTGTATGTTATCCGTGTATTCCGTGTGTTTTTCTTTAGACACGCTCTCATGTAATTGTCCTTTTTCCTGTATGTTATCCGTGTATTCCGTGTGTTTTTCTTTATTTTCTTTAGACACGCCCTCATGTAATTGTCCTTTTTCCTGTATGTTATCCGTGTATTCCGTGTGTTTTTCTTTAGACACGCTCTCATGTAATTGTCCTTTTTCCTCTATGTTATCCGTGTATTCCGTGTGTTTTTCTTTATTTTCTTTAGACACGGCCTCATGTAATTGTCCTTTTTCCTGTATGTTATCCGTGTATTCCGTGTGTTTTTCTTTAGACACGCTCTCATGTAATTGTCCTTTTTCCTGCATGTTATCCGTGTACTCCGTGTGTTTTTCTTTAGACACGTTCTCATGTAATTGTCCTTTTTCCTGCATGTTATCCGTGTATTCCGTGTGTTTTTCTTTAGACACGCTCTCATGTAATTGTCCTTTTTCCTGTATGTTATCCGTGTATTCCGTGTGTTTTTCTTTAGACACGCTCTCATGTAATTGTCCTTTTTCCTCTATGTTATCCGTGTATTCCGTGTGTTTTTCTTTAGACACGTTCTCATGTAATTGTCCTTTTTCCTGTATGTTATCCGTGTATTTCGTGTGTTTTTCTTTAGACACGCTCTCATGTAATTGTCCTTTTTCCTGCATGTTATCCGTGTATTCCGTGTGTTTTTCTTTAGACACGCTCTCATGTAATTGTCCTTCTTCCTGTATGTTATCCGTGTATTCCGTGTGTTTTTCTTTAGACACGCTCTCATGTAATTGTCCTTTTTCCTGTATGTTATCCGTGTACTCCGTGTGTTTTTCTTTAGACACGCTCTCATGTAATTGTCCTTTTTCCTGTATGTTATCCGTGTATTCCGTGTGTTTTTCTTTATTTTCTTTAGACACGCTCTCATGTAATTGTCCTTTTTCCTGTATGTTATCCGTGTATTCCGTGTGTTTTTCTTTAGACACGCTCTCATGTAATTGTCCTTTTTCCTCTATGTTATCCGTGTATTCCGTGTGTTTTTCTTTATTTTCTTTAGACACGCTCTCATGTAATTGTCCTTTTTCCTGTATGTTATCCGTGTATTCCGTGTGTTTTTCTTTAGACACGCTCTCATGTAATTGTCCTTTTTCCTGTATGTTATCCGTGTATTCCGTGTGTTTTTCTTTATTTTCTTTAGACACGCTCTCATGTAATTGTCCTTTTTCCTCTATGTTATCCGTGTATTCCGTGTGTTTTTCTTTAGACACGCTCTCATGTAATTGTCCTTTTTCCTGTATGTTATCCGTGTATTCCGTGTGTTTTTCTTTAGACACGCTCTCATGTAATTGTCCTTTTTCCTGTATGTTATCCGTGTATTCCGTGTGTTTTTCTTTAGACACGCTCTCATGTAATTGTCCTTTTTCCTCTATGTTATCCGTGTATTCCGTGTGTTTTTCTTTAGACACGCTCTCATGTAATTGTCCTTTTTCCTCTATGTTATCCGTGTATTCCGTGTGTTTTTCTTTAGACACGCTCTCATGTAATTGTCCTTTTTCCTCTATGTTATCCGTGTATTCCGTGTGTTTTTCTTTAGACACGCTCTCATGTAATTGTCCTTTTTCCTGTATGTTATCCGTGTATTCCGTGTGTTTTTCTTTATTTTCTTTAGACACGCTCTCATGTAATTGTCCTTTTTCCTGTATGTTATCCGTGTATTCCGTGTGTTTTTCTTTAGACACGTTCTCATGTAATTGTCCTTTTTCCTCGATGTTATCCGTGTATTCCGTGTGTTTTTCTTTATTTTCTTTAGACACGCTCTCATGTAATTGTCCTTTTTCCTGTATGTTATCCGTGTATTCCGTGTGTTTTTCTTTAGACACGTTCTCATGTAATTGTCCTTTTTCCTCTATGTTATCCGTGTACTCCGTGTGTTTTTCTTTAGACACGCTCTCCTGTAATTGTCCTTTTTCCTGTATGTTATCCGTGTATTCCGTGTGTTTTTCTTTAGACACGTTCTCATGTAATTGTCCTTTTTCCTCTATGTTATCCGTGTATTCCGTGTGTTTTTCTTTAGACACGCTCTCATGTAATTGTCCTTTTTCCTCGATGTTATCCGTGTATTCCGTGTGTTTTTCTTTAGACACGCTCTCATGTAATTGTCCTTTTTCCTGTATGTTATCCGTGTATTCCGTGTGTTTTTCTTTAGACACGCTCTCATGTAATTGTCCTTTTTCCTGTATGTTATCCGTGTATTCCGTGTGTTTTTCTTTATTTTCTTTAGACACGCTCTCATGTAATTGTCCTTTTTCCTGTATGTTATCCGTGTATTCCGTGTGTTTTTCTTTAGACACGCTCTCATGTAATTGTCCTTTTTCCTCGATGTTATCCGTGTATTCCGTGTGTTTTTCTTTAGACACGCTCTCATGTAATTGTCCTTTTTCCTCTATGTTATCCGTGTATTCCATGTGTTTTTCTTTAGACACGCTCTCATGTAATTGTCCTTTTTCCTCGATGTTATCCGTGTATTCCGTGTGTTTTTCTTTAGACACGCTCTCATGTAATTGTCCTTTTTCCTCGATGTTATCCGTGTATTCCGTGTGTTTTTCTTTAGACACGCTCTCATGTAATTGTCCTTTTTCCTCGATGTTATCCGTGTATTCCGTGTGTTTTTCTTTATTTTCTTTAGACACGCTCTCATGTAATTGTCCTTTTTCCTGTATGTTATCCGTGTATTCCGTGTGTTTTTCTTTAGACACGCTCTCATGTAATTGTCCTTTTTCCTGTATGTTATCCGTGTATTCCGTGTGTTTTTCTTTAGACACGCTCTCATGTAATTGTCCTTTTTCCTCTATGTTATCCGTGTATTCCGTGTGTTTTTCTTTAGACACGCTCTCATGTAATTGTCCTTTTTCCTGTATGTTATCCGTGTATTCCGTGTGTTTTTCTTTAGACACGCTCTCATGTAATTGTCCTTTTTCCTCTATGTTATCCGTGTATTCCGTGTGTTTTTCTTTAGACACGCTCTCATGTAACTGTCCTTTTTCCTCGATGTTATCCGTGTATTCCGTGTGTTTTTCTTTAGACACGCTCTCATGTAATTGTCCTTTTTCCTGTATGTTATCCGTGTATTCCGTGTGTTTTTCTTTATTTTCTTTAGACACGCTCTCATGTAATTTTCCTTTTTCCTGTATGTTATCCGTGTATTCCGTGTGTTTTTCTTTAGACACGCTCTCATGTAATTGTCCTTTTTCCTGTATGTTATCCGTGTATTCCGTGTGTTTTTCTTTAGACACGCTCTCATGTAATTGTCCTTTTTCCTCTATGTTATCCGTGTATTCCGTGTGTTTTTCTTTAGACACGCTCTCATGTAATTGTCCTTTTTCCTGTATGTTATCCGTGTATTCCGTGTGTTTTTCTTTAGACACGCTCTCATGTAATTGTCCTTTTTCCTCTATGTTATCCGTGTATTCCGTGTGTTTTTCTTTAGACACGCTCTCATGTAATTGTCCTTTTTCCTGTATGTTATCCGTGTATTCCGTGTGTTTTTCTTTAGACACGCTCTCATGTAATTGTCCTTTTTCCTGTATGTTATCCGTGTATTCCGTGTGTTTTTCTTTAGACACGCTCTCATGTAATTGTCCTTTTTCCTGTATGTTATCCGTGTATTCCGTGTGTTTTTCTTTAGACACGCTCTCATGTAATTGTCCTTTTTCCTGTATGTTATCCGTGTATTCCGTGTGTTTTTCTTTATTTTCTTTAGACACGCTCTCATGTAATTGTCCTTTTTCCTGTATGTTATCCGTGTATTCCGTGTGTTTTTCTTTATTTTCTTTAGACACGCTCTCATGTAATTGTCCTTTTTCCTGTATGTTATCCGTGTATTCCGTGTGTTTTTCTTTAGACACGCTCTCATGTAATTGTCCTTTTTCCTGTATGTTATCCGTGTATTCCGTGTGTTTTTCTTTAGACACGCTCTCATGTAATTGTCCTTTTTCCTGTATGTTATCCGTGTATTCCGTGTGTTTTTCTTTAGACACGCTCTCATGTAATTGTCCTTTTTCCTGTATGTTATCCGTGTATTCCGTGTGTTTTTCTTTATTTTCTTTAGACACGCTCTCATGTAATTGTCCTTTTTCCTGTATGTTATCCGTGTATTCCGTGTGTTTTTCTTTAGACACGCTCTCATGTAATTGTCCTTTTTCCTGTATGTTATCCGTGTATTCCGTGTGTTTTTCTTTAGACACGCTCTCATGTAATTGTCCTTTTTCCTCTATGTTATCCGTGTATTCCGTGTGTTTTTCTTTAGACACGCTCTCATGTAATTGTCCTTTTTCCTCTATGTTATCCGTGTATTCCGTGTGTTTTTCTTTAGACACGCTCTCATGTAATTGTCCTTTTTCCTCTATGTTATCCGTGTATTCCGTGTGTTTTTCTTTAGACACGCTCTCATGTAATTGTCCTTTTTCCTCTATGTTATCCGTGTATTCCGTGTGTTTTTCTTTAGACACGCTCTCATGTAATTGTCCTTTTTCCTGTATGTTATCCGTGTATTCCGTGTGTTTTTCTTTAGACACGCTCTCATGTAATTGTCCTTTTTCCTCTATGTTATCCGTGTATTCCGTGTGTTTTTCTTTAGACACGCTCTCATGTAATTGTCCTTTTTCCTCTATATTATCCGTGTATTCCGTGTGTTTTTCTTTAGACACGCTCTCATGTAATTGTCCTTTTTCCTCTATGTTATCCGTGTATTCCGTGTGTTTTTCTTTAGACACGCTCTCATGTAATTGTCCTTTTTCCTGTATGTTATCCGTGTATTCCGTGTGTTTTTCTTTAGACACGCTCTCATGTAATTGTCCTTTTTCCTGTATGTTATCCGTGTATTCCGTGTGTTTTTCTTTAGACACGCTCTCATGTAATTGTCCTTTTTCCTCTATGTTATCCGTGTATTCCGTGTGTTTTTCTTTATTTTCTTTAGACACGCCCTCATGTAATTGTCCTTTTTCCTGTATGTTATCCGTGTATTCCGTGTGTTTTTCTTTAGACACGCTCTCATGTAATTGTCCTTTTTCCTCTATGTTATCCGTGTATTCCGTGTGTTTTTCTTTATTTTCTTTAGACACGGCCTCATGTAATTGTCCTTTTTCCTGTATGTTATCCGTGTATTCCGTGTGTTTTTCTTTAGACACGCTCTCATGTAATTGTCCTTTTTCCTGCATGTTATCCGTGTACTCCGTGTGTTTTTCTTTAGACACGTTCTCATGTAATTGTCCTTTTTCCTGCATGTTATCCGTGTATTCCGTGTGTTTTTCTTTAGACACGCTCTCATGTAATTGTCCTTTTTCCTGTATGTTATCCGTGTATTCCGTGTGTTTTTCTTTAGACACGCTCTCATGTAATTGTCCTTTTTCCTGTATGTTATCCGTGTACTCCGTGTGTTTTTCTTTAGACACGCTCTCATGTAATTGTCCTTTTTCCTGTATGTTATCCGTGTATTCCGTGTGTTTTTCTTTATTTTCTTTAGACACGCTCTCATGTAATTGTCCTTTTTCCTGTATGTTATCCGTGTATTCCGTGTGTTTTTCTTTAGACACGCTCTCATGTAATTGTCCTTTTTCCTCTATGTTATCCGTGTATTCCGTGTGTTTTTCTTTATTTTCTTTAGACACGCTCTCATGTAATTGTCCTTTTTCCTGTATGTTATCCGTGTATTCCTGTGTTTTTCTTTAGACACGCTCTCATGTAATTGTCCTTTTTCCTGTATGTTATCCGTGTATTCCGTGTGTTTTTCTTTATTTTCTTTAGACACGCTCTCATGTAATTGTCCTTTTTCCTGTATGTTATCCGTGTATTCCGTGTGTTTTTCTTTAGACACGCTCTCATGTAATTGTCCTTTTTCCTCTATGTTATCCGTGTATTCCGTGTGTTTTTCTTTAGACACGCTCTCATGTAATTGTCCTTTTTCCTGTATGTTATCCGTGTATTCCGTGTGTTTTTCTTTAGACACGCTCTCATGTAATTGTCCTTTTTCCTGTATGTTATCCGTGTATTCCGTGTGTTTTTCTTTATTTTCTTTAGACACGCTCTCATGTAATTGTCCTTTTTCCTGTATGTTATCCGTGTATTCCGTGTGTTTTTCTTTAGACACGTTCTCATGTAATTGTCCTTTTTCCTCTATGTTATCCGTGTATTCCGTGTGTTTTTCTTTAGACACGCTCTCATGTAATTGTCCTTTTTCCTGTATGTTATCCGTGTATTCCGTGTGTTTTTCTTTAGACACGCTCTCATGTAATTGTCCTTTTTCCTCGATGTTATCCGTGTATTCCGTGTGTTTTTCTTTAGACACGCTCTCATGTAATTGTCCTTTTTCCTCTATGTTATCCGTGTATTCCATGTGTTTTTCTTTAGACACGCTCTCATGTAATTGTCCTTTTTCCTCGATGTTATCCGTGTATTCCGTGTGTTTTTCTTTAGACACGCTCTCATGTAATTGTCCTTTTTCCTCGATGTTATCCGTGTATTCCGTGTGTTTTTCTTTAGACACGCTCTCATGTAATTGTCCTTTTTCCTCGATGTTATCCGTGTATTCCGTGTGTTTTTCTTTATTTTCTTTAGACACGCTCTCATGTAATTGTCCTTTTTCCTGTATGTTATCCGTGTATTCCGTGTGTTTTTCTTTAGACACGCTCTCATGTAATTGTCCTTTTTCCTGTATGTTATCCGTGTATTCCGTGTGTTTTTCTTTAGACACGCTCTCATGTAATTGTCCTTTTTCCTCTATGTTATCCGTGTATTCCGTGTGTTTTTCTTTAGACACGCTCTCATGTAATTGTCCTTTTTCCTCTATGTTATCCGTGTATTCCGTGTGTTTTTCTTTAGACACGCTCTCATGTAATTGTCCTTTTTCCTGTATGTTATCCGTGTATTCCGTGTGTTTTTCTTTAGACACGCTCTCATGTAATTGTCCTTTTTCCTCTATGTTATCCGTGTATTCCGTGTGTTTTTCTTTAGACACGCTCTCATGTAACTGTCCTTTTTCCTCGATGTTATCCGTGTATTCCGTGTGTTTTTCTTTATTTTCTTTAGACACGCTCTCATGTAATTGTCCTTTTTCCTGTATGTTATCCGTGTATTCCGTGTGTTTTTCTTTAGACACGCTCTCATGTAATTGTCCTTTTTCCTGTATGTTATCCGTGTATTCCGTGTGTTTTTCTTTAGACACGCTCTCATGTAATTGTCCTTTTTCCTGTATGTTATCCGTGTATTCCGTGTGTTTTTCTTTAGACACGCTCTCATGTAATTGTCCTTTTTCCTCTATGTTATCCGTGTATTCCGTGTGTTTTTCTTTAGACACGCTCTCATGTAATTGTCCTTTTTCCTCTAAGTTATCCGTGTATTCCGTGTGTTTTTCTTTAGACACGCTCTCATGTAATTGTCCTTTTTCCTGTATGTTATCCGTGTATTCCGTGTGTTTTTCTTTAGACACGCTCTCATGTAATTGTCCTTTTTCCTCTATGTTATCCGTGTATTCCGTGTGTTTTTCTTTAGACACGCTCTCATGTAACTGTCCTTTTTCCTCGATGTTATCCGTGTATTCCGTGTGTTTTTCTTTATTTTCTTTAGACACGCTCTCATGTAATTGTCCTTTTTCCTGTATGTTATCCGTGTATTCCGTGTGTTTTTCTTTAGACACGCTCTCATGTAATTGTCCTTTTTCCTGTATGTTATCCGTGTATTCCGTGTGTTTTTCTTTAGACACGCTCTCATGTAATTGTCCTTTTTCCTCTATGTTATCCGTGTATTCCGTGTGTTTTTCTTTAGACACGCTCTCATGTAATTGTCCTTTTTCCTCTATGTTATCCGTGTATTCCGTGTGTTTTTCTTTAGACACGCTCTCATGTAATTGTCCTTTTTCCTGTATGTTATCCGTGTATTCCGTGTGTTTTTCTTTAGACACGCTCTCATGTAATTGTCCTTTTTCCTGTATGTTATCCGTGTATTCCGTGTGTTTTTCTTTATTTTCTTTAGACACGCTCTCATGTAATTGTCCTTTTTCCTGTATGTTATCCGTGTATTCCGTGTGTTTTTCTTTAGACACGCTCTCATGTAATTGTCCTTTTTCCTGTATGTTATCCGTGTATTCCGTGTGTTTTTCTTTAGACACGCTCTCATGTAATTGTCCTTTTTCCTGTATGTTATCCGTGTATTCCGTGTGTTTTTCTTTAGACACGCTCTCATGTAATTGTCCTTTTTCCTCTATATTATCCGTGTATTCCGTGTGTTTTTCTTTAGACACGCTCTCATGTAATTGTCCTTTTTCCTGTATGTTATCCGTGTATTCCGTGTGTTTTTCTTTAGACACGCTCTCATGTAATTGTCCTTTTTCCTGTATGTTATCCGTGTATTCCGTGTGTTTTTCTTTATTTTCTTTAGACACGCTCTCATGTAATTGTCCTTTTTCCTGTATGTTATCCGTGTATTCCGTGTGTTTTTCTTTAGACACGTTCTCATGTAATTGTCCTTTTTCCTCGATGTTATCCGTGTATTCCGTGTGTTTTTCTTTAGACACGCTCTCATGTAATTGTCCTTTTTCCTGTATGTTATCCGTGTATTCCGTGTGTTTTTCTTTAGACACGCTCTCATGTAATTGTCCTTTTTCCTCGATGTTATCCGTGTATTCCGTGTGTTTTTCTTTAGACACGCTCTCATGTAATTGTCCTTTTTCCTGTATGTTATCCGTGTATTCCGTGTGTTTTTCTTTAGACACGCTCTCATGTAATTGTCCTTTTTCCTGTATGTTATCCGTGTATTCCGTGTGTTTTTCTTTATTTTCTTTAGACACGCTCTCATGTAATTGTCCTTTTTCCTGTATGTTATCCGTGTATTCCGTGTGTTTTTCTTTAGACACGCTCTCATGTAATTGTCCTTTTTCCTGTATGTTATCCGTGTACTCCGTGTGTTTTTCTTTAGACACGCTCTCATGTAATTGTCCTTTTTCCTGTATGTTATCCGTGTATTCCGTGTGTTTTTCTTTAGACACGCTCTCATGTAATTGTCCTTTTTCCTCTATGTTATCCGTGTATTCCGTGTGTTTTTCTTTAGACACGCTCTCATGTAATTGTCCTTTTTCCTCTATGTTATCCGTGTATTCCGTGTGTTTTTCTTTAGACACGCTCTCATGTAATTGTCCTTTTTCCTCTATGTTATCCGTGTATTCCGTGTGTTTTTCTTTAGACACGCTCTCATGTAATTGTCCTTTTTCCTGTATGTTATCCGTGTATTTCGTGTGTTTTTCTAGTAAAGCGCTTTGAGAAGCCACCTTTAAAGGCGTCATATAAAATACATTTTCTTCTTATTATTAGTAATGATCCCTCCGCTTAGATATCATGACTCCATTCCGGAGGGGTCACATGTTCCTCTTGGCTCGCTGTGACCCCTCTATTGGTCCATGAAGACCCCAGATAATGTCCTTCATGTGATGAGAGAAGGAAATGTCAGCTCAGGTTTCCTCGTGTTCTCCAACCTGAGAGTGACCCGCGCCGTGACAAGAACACGCCTTCCAGAGCCTCTTCCTTTTACCTTTAACAAGCAGAACGCGTGTTCCGTATCCATTATTCACAGCCAGCCGCCGATCTAACACTTTCCACACAAGAGGCGCCTCTTGTAACGTCTGACTACATTATAAAGCGGCCAATTATCTCCCACATTATGCCGCCGCGCTGCAACATCAGCCTGGAATATTAAAATTGAATTTAGTCTGCAAATTGCTGCTTGGAGTCCGACGAGTCCTGGAGACGAGGCCATGGAAGGAGCTTTCCCCATAACAAGCCGCCAATTGGTTTAAAACTGGCGAGATGTTCCTTATTAATGGGAACAATTCGATCGTCGTTACACCGGAGAAACCGGCTGAGAGAGGAAATCCCACCAAAAAAGAGAGGAAAGCATGGAGTTCTGAATGGTGCCGAATTCAGCCATCGCTGGTCTGATATCCGGGACTCTGTGCCGATCATTCACTGATCATTCCTACCAGTGACGGAAAACCTTTAACAGTCCACAAAACCCTGAGATACCCCCAATCTACAATGTAACATAATGGACATACAATGACTCTACAATGTAACATAATGGACATACAATGACTCTACAATGTAACATAATGGACATACAATGACTCTACAATGTAACATAATGGACATACAATGACTCTACAATGTAACATAATGGACATACAATGACTCTACAATGTAACATAATGGACATACAATGACTCTACAATGTAACATAATGGACATACAATGACTCTACAATGTAACATAATGGACATACAATGACTGTACAGTGTAACATATTGGACACACAATAACTCTACAATGTAACATAATGGACATACAATGACTTTACAATGTAACATAATGGACACACAATAACTCTACAATGTAACATAATGGATATACAATGACTTTACAATGTAACATAATGGACATACAATGAATCTACAATGTAACAAACATAAGATAACCTGAGCTTGGGATGGGGCACACTTCCACCTCAATGACATTAACTTCACATGAGAGGTCCCCGTATAATGTCAGGTCAGAGCCCCCCACCCCATTCACATCAGAGGTCTTCCTATCATGTCAGAGCCCCCCCTTCACATCAGAGGTCTTCCTATCATGTCAGAGCCCCCCATTCACATCAGAGGTCTTCCTATCATGTCAGAGCCCCCCCTTCACATCAGAGGTCTTCCTATCATGTCAGAGCCCCCCATTCACATCAGAGGTCTTCCTATCATGTCAGAGCCCCCCATTCACATCAGAGGTCTTCCTATCATGTCAGAGCCCCCATTCACATCAGAGGTCTTCCTATCATGTCAGAGCCCCCCATTCACATCAGAGGTCTTCCTATCATGTCAGAGCCCCCCATTCACATCAGAGGTCTTCCTATCATGTCAGAGCCCCCCATTCACATCAGAGGTCTTCCTATCATGTCAGAGCCCCCCATTCACATCAGAGGTCTTCCTATCATGTCAGAGCCCCCATTCACATCAGAGGTCTTCCTATCATGTCAGAGCCCCCCATTCACATCAGAGGTCTTCCTATCATGTCAGAGCCCCCCATTCACATCAGAGGTCTTCCTATCATGTCAGAGCCCCCCCCATTCACATCAGAGGTCTTCCTATCATGTCAGAGCCCCCCATTCACATCAGAGGTCTTCCTATCATGTCAGAGCCCCCATTCACATCAGAGGTCTTCCTATCATGTCAGAGCCCCCATTCACATCAGAGGTCTTCCTATCATGTCAGAGCCCCCCATTCACATCAGAGGTCTTCCTATCATGTCAGAGCCCCCCATTCACATCAGAGGTCTTCCTATCATGTCAGAGCCCCCCCATTCACATCAGAGGTCTTCCTATCATGTCAGAGCCCCCCATTCACATCAGAGGTCTTCCTATCATGTCAGAGCCCCCATTCACATCAGAGGTCTTCCTATCATGTCAGAGCCCCCATTCACATCAGAGGTCTTCCTATCATGTCAGAGCCCCCCCCCATTCACATCAGAGGTCCCCATGACTTAGTCCCCCCATCATATCAGACTGATCTCATCACATCACTACAGAGCAAGCTGAGTCTCCTGATTGCAGCACCCCCCAGAAAACCCAAATGACACCCCAGGATGCCGCAGATCTCTTGTTGGGAGCCTAAACCCCAACTCCGAGAAATAGAGAAAAACTCCACCCTTCCAAGTGCCCCCCCCCCTCACCCCTCACCACAAGGGTTAAAGGCTTGTTATGTCTCAGGGGAACAGGAACAGGCACTTACCCCATCCCCCATTCCAGTGCTGCCCTCTAGGGGAAGGGGTGGGCCGCACACCATTGCTTGTTACTGTTCAAATAATTGGATTTGAATAATAATCAATAAAAAGATCATAACATGATAAATCGGAGTCAGGTCTGCTGGTGCATTTTTTATTACACAATGGGGGGAAGGGGATTTACTAAAACTGGTGCACAGAATCTGGTGCAGCTCGGTATAGTAACCAATCAGCTTCCGGGTTTTATTGTGAAAGCTTAATGGAAGAAGCTGAAGTTAGAATCTGATTGGTCCTCATGCGGAGCTGCCCTCTCCAGTTTTAGTAAATCTCCCCCAATATGTGGTCAGGCTGAGTGAGATGGGTGACAACAAACAAGTACAAAGGATGATCCGCACTTCATAAAATAAAAACAGCTTTATTGACACGTGGCTGTGAACACGGCGTCACAATGCGTCCCGGACATGGAGTCGCTCAGCCGCTTTCATTCACTGAGATGAAGTCAGCGGAGTTCATTATTTCATCTCTTCCCACACATGAATATTGTATCATTTTATATATCAAATTCTTATTAAATTATTGAAACCTTTTATTTCCCACAAATGATAAATTATTATTTTATCTTCACCTGAAATGACTCCGCAATGGACGCTTTATACAACCTCCCAATCACCCCCCCCATAGGAGGAGGCGGGATTCTATCTCCAGGAAAACTGCCAAATATTCATATGGGATCTGCTTTGCTTCTAAAAAAGATTTGTGATCCTCCAGTCCTGAGATTTACACAGCTCTGCCACACAGTACGGCACGTCCCGGGCGGGACACCTGATTTGTTTCTGCTGCAGTGGGAGCGGAATTAAACCTCAGCAAAAAATGTTCTTACCAATTCAGCTCGTCGTGATACGACACTGCGTTGCGTTAACTGACAATTGCGCGGTCGTGCGACGCTGTACCCAAATAAAATGTATGTTCTTTTTTCCCCCACAAATAGAGATTTCTTTTGGTGGTATTTGATCATCTCTGCGGTTTTTATTTTTTGCGCTATAAACAAAAAAAAGAGCAACAATTAAAAAAAACAATAATAATAAAAAAATTTTAAAAAAATTATTTCTTCATCAATTTATTCCAATATGTATTCTGCCACATATTTTTGGTAAAAAACAAAACAAAAAGTGTATATTGATTGGTTTGCGCAAAAGTTATCACGTCTACAACTATGGGATAGATTTATGGAATATTTAATTTTTATTTTTTTACTAGTAATTTTTAGCAGGACTGCGACATTGTGGCAGACAAATCTGACACTAATGATTTGTACACACGACCGGATTTTCCGATGGAAAAAGTCAGACGGGCTCTTTTCATCGGATATTCCGTCCGTGTGTGTGCCCCATCGGACTTTTTCCATCTGAAATTCCGACGGACTTAGATAGAGAACGTGTTCTCTTTTTTTCTGATGGACAAAAATTTGTTCATCAGAAAATCGGAAATCGGAAAGTCCGTTCGTCTGTATGCAATTCCGACAGTCTAAAAACCACGCATGCTCAGAGATAGGCATGAGCTTTATGTTCGTGTCGAACATGAGTTTGACTCGAACATTGGCTGTTCGCCCGTTCGGCGAACAGCGAACAATTTGGGGTGTTCGCGGCAAATTGGAAAAAGCCGCGGAACACCCTTTAAAAGTCTATGGGAGAAATCAAAAGTGCTGATTTTAAAGGTTAATATGCAAGTTATTGTCATAAAAAGTGTTTGGGGACCCGAGTCCTGCCCAAGGGGAGTGTTTGGGGACCGGGTCCTGCCCCAGGGGAGGGTTTGGGGACCCGGGTCCTGCCTCAGGGGAGTGTTTGGGGACCCGGGTCCTGCCCCAGGGGAGTGTTTGGGGACCCGGGTCCAGCCCAAGGGGAGTGTTTGGGGACCCGGGTCCTGCCCCAGGGGAGTGTTTGGGGACCCGGGTCCTGCCCCAGGGGAGTGTTTGGGGACCCGGGTCCAGCCCAAGGGGAGTGTTTGGGGACCCGTGTCCTGCCCCAGGGGAGGGTTTGGGGACCCGGGTCCTGCCCCAGGGGAGTGTTTGGGGACCCGGGTCCTGCCCCAGGGGAGTGTTTGGGGACCCGGGTCCTGCCCCAGGGGAGTGTTTGGGGACCCGGGTCCTGCCCCAGGGGAGTGTTTGGGGACCGGGGTCCTGCCCCAGGGGAGTGTTTGGGGACCCGGGTCCTGCCCCAGGGGAGTGTTTGGGGACCCGGGTCCTGCCCCAGGGGAGTGTTTGGGGACCCGGGTCCTGCCCCAGGGGAGTGTTTGGGGACCGGGGTCCTGCCCCAGGGGACATGTATCAATGCAAAAAGAAGTTTTAAAAACGGCCGTTTTTTCGGGAGCAGTGATTTTAATAATGCTTAAAATGAAAAAATAAAAGTGAAATATTCCTTTAAATTTCGTACCTGGGGGGTGTCTATAGTATGCCTGTAAAGTAGCGCATGTTTCCCGTGCTTAGAACTGTCCCTGCACAAAGTGTCATTTCTGAAGGAAAAAAGGTCATTTTTAATTTTGGTGCGGGGTTCCCCTTAAAACCCAAACCATACCAGACCTGAAGGGTCTGGTATGGATTTTTGGGGTAACCCCACGCCATTTTTTTTTGGCGCGGAGTTGCCCTTAATATCCATACCAGACCTGAAGGGCCTGTTAATGGAATTTGGAGGGACCCCCACGCATTTTTTATTTTTCAATGACTTTCAATGACTTTTCTATGTATTGCCGGGACCGACAATTCATTAATAGCCGCAAGTGAGTTTTAAATGACTTTTTTTTCTTCAGAAATTACACTTTTTGCAGGGACAGTTCTAAGTACGGGAAACATGCGCCACTTTACAGGCATACTATACACACCCCCCAGGTACGAAATTTAAAGGAATATTTCACTTTTATGGTTTCACTTTAAGCATTATTAAAATCACTGCTCCTGTAAAAACGTCTATTTTTTAAACTTTTTTTTGCATTGATACATGTCCCCTGGGGCAGGACCCGGGTCCCCAAATACTCCCCTGGGGCAGGACCCGGGTCCCCAAACACTCCCCTGGGGCAGGACCCAGGTCCCCAAACACTCCCCTGGGGCAGGACCCGGGTCCCCAAACACTCCCCTGGGGCAGGACCCGGGTCCCCAAATACTCCCCTGGGGCAGGACCCGGGTCCCCAAACACTCCCCTGGGGCAGGACCCAGGTCCCCAAACACTCCCCTGGGGCAGGACCCGGGTCCCCAAACACTCCCCTGGGGCAGGACTCGGGTCCCCAAACACTTTTTATGACAATAACTTGCATATTAACCTTTAAAATGAGCACTTTTGATTTTTCATGTTCGTGTCCCATAGAGTTTAACGGGGTTCGGATGTTCGAGCAAATTTTTTGCCTGTTCGCATGTTCTGGATGCGAACCGAACCGGGGGGGGGGGGGTGTTCGGCTCATCCCTACTCAGAATCAAGCAGAAGAGCCGAACTGCCTATTGAACTTCATTAATCTCGGCTCGTCGTACATTTTGTACGTCACCGCGTTGTTGACGGTCGGACTTTTATGTGACCGTGTGTATGCAAGGCAGCTTGAGTGGAACTCCGGCGGACAGTCCGGTCGTGTGTACAAGGCATTAGTGACACCAATACAGTGATCAGTGCTAAAAATAAACGCACTGTCACTGTACTAATGACACTGGCAGGGAAGGGGGTTAACATCAGGGACGATCAAGAGGGTAAAATGTGTTCCATAGGGGGTGCTTTCTAACTGTGGGGGGGGGGGGATGCTTTGACTAGAAGAAAACAGTGATCCTCAGAACGATTGGCAGGTCCCGGCAGACATCGCGTCCGTCGGACCCACATATTGTCTCCCACTGTGTCCAATCACAGCGGGGCTCGGACTGGGCATGCACGCCCCTGAGCCGAAGAAACAAAATCACGTACAGGTACGTGATTTTGTGCTTAAGGGCCACCCTGCCGCAGTATATGTACGTGGTGTGGTCCCTAAAGAGGAACTGCAGTCTGCTCACATCATTTGTAATAAAAAAATTTTTGCCATTTTGAAGCTTCCCTCCAACCACTTTGCATATTATTTTATATATACCGTGATTCTGTACTTGCCAAATATGCTGCAGAAATCTCCCTCCAGTGAGTCTGGTTGCAGCCATTTTAACTGTGGGCAGCTGAAGCTGCTGCCTGTTCACTTCCTGGATTACCACAGAGGCACACCTCCAGCTCTGCAGCTCTCATTGGCCCTCTTATGACTGATCCACCTCCCTTCCTGGCAAACTCTCAGGAGAGAGAGAGAGCTGTGCATGATGTCATAGTCCTAGGCTAATGACCAGACAGGAAACAGGAAGTGGGCTGTATAAGGGATTTACTGGCAGGAAAAAAATGTTTTACTATCCAAAGTTATAACAACAACAAGAGGGGCAGAAGATTTAATAGATGGAAAGATGAAAAAATGACTGAAGGTCCGCTCTAAGGCCGGGTTCACACTATTGTGAACCAGATTCGGGATCCCCGCATTCAGTTCGGAATATCAGGAGATTGTGACCGGCTCTCTATGGAGCTCTCTATGGAGCCGGTTCACATATCTCCGATGCGGTTCCGGTGCGAATTTGCACAGCGAGTTCTGTGCGTCTTTTGGTCAGTTTCAGGTCCGAATTCAGCCCAAAATTGGGGCTGAAATCGGACCTGAAATGGTGAACCAGGACGCACCGGACCCCCTGCTGGGAGCCACATTGGCATTAGGTGTGAATCGAGTCTAAAGCCTCATACACACGACTGGTTTTCTCGGCAAGAAACGACAAGAAAACTGCTAGGAGAGCTTTCTTGCTGAGAAAACCGTTGGTGTGTATGGCTTGTCGTCGAGAAAACTGTTGTGAATCTCGACGAGAAAAAAAGAAAACCTGCTTTCTTTTTTTTCTCGTCGGGAGTCTCAGTTTTCTCGTCGTGATTCTCGTCAGATTGTTTTTGGATGAGAAAACCGGTCGTGTGTATGCGTCAAAAACCGCGCATGCTCAGAATCAAGTATAAGACGGGAGCGCTCCTTCTGGTAAAACTAGCGTTCGTAATGGAGATCGCACATTCGTCACGCTAAAACGGACTGAAAGCACGAAGACTGAAAAGCGCGAATCGTCTCTCATTAAAACTTTTACTAACACGCGGTAACACTCGATTAGCAAAAGCAGCCCAAGGGGTGGCGCCATGAGAATGGAACTTCCCCTTTATAGTGCGTGTTGTACGTCACTGCGCTTTACAACGACGAGATTTTGGAATGACAGTGTGTATTGTGATGGTGGGACCCTGTGTGTCCTTAAAGAGTGTTGGTTTACGCCGGATTTGGTAGAGAAAGACGTGCTGATTGAACAGCTGTGTCTTGTGCTATTTAGTTCTGACCTGACTATGGCTCAGGGCTCCAACCAACAGACAAGGAAGTCTGTGTGCATGGGAGTCAGGTGGACTCCCATCCCTCTGAGAGGAGTCAGGTGGACTCCCATCCCTCTGAGAGGAGTCAGGTGGACTCCCATCCCTCTGAGAGGAGTCAGGTGGACTCCCATCCCTCTGAGAGGAGTCAGGTGGACTCCCATCCCTCTGAGAGGAGTCAGGTGGACTCCCATCCCTCTGAGAGGAGTCAGGTGGACTCCCATCCCTCTGAGAGGAGTCAGGTGGACTCCCATCCCTCTGAGAGGAGTCGGATGCTGCATGGGTGCAGCCAGAGGATGCATGTCTGCAGGAGGCAGACGTTATTGGTGAATTAAGCAAGAAGGTGCTGACCGGGAGTAAGCGAGGAGAGAGCTCAACTCTTGGAAACTGTTTGTTCTGAGGAGCAGACCTAAGGCCTAGGCTAAAGGCCTGAACAGCCGGATCGCAAGAGGGGAAGCCAGGAGGCTAAACTGTTGAGTATGCAAGACACAGTAATGGTGGAACCCTCCCTGTGAGGGCAACTGATGTATTTGTGAACTTTTTGTGCTTTTAAATAAAAGTGGGCTGCCATGCCCTTAAATAGAGTTCCTGACTGTCTGGAATCACTGGAAAAACGCACCTACCACGAGAGCCGACAACCCCCAATCTTACAGTATGTAAGGAAAGCTTGACAAGAAACCCGTCGAGAAAAACAACGTTTTTTTTGCGAGGAGATTCTCGGCCGTGTGTACGAGGCTTTAGTGGTTAAATCTTGACATGTTTAGTATCTATTTACTCAAAACAAAATCATCTTTTATATTTTACCAAAAATGGGTATTATATTGTGATTTGTTTGTCCAGTAAAATTCACTTAGGTGTTTTTTTTTTTTTCATAACAATTTGCATTTCATGAACTGCTGCACAAATATCATGTTACATCAAAAAAAAAAAAAAAAAAAAAATTGCAACAGCCATCATTTTATTCTCCAGGACCTCTGCTTTAAGAAAATATATCATGTTTGACGGTTCTAAATAATTTTATTGCAATAAAACTGCCGATTTTTCCATGTGTGTGTGTGAGAAATGTCAAATTTGCCCTCCGGATAGCAAGTGGGTAAAGATGAATTTGTCAACAGTGACTGCAGCTACGAAGGTCAGTGGGAATTTGATTTAAAGCTTCTTTGACGGCTTATTATTAACACTGGGCACATACTTTGATTTTCATTGCCCGGGCACAGGTACACTTTAATGTGAGAAAGTTAAATACGAAGAATAAACATCGTAATAGCAAATGGAAAATACAATCCATGGTGCTTCTTCTAAGACGTCGGTTTCCCTTTCCATCGGCTGAAGTGCTGCGTCTTCTTAGACAGTTTAATGCGATACACCGGAAAGCACCGGAATAAAATAAAATAAATAAATAAAAGATCTGCCATGCAAATAATTGAAAGGTTCACACAAAACACATATTTCTAGGTTGCACTGTGACCTAAATATTTATACTGAGACCTGCAAAATCCGAGCGGATTCTCTCTTTAGTGGGAATCACAAGCTTGGGACATCGGCATGAATATTTCATAGGCAGCGTATAAATAATTCTCTTGGAAATTGAAGATCAGAAAGTGACTATTGAATGATGTGGGACATTTATGTAAGGACTCCACTCTCCGCATGCTAAGCTTAGACTAATCTTCAGAGGGCACCGCCGGTGCGTGTTCTCAGCGTAGCGCGGGCCGAGGGCCGTGTAAAATATCAGTCTAATAACCCAAAGTGTTTCTGATGGTGCCACCTCCTAATAGGATGGAGTAAAAGTCACTCAATTATTGAGACACCCCCAAGGGGTGAACAGTTCGTTGAAATGAAATGAACCAACGCATCCGGAGCACGCCGACCTCAAGAACAATCCGCAGCCTCATTGCTCTTCCATGCAGCTGGTTACCTTGTATATGACGGCATTACCGGGCAGGTGGGTTCATCTAGCGTGTCCATTGGGGCCGCTTCATATTTCTACTGGTGATGCTTCCAGTGACTGCGGCGCAGTTTTCAGACGCACGGAACTCGTGTTTTAGTCGTTTTTCCTGCACTTGTCTTATAGACCTTGGATTTGAGTTTTTTTGCTGCATTTCTTATACATTGTAAAAATAAAAAAAACTTAAAATGTCCAACAGGGATGACCTGAAGTGCCCTGGGCTTGGTGCAAAAGAAGGGGGGGGGGGACTATGCAACAGCATAGGTGGGACTTTAAATGAGGCACATCTCTGTGCCTCCATCCCTGGTACAGTAATGCAAAAAAAGGAAATTGGGACTTTGAATGAGGTTCAAGACAAGGTAGGCGTATGGTAAAGGAAAACATGAAAAAATGTGGTGTACTGTCTGATTCAATGGGGTGTACATGAAAACATGATTGTAATGGATATTGAGGACACATATTAATATCAACTTGGAAACTCATGGCACATGGCATTACATATGAAACATGCAAAAAATCTGAGGAAAACGCTTGGACAGCCGCACTCCAAAAAAGGTTCTTTTATTTAAAACAAAAGCACAAATAACATGCCACAGCAAAAAAAAAACAGCAAGTATGAGCTTACGTTTCGCACTGCGATTCAGTGCTTAATCATAGCTGCTATGATTAAGCACTGAATAGCAGTGCGAAACGTCAGCTCATACTTGCTGTTTTTTTTTTTTTGCAGTGGCATGTTATTTGTGCTTTTGTTTTAAATAAAAGAACCTTTTTTGGAGTGCGGCTGTCCAAGCGTTTTCCTCAGATTTTTTGCATTGAAATATGAAACATGGACATCAAGGATATACAATGATATCCATCAACAATACATAACAGTATGAAAGGAATGAACAGCACCCATAGGTACAAAAATTACACACATATAATTCCTAAAAGTGGCACAGTGCAATTATGATAACATGCAATAAAAATTGAAATCCATAATGCTAGTGAATCAGTGGATGGATCGTTGGGGTTAATGTGAGAATCCATTGGCATCCTAAAATTGCCCATGTGGAGAAGCGTTGGCACCCTAGAAAATGACATGACGCGTTTCATGTTCGCACACTCATCAGGGGCGGATGCTCACGGATCTAAGGAGATTGACATATGTTTGAGTGTAAAATGGCACTAAGAATATTATGAAGAGCATAAGTATAAATCCTAAGGTTACATACCACAGGTGAGTGGTGTGGGTGGTGGGGATGAGTGAGGTTTACAACCAGGGTCAGCCAGAGGGTGTCAGTCCCGGAAGTTGAGGAAATGCGTTACGTGCAACTGAAACTCAGACCCGGGGTACCCCGGGGAGGAGATGACCAAAAAAGGTTGCTACGCTAAATTAGTGGTCAATTGCAGGGACACGTCAGTAAATCTGCATTCAAGAAATGAAAAAAAAGATTATGTAAAAACAGAGGAGAATGTCCAGCAACCACCCTGGGTTTTGCCCTGAGCAGATGCAGCTAATAGCAAAATTACCTGAATGTAGGACAGCAAGGGACAAAGTCCCTAAACAGAGTGGCGTGATCCCAAGGAGGTAGGGAAGACTGTGTGTGGGCAGCTTATTTGTACCCCCTCCTCCCACGTACAATCACACGTTGGCGCACACCAATGTCACACGGGCCGATCACACGCCAGGAGGGGCTCCGATCGGGGCGAGGGAAACCCCCGCCCATGACAGGCGCTGTCCCCCATAGTCTGTGAAAGGCTAATGCCGCGTACACACGATCGTTTTTAATGTCATTGAAAAAAACGGCATTTTTCTCGACGTGATTTTTCGTGTTTCCTCTCAAGCCTGCCTTGCCTACACACTATCGTGGAAAAAAATGTTCGAGTAAAGCGCGGTGACGTACAACACGTAGGACGGCACTATAAAGGGGAAGTTCCGTTCGAATGGCGCCACCCTTCATGTTAGTAAACTTTGTTGAGCGGCGATTTGCGCTTTTCAGCCTCGTGCTTTTCAGTCCGTTACAGCGTGACGAATGTGCTTACTCCATTACGAACGCTCGTTTTACCAGAACGAGTGCTCCCGTCTCATCACTTGATTCTGAGCATGCGCGTTTTTTTTCATGTCGTTAAAGCGTACACACGGGCGTTTTTCATGACGAGAAAAACGACGATGTAAAAAACAACGTGAAAAATTAGAGCATGTTCCAATTTTTCTTGTTGTGATTCTCTGCGTTTTTCTCGTCGGGAAAAATGCTGGAAAGCCCCACACACCATCATTTTTAATGACCATTTAAAAAAAATCATTTTTCACGTCATTAAAAATGATCGTGTGTACGCGGCATGAGAGTTTCACCAAACCTGAACCCCAATGAAATCAATGGCGGCTAAACCTGTCAAATTACAAGCGCCCATCTTCTTTGTTTACAAACTTTTTTATTGTGTACAAAATAATGATACAAATATTATGTCATGACATCAGAGAATTGCAGTATATTCAATCAATAATTAATTCAGAATACAAATATAAAAGGTTAGGGTCATACATGACCACCCAGGTATAGTAACAAGTTGATGCTAATAAATCTCGCTGGTCCATACTGACGCATTTTGCAGTCCACAGCTGCTTCATCAGGGATACCACGGAAGTACCTGAAAGGTTTAATAGCAATATCAGTCTTACAGACAGCTAAAAGTATCACTGATGCCATGCTGCTGGCTCTGCCAAGTGGCACTGACCCCAGAACTACACAGGCGCTACCAAACAGGGGGTCAATCAGTTACAGTTCAAGGGACCCCTAGCTATAGAATAGTTGGGGGAATGTATTGTTTCTGGTCAGTTAGGCAGCACCATGGACAGATGCTCACTGCTTTACATTCACACAGCTCAGCAGTTTGAATTCCAGATAACAAATTATCGGCCACATGTGATTTCACGCGGCGGCGGCGGCGTGGTTCGGTGCACTACAGATGGCTGGATGAAAAATCGGAAGTTCTAGGAGGGTGGGCTATGCTCTGTTTGCAAGTCAAAGTCTTCAGATCTCTGAGATACTTTACCTTTTATTTTCAGAGACGATCGGGGAAGTGCAGAAAGAAGATCTTACTCCCACATTTGCCCTGTGACCACCTGACCACGGGCCCACCGTAATGGACAATTGGTAATGGAGATAGACTCAGCTGGCCTTTGATCCTGCCTGGCTACCTCCCGAAATTAAGACCAAAGCCAGTATGAAATGATCAGCGATCCTGGAGCTCCATTTTCCACCTCCTGACTGCCAGTGGTAGGAACACAAGGCCTTTCATCTTCACGTAAGCGCCATTCACGCAGGAGCACTCTCAGGAAACCAATATGTTGTTGAGTAGCTTTGGGATGGACTCAAGTCTTTGCCTCCCGTACAATCATTGCATTGTTTATAATGTACGGAACATTGCTTCATGGCCTTCCATCTCTCAAACAATATTAAAGGCGTGATTACCCGAGCGCACTTTTTCTCTGAAGCGTGCAACGCTAGCAACAAAAACACAATGAGGCCGCCAGATGCTGGAAATCTTTCAATGCTTTATGCTTTGACTGCTTATTATTTTTATTGCCATTTATTTTCTAAGTCTTAATTTACTCGGCAGTGCATTATAAGCCAGTAACAGAGTTACAGTGGCAGAAAAGCTCTCAATTACTCAATAAAGACTTTAGAAAACACAAGTTTATTGTATAATGGATTCAAATCACCTCCTACAACAATCTTTTCTGAGACAGTTATGTCCTTTCACTACTTACTTAAAGGGAATATGCCCTTGGTCCATGCAGGCCTTCACCGACGCACTCCGGCACCTCCAGAGCCACCAGATTGGCCCAATGTGTGCTGATTGGCCCAGCGTAGGGTGACCACATTTCCAAACTACCATTCAGGGACACCTTCCCTTCCCAAAAATCAGCTTGTGCTGTAACGAATCACAGCACAGGGATTGGACACAAGAGGCGGGATTTATGGTTTCTCCAATCACAAGCAGGGGGCGGGGATTGTGCTCCTCCAGGCATTCCCGGCCAGGACAAGTACTGCCAATGAGTAAAGCGGTGATGTGGCGGCCTTTTTTGGAGGCATCAGATTGGCCCGGGGGGGGGGGGGTGGCTGTGTCAGTTTCATTCCGGGACACTGTATTGTCCTGCAATGAATGTGCCCGGGACAGACCTGCAAAATGCGGGACTGTCCCGGGCAATCCGGGACACGTGGTCACCCTAGCCCAGCGTGGTCACATGATTGGCAATTCCTGCAGGGTTGAGGATTCCATGCGATCAACTAACCTCCTCATTTTCTTAATATTTATTTTATATAATGATGAGCAGCGGGCATGCGCCCAAAAATTCATATTCCCTTGGACTATGTCAATTTGGACATTTTCCTCCCTCTGCCATGCAAAATCTTGGCCAACATCTAAGCAGCAAAAACCACGCTGGTCGCTAAACGCCAATTCATCAATGGAAGTGATATTCGTGGCTTCAGAGCAAGTCGGATTGCTGGTCATGGTTGGTTAAAAAAGCTGTAGATAATAATAAAAAATAGGTCAATGTTCCATAATTGATAAATCACGTTAGGATTAGAGCGCTGCGTGTCCCCAAACTCAATTATTGGACTTTTTTTTCACATGATTGTATCACTTAAGTTACTTTGCAGTAAACCAAGGAAGCAGAGACCCCGTACTATAATAAGGATCTTTACCAAACAAGAATTCTATACATACAAACTACTAAGAAAATAATATAAGAAATACAAAGTATTACAAATAGGCATACAACACACATGCACACGCTATCTAACCTTTCTAGTAAATGATCATTGACAATGGTCTGCATGTGATATGGATACACTAAAAAGATATTTAGCTTGAGTTATAGTTCATGATTTCCATACAGAGCATCCAGAAAGTACTCACAACACTTCCCTTTTTCCACATTTTGGTATATTTCAGCCTTATTCCAAAATGGATTAAATTCATTATTTTCGTCAAAATTCTACAAACCATCCCCCATAATGACAACATGAGAGAAGTTTCTTTGAAATATTTGCAAATGTATTAAAAATAAAAAAGGAAAAAATCCCATGTACATAAGTATCACAGGCTCCTCCCATGTACATAAGTATCAAAGACTCCTCCCATGTACATAAGTATCACAGGCTCCTCCCATGTACATAAGTATCACAGACTCCTCCCATGTACATAAGTATCACAGGCTCCTCCCATGTAAATAAGTATCACAGGCTCCTCCCATGTACATAAGTATCACAGGCTCCTCCCATGTACATAAGTATCACAGACTCCTCCCATGTACATAAGTATCACAGGCTCCTCCCATGTACATAAGTATCACAGGCTCCTCCCATGTACATAAGTATCACAGACTCCTCCCATGTACATAAGTATCACAGACTCCTCCCATGTACATAAGTATCACAGGCTCCTCCCATGTACATAAGTATCACAGGCTCCTCCCATGTACATAAGTATCACAGGCTCCTTCCATGTACATAAGTATCACAGGCTCCTCCCATGTACATAAGTATCACAGGCTCCTCCCATGTACATAAGTATCACAGGCTCCTCCCATGTACATAAGTATCACAGACTCCTCCCATGTATATAAGTATCACAGGCTCCCCCCATACATCTGGGGGGGCAGTCTCCTGACACATAATGCTCATACATCTTGGGGGGGGGCAGTTTCCTGACACATAATGCTCATACATCGGGGGAGGGGGCAGTTTCCTGACACATAATGCTCATACATCGGGGGAGGGGGCAGTTTCCTGACACATAATGCTCATACATCTTGGGAGAGGGCAGTTTCCTGACACATAATGCTCATACATCTTGGGGGGGGGCAGTCTCCTGACACATAATGCTCATACATCTGGGGGGGGCAGTTTCCTGACACATAATGCTCATACATCTTGGGGGGGCAGTTTCCTGACACATAATGCTCATACATCTGGGGGGGGCAGTTTCCTGACACATAATGCTCATACATCTGGGGGGGGGGCAGTCTCCTGACACATAATGCTCATACATCTGGGGGGGGCAGTTTCCTGACACATAATGCTCATACATCTGGGGGGGGCAGTTTCCTGACACATAATGCTCATACATCTGGGGGGGGCAGTTTCCTGACACATAAGGGTCATACATCTGGGGGGGCAGTTTCCTGACACATAAGGGTCATACATCTTGGGGGGGGCAGTTTCCTGACACATAATGCTCATACATCGGGGGGGCAGTTTCCTGACACATAATGCTCATACATCGGGGGGCAGTTTCCTGACACATAATGCTCAGACATCGCGGGGCAGTTTCCTGACACATAATGCTCATACATCGGGGGAGGGGGCAGTTTCCTGACACATAATGCTCATACATCTTGGGAGAGGGCAGTTTCCTGACACATAATGCTCATACATCTTGGGGGGGGGGGCAGTCTCCTGACACATAATGCTCATACATCTGGGGGGGGCAGTTTCCTGACACATAATGCTCATACATCTTGGGGGGGCAGTTTCCTGACACATAATGCTCATACATCTGGGGGGGGCAGTTTCCTGACACATAATGCTCATACATCTGGGGGGGGCAGTCTCCTGACACATAATGCTCATACATCTGGGGGGGGGGGCAGTTTCCTGACACATAATGCTCATACATCTGGGGGGGGCAGTTTCCTGACACATAATGCTCATACATCTTGGGGGGGCAGTCTCCTGACACATAATGCTCATACATCTGGGGGGGGCAGTTTCCTGACACATAAGGGTCATACATCTTGGGGGGGGGCAGTTTCCTGACACATAATGCTCATACATCGGGGGGGCAGTTTCCTGACACATAATGCTCATACATCGGGGGGCAGTTTCCTGACACATAATGCTCAGACATCGCGGGGGGGCAATTTACTGACACATAATGCTCATATATCTTGGGGGGCAGTTTCCTGACACATAATGCTCATACATCTGGGGGGGGGGTCAGTTTCCTGACACATAATGCTCAGACATCTGGAGGGGGGAGATTCCTGACACATAATGCTCAGACATCTTGTGGGGGGGGGCAGTTTCCTGACACATAATACTCATACATCTTGGGGGGGGCAGTTTCCTGACACATAATGCTCAGACATCGGGGGGGGCAGTTTCCTGACACATAATGCTCATACATCTTGGGGGGGGCAGTTTCCTGACACATAATGCTCAGACATCGGGGGGACAGTTTCCTGACACATAATACTCATACATCTTGGGGGGGGCAGTTTCCTGACACATAATGCTCATACATCTTGGGGGGGTAGGGCAGTTTGGCACGGATTATATTGCTCCCATCTTAGGTCTCTTATGTCACAGATGATAAGGCTTCTCATCACATTGGCCCCAGCAGTCCTAAGGTCAGGGGCCCCGTTGGCTCCCATCGGGCACCCAGGAGCTTCCTCCCCTCCTCCCCGTAGAACGCTCTGCGCATGCTTCCAGGCAGGTCACGGAAGGCGCGTGTTCTATGGAAAGCAACATATGGAAACATTATAACAGATTGCTTTTATTTGTATCATGTTGAATGATTTCATCTTTTAATGAACGACTTTCTGATGATGAATTATTGAGCGACGATGAGCCTCGTATTTCCTGTCTTCCGTGTCACTCACATTGCGCACAATGCCCCCCCTCGCCGCTTCCTGATGGTAACAGAAAGGTTAAGGACAAAGGGAGCGCAGATGTGAACAACGCGTCTTCCGCGCCTTTGTTTGGTTGAACGCTCGGCGGCTTTTGTTGGCGGTGGAGTTGTAAACATTCTGCAGTGGGTTCAGTTTTTCGGTGTCCTTGGCGGAATGCATGATGGCCGCCTCCCCCACATACAGCGCCCCATTGTTTGGCGGAGCCATAAATGCGTACTTAATACTCACCTCCGCGTCTTCCTGAGTCACAAATGGATGGCGGGCGACGCAAACCGCCAACAATCGCCCAACTGTCAATCATTACTCATTCATCGAAAATGAATCGCCTGTAAAGTGGATCGTGTTTAAAGGGACTCTGACCCCATAGGATTGGATTTGTTTAGAATAAGTAATAAAGGAAGAATGAATGAATGAATAATGAATGAATAATGAATGAATAATACTTCTCTAGAAATCCTCCCGACGTCTTTACAGCTCTCAGTTATTGTCATCATTCAAGGCCAATGGGGAGCTGGGATGGAATAATCATCTGCCCTATAGATGGATCTGAAATCACAGCGTTTAGGTTTTCAGGTAATTGTGATTCATGAGCTGCTTCTAGGAAGATACAAATCTACACACACAGAGGTTACCGAAAGTATTCAGACCCCCTTATATTTCTCACTCTTTCTTATATTGCAGCCATTTGCTAAAATCATTTAAGTTTATTTTCCCCTCATTAATGTACACACAGACCCCCATAATGTACACACAGCCCCCCATAATGTACACACAGCACCCCATAATGTACACACAGCCCCCCATAATGTACACACAGCCCCCCATAATGTACACACAGCTCCCCATAATGTACACACAGCTCCCCATAATGTACACAGCCCCCCATAATGTACACACAGCCCCCCATAATGTACACACAGCCCCCCATGATGTACACAGCACCCCATAATGTACACACAGCCCCCCATAATGTACACACAGCCCCCCATAATGTACACACAGCCCCCCATGATGTACACAGCACCCCATAATGTACACACAGCACCCCATAATGTACACACAGCCCCCCATAATGTACACACAGACCCCCATAATGTACACACAGCACCCCATAATGTACACACAGCACCCCATAATGTACACACAGCTCCCCATGATGTACACAGCCCCCCATAATGTACACACAGCACCCCATAATGTACACACAGCCCCCCATAATGTACACACAGCTCCCCATAATGTACACACAGCACCCCATAATGTACACACAGCTCCCCATGATGTACACAGCCCCCCATAATGTACACACAGCACCCCATAATGTACACACAGCCCCCCATAATGTACACACAGCCCCCCATGATGTACACAGCACCCCATAATGTACACACAGCTCCCCATAATGTACACACAGCACCCCATAATGTACACACAGCCCCCCATAATGTACACACAGCACCCCATAATGTACACACAGCTCCCCATAATGTACACACAGCACCCCATAATGTACACACAGCTCCCCATGATGTACACAGCCCCCCATAATGTACACACAGCACCCCATAATGTACACACAGCCCCCCATAATGTACACACAGCCCCCCATGATGTACACAGCACCCCATAATGTACACACAGCTCCCCATAATGTACACACAGCACCCCATAATGTACACACAGCACCCCATAATGTACACACAGCCCCCATGATGTACACACAGCTCCCCATAATGTACACAGCCCCCCATAATGTACACACAGCCCCCCATAATGTACACACAGCCCCCCATGATGTACACACAGCTCCCCATAATGTACACAGCCCCCCATAATGTACACACAGCCCCCCATAATGTACACACAGCCCCCCATAATGTACACACAGCTCCCCATAATGTACACACAGCCCCCCATGATGTACACAGCACCCCATAATGTACACACAGCCCCCCATAATGTACACACAGCCCCCCATAATGTACACACAGCCCCCCATGATGTACACAGCACCCCATAATGTACACACAGCACCCCATAATGTACACACAGACCCCCATAATGTACACACAGCACCCCATAATGTACACACAGCACCCCATAATGTACACACAGCTCCCCATGATGTACACAGCCCCCCATAATGTACACACAGCACCCCATAATGTACACACAGCCCCCCATAATGTACACACAGCTCCCCATAATGTACACACAGCACCCCATAATGTACACACAGCTCCCCATGATGTACACAGCCCCCCATAATGTACACACAGCACCCCATAATGTACACACAGCCCCCCATAATGTACACACAGCCCCCCATGATGTACACAGCACCCCATAATGTACACACAGCTCCCCATAATGTACACACAGCACCCCATAATGTACACACAGCCCCCCATAATGTACACACAGCACCCCATAATGTACACACAGCTCCCCATAATGTACACACAGCACCCCATAATGTACACACAGCTCCCCATGATGTACACAGCCCCCCATAATGTACACACAGCACCCCATAATGTACACACAGCCCCCCATAATGTACACACAGCCCCCCATGATGTACACAGCACCCCATAATGTACACACAGCTCCCCATAATGTACACACAGCACCCCATAATGTACACACAGCACCCCATAATGTACACACAGCCCCCATAATGTACACACAGCCCCCCATGATGTACACAGCACCCCATAATGTACACACAGCTCCCCATAATGTACACACAGCCCCCCATAATGTACACACAGACCCCCATAATGTACACACAGCACCCCATAATGTACACACAGCACCCCATAATGTACACACAGCCCCCCATGATGTACACAGCACCCCATAATGTACACACAGCACCCCATAATGTACACACAGACCCCCATAATGTACACACAGCACCCCATAATGTACACACAGCCCCCCATAATGTACACACAGACCCCCATAATGTACACACAGCACCCCATAATGTACACACAGCATCTGAGCTGGACTTCAATGAAGGTGTAGAACCATCTCAAGGAGGATCAGAAGAAATGGACAGCACCTGAGTTATATATATGAGTGTCACAGCAAAGGGTCTGAATACTTAGGAGCATGTGAGATTTCACTTTTTCTTTTTTAATAAATCTGCAAAAATGTCAACAATTCTGTGTTTTTCTGTCACTATGGGGTGCTGTGTGTACATTATGGGGTGCTGTGTGTACATTATGGGGTGCTGTGTGTATATTATGGGGTGCTGTGTGTACATTATGGGGTGCTGTGTGTACATTATGGGGTGCTGTGTGTATATTATGGGGTGCTGTGTGGACATTATGGGGTGCTGTGTGTACATTATGGGGGGCTGTGTGTACAATATGGGGTGCTGTGTGTACAATATGGGGTGCTGTGTGTACAGTATGGGGTGCTGTGTGTACAATATGGGGTGCTGTGTGGACATTATGGGGTGCTGTGTGTACAATATGGGGTGCTGTGTGTACATTATGGGGTGCTGTGTGTACATTATGGGGGGCTGTGTGTACAATATGGGGTGCTGTGTGTACAATATGGGGTGCTGTGTGTACATTATGGGGTGCTGTGTGGACATTATGGGGTGCTGTGTGTACAATATGGGGTGCTGTGTGGACATTATGGGGTGCTGTGTGGACATTATGGGGGCTGTGTGTACAATATGGGGTGCTGTGTGGACATTATGGGGTGCTGTGTGGACATTATGGGGCTGTGTGTACATTATGGGGGGCTGTGTGTACATTAATGAGGAAAAAATTAACTTAAATGATTTTAGCAAATGGCTGCAATATAACAAAGAGTGAGAAATGTAAGGGGGTCTGAATACTTTCCGTACCCACTGTATTCACTATATTACCAAAAGTATTGGGACACCTGCCTTGTCTCATTCCATCAAATGTCCCAGGAGTAAGAGGATTATTCCTAAATTCAGGAGACTGGGCGGAGCCATGCAAATCATTGTCATATACCCCAACAGCCCGAGGCACATCCTGACTTGCTGGTGTATAGTACCACACTCTATTTCCAAAAGTATTGGGACACCTGCCTTTACACACACGTGAACTTTAATGACATCCCAGTCTTAGTCCGGAGGGTTCAATATTGAGTTGGCCCCGCCCTTTGCAGCTATAACAGCTTCACCTCTTCTGGGAAGGCCGTCCACAAGGTTTAGGAGGGTGTCTATGGGAATGTTTGACCATTCTTCCAGAAGAGCATTTGTAAGGTCAGGCACTGATGTTGGATGAGAAGGCCTGGCTCACAGTCTCCGCTCTAATTCACCCCAAAGGTGTTCTATCGGGTTGAGGTCAGGACTCTGTGCAGGCCAGTCAAGTTCCTCCACCCCAAACTCACTCCTCCATGTCTTTATGGACCTTGCTTTGTGCACTGGTCCAAACCATTTGGTGAAGGGGGGATTATGGTGTGGGGGTGGAGGGGGATTATGGTCTGGGGTTGTTTTTCAGGGGTTGGGTTGGCCCCCTTAGTTCCAGCGAAGGGAACACTTAAGGTGTCAGCATACCAAGACATTTTGGACAATTTCATGCTCCCAACTTTGTGGGAGGAGTTTGGGGACGGCCCCTTCCTGTTCCAACAGGCCAGTCAAGTTCCTCCATCCCAAACTCGCTCCTCCATGTCTTTATGGACCTTGCTTTGTGTAACTGGTGGGCAGTCATGTTGGGACAGGAAGGGGCTGTCCCCAAACTCCTCCCACAAAGTTGGGAACATGAAATTGTCCAAAATGTCTTGGTATGGTGACACCTTAAGAGTTCCCTTCACTGGAACTAAGGGGCCAAGCCCAACCACCCCTGAAAAACAACCCCCACATCATAATCCCCCCTCCCCCCACGCCATATTCCCCCTCCACCAAATGATTTGGACCCGTACACAAAGCAATGGCAGCAATGTACGGGTGGTCACATGCTGCGGTTATGATACTTTGCGGCTGAGGCAAAAACCATCCAACATATCGATATTGGGGGGCAGCAAGCCCACAGAACACGACAGTTTTTAAGCTAATGGGGAAGAGCTGAAAATGCCCCCCACTTGTGTGCAATACATGCAGTTGTAGCGCATTTGTTCAGCATAAATGGGGTGAAAACAGTCCATGAGGAGACGTCACCCCGTCTCTGCCGGTCAACCATCTCTGAAAGTGGCAGGTTTGGATGGACGTCACAAGCTGGCCAGAGGAAGAAGTGAGCGCACCTTCGAAGGACACGCCACCCCAGAATACATCTCTTCCTTTGGTTTGACGCGGCGTCCCGGGGTAGAGGCTCTGCGCACGCCGCACACACATCAGGAAGACTAATCGTTTGAATTAATCTGCCGGGGAAGCGAGCTTTGACTATTGATCTGTAATCACTGAGACAAAATTAGAAGTTATGGTTCTTATTATATGGGGAGATTTGCATAGATGATATTGGGACCACATATTACGCCGTGTCCTCAGCTTTCCGCCGTCTCATAAATAAGAAGATGAAGTTCTTCCCAACCTACACTCAGGGGACCCATAAAAATATACAGAATGTCTTCTTCATAACTTCATAGGAACGGCTCGAGGATGGGGGAGGGGTTAAAGAAAAACCATAAAAGATGGAGAATGTGATAAAGAAACAGACAATGAGAAGGTACATTGCGTGAAAACCGCATGTCACCATCAATAGCTCCAGAGTAGTGATGAGCCGAACACCCCCGGGTTCGGTTCGCACCAGAACCCGCGAACGGACCGAAAGTTCGCACGAACATTAGAACCCTATTAAATACAATGGATGCGAACGTTCGGATTCTAAAGTGCTAATTATAACGACTATTATGCATGTTATTGTCCTAAAAAGGGTTTGGGAACCCGGGTTCTGCACCAGGGGACATGTATCAATGCAAAAAGAAGTTTTAAAAACGGACGTTTTTCGGGAGCAGTCATTTTAATGATGCATAAAGTGAAAAAAAAAAAGTCAAATATTCCTTTAAATATCGTACCTGGGGGGTGTCTAAAGTATGCCTGTGAAGTGCCACGTGTTTCCCGTGTTTAGAACTGTCCCTGCACCAAATTACATTTCTAAAGTTAAAGTTGATCCGGGGAATATCCGATTGCCTCTCGGGGGATCAGGAAGGAATTTTTTCCCCTGCTGTAGCAAATTGGATCATGCTCTTCTGTTTTTTTTTTGCCTTCCTCTGGATCAACTGTGGGTATAGAATTGGGTATATGGGATTGTACGATATATGTTTATTTATTTATTTATTTTTTTATTTTTTTTTACGGTTGAACTGGATGGACTTGTGTCTTTTTTCAACCTGACTAACTATGTAACTATGTAAAGGAAAAAAAAAGCCATTTAAAACTGCTTGCGGCTTTAATGTAATGTCTGGTCCCGGTAATATGGATGAAAATCTTTAAGAAAAATGGCATAGCTACCCCATGACCCCCCCCCCACCCTACCCCAGCCCATTACCAGCCCCTTTGGGTCTTGTATGGATATTAAGGGGAACCCCGCACATAAAATAAAAAAGGCCCTATATACTCTGAACAGCCGTATACAGGCGGTGCATACAAGACAGGGACTGTAGGTTTGTTCTTATGTAGAATCTGTTTGTAATTTTGAACAGCTGCATTGTTTAAGTGTAGCTCCAGCCAAATTCCTTTTTTTTAGCTTTTTGGAAAACATAGGTAAGGGTTATCACCCCTGTAACATTTGTTTTGCTGTCTGTGCCCCTGTTCAGAACATTTCACCTCACTTTGCGTCCCAATGACAACTGTTTTTGAAATGTGGTGTTTTTATTGAAACAAGGATTGGTGATAAAGCATCAGTACAGAGGAGACACCTTTCTCCCATATTTATTCTTACAGGAGAGAATTTTCCTTTCTAGGGGTAGATTTCCTCTCACTTCCTGTTGTCTTCTTGCGTTTGCAAGTAGGAGTCGTTTGTAAGTTGGATGTTTGAAAGTAGGGACCTGCCGTATATAATCTGCAGAAATAGGCCCCTTAGTTGTTGGTGTTGGCACAACACTGTAAGCACTCACAGTTACTCTTGGTTGGTGCTGGAACGCCCTGCTGTCAACTATTATATCAGGAATTGTAATAACATATAATTGTTGATCAGTGGTAGTAAAAATTGGGCCTTTGATGGTGGTGCTGGTGCCACAACACTGTAAGGCCTGACAGTTACTCTTGGTGGGCGCAGCAATGGGCCCTGCTGTGAATTATTAGATCAATAATTATAATTGCATGCCCCTGTTGAATAGGGGCTGAAAAATTCGGGCCTTTGGTGGTGGTGGTGGTGGTGATGGTGGTGCTGGTGCCACAACACTGTAAGGCCTGACAGTTACTCTTGGTGGGCGCAGCAATGGGCCCTGCTGTGAATTATTAGATCAATAATTATAATTGCATGCCCCTGTTGAATAGGGGCTGAAAAATTGGGCCTTTGGTGGTGGTGGTGGTGGTGATGGTGGTGCTGGTGCCACAACACTGTAAGGCCTGACAGTTACTCTTGGTGGGCGCAGCAATGGGCCCTGCTGTGAATTATTAGATCAATAATTATAATTGCATGCCCCTGTTGAATAGGGGCTGAAAAATTCGGGCCTTTGGTGGTGGTGGTGGTGGTGATGGTGGTGCTGGTGCCACAACACTGTAAGGCCTGACAGTTACTCTTGGTGGGCGCAGCAATGGGCCCTGCTGTGAATTATTAGATCAATAATTATAATTGCATGCCCCTGTTGAATAGGGGCTGAAAAATTGGGCCTTTGGTGGTGGTGGTGGTGGTGATGGTGGTGCTGGTGCCACAACACTGTAAGGCCTGACAGTTACTCTTGGTGGGCGCAGCAATGGGCCCTGCTGTGAATTATTAGATCAATAATTATAATTGCATGCCCCTGTTGAATAGGGGCTGAAAAATTGGGCCTTTGGTGGTGGTGGTGGTGGTGATGGTGGTGCTGGTGCCACAACACTGTAAGGCCTGACAGTTACTCTTGGTGGGCGCAGCAATGGGCCCTGCTGTGAATTATTAGATCAATAATTATAATTGCATGCCCCTGTTGAATAGGGGCTGAAAAATTGGGCCTTTGGTGGTGGTGGTGATGGTGGTGCTGGTGCCACAACACTGTAAGGCCTGACAGTTACTCTTGGTGGGCGCAGCAATGGGCCCTGCTGTGAATTATTAGATCAATAATTATAATTGCATGCCCCTGTTGAATAGGGGCTGAAAAATTGGGCCTTTGGTGGTGGTGGTGGTGGTGATGGTGGTGCTGGTGCCACAACACTGTAAGGCCTGACAGTTACTCTTGGTGGGCACAGCAATGGGCCCTGCTGTGAATTATTAGATCAATAATTATAATTGCATGCCCCTGTTGAATAGGGGCTGAAAAATTGGGCCTTTGGTGGTGGTGGTGGTGGTGATGGTGGTGCTGGTGCCACAACACTGTAAGGCCTGACAGTTACTCTTGGTGGGCGCAGCAATGGGCCCTGCTGTGAATTATTAGATCAATAATTATAATTGCATGCCCCTGTTGAATAGGGGCTGAAAAATTGGGCCTTTGGTGGTGGTGGTGGTGGTGATGGTGGTGCTGGTGCCACAACACTGTAAGGCCTGACAGTTACTCTTGGTGGGCGCAGCAATGGGCCCTGCTGTGAATTATTAGATCAATAATTATAATTGCATGCCCCTGTTGAATAGGGGCTGAAAAATTGGGCCTTTGGTGGTGGTGGTGGTGGTGATGGTGGTGCTGGTGCCACAACACTGTAAGGCCTGACAGTTACTCTTGGTGGGCGCAGCAATGGGCCCTGCTGTGAATTATTAGATCAATAATTATAATTGCATGCCCCTGTTGAATAGGGGCTGAAAAATTGGGCCTTTGGTGGTGGTGGTGGTGGTGATGGTGGTGCTGGTGCCACAACACTGTAAGGCCTGACAGTTACTCTTGGTGGGCGCAGCAATGGGCCCTGCTGTGAATTATTAGATCAATAATTATAATTGCATGCCCCTGTTGAATAGGGGCTGAAAAATTGGGCCTTTGGTGGTGGTGGTGGTGGTGATGGTGGTGCTGGTGCCACAACACTGTAAGGCCTGACAGTTACTCTTGGTGGGCGCAGCAATGGGCCCTGCTGTGAATTATTAGATCAATAATTATAATTGCATGCCCCTGTTGAATAGGGGCTGAAAAATTGGGCCTTTGGTGGTGGTGGTGGTGGTGATGGTGGTGCTGGTGCCACAACACTGTAAGGCCTGACAGTTACTCTTGGTGGGCGCAGCAATGGGCCCTGCTGTGAATTATTAGATCAATAATTATAATTGCATGCCCCTGTTGAATAGGGGCTGAAAAATTGGGCCTTTGGTGGTGGTGGTGATGGTGGTGCTGGTGCCACAACACTGTAAGGCCTGACAGTTACTCTTGGTGGGCGCAGCAATGGGCCCTGCTGTGAATTATTAGATCAATAATTATTATTGCATGCCCCTGTTGAATAGGGGCTGAAAAATTGGGCCTTTGGTGGTGGTGGTGGTGGTGATGGTGGTGCTGGTGCCACAACACTGTAAGGCCTGACAGTTACTCTTGGTGGGCACAGCAATGGGCCCTGCTGTGAATTATTAGATCAATAATTATAATTGCATGCCCCTGTTGAATAGGGGCTGAAAAATTGGGCCTTTGGTGGTGGTGGTGGTGGTGATGGTGGTGCTGGTGCCACAACACTGTAAGGCCTGACAGTTACTCTTGGTGGGCGCAGCAATGGGCCCTGCTGTGAATTATTAGATCAATAATTATAATTGCATGCCCCTGTTGAATAGGGGCTGAAAAATTGGGCCTTTGGTGGTGGTGGTGGTGGTGATGGTGGTGCTGGTGCCACAACACTGTAAGGCCTGACAGTTACTCTTGGTGGGCGCAGCAATGGGCCCTGCTGTGAATTATTAGATCAATAATTATAATTGCATGCCCCTGTTGAATAGGGGCTGAAAAATTGGGCCTTTGGTGGTGGTGGTGGTGGTGATGGTGGTGCTGGTGCCACAACACTGTAAGGCCTGACAGTTACTCTTGGTGGGCGCAGCAATGGGCCCTGCTGTGAATTATTAGATCAATAATTATAATTGCATGCCCCTGTTGAATAGGGGCTGAAAAATTGGGCCTTTGGTGGTGGTGGTGGTGGTGATGGTGGTGCTGGTGCCACAACACTGTAAGGCCTGACAGTTACTCTTGGTGGGCGCAGCAATGGGCCCTGCTGTGAATTATTAGATCAATAATTATAATTGCATGCCCCTGTTGAACAGGGGCTGAAAAATTGGGCCTTAGGCACTGGTGGCACAACACTGCAACCCCTCACAGATACTGTACTTGGAGCACAGCAAGGAGGCCTGTTGCAAAGTATTGCATCAAAAATTTTAATTACACGCCCCTGTTAAACAGGGGCTGAAAAATTGGGCCTTAGCCACTGGTGGCGTCACCCATAAACCAAAATGATCTTCCAAGCTATCATCATTAATCGTATCATTGAGGAGGAGGAGGAGGATAGCCAGTCAACATAACAGCACAGGCACTCAGCATCAGCATCAGTCTTGAAGGGATGTGACATTTGAAAATAAATTAGTCTGTTATATCAGCATCAGGTGTGTGGTAGCTGGTGGTGATCCAAGACTGGTTCATCTTGATGAAAGTCAGTCGATCAACTGAGTCGGTGGACAGGCGCACCCTGTGATCCGTGACAAATCCTCCAGCAGCACTGAATGTGCGTTCTGAAAGAACGCTGGATGCAGGACAGGCCAGTAGCTCAATTGCATACTGTGCAAGCTCTGGCCAGTGATCCATCCTCAAGACCCAGTAAGCCAGAGGATTTTCGGTGGGGAAGGTGTCCAAGTCTGACCTTGCCCCTAGGTATTCCTGGACCATGTATATCAGACGCTGGCGATGGTTGCTGGAACCGATCATACTTTGGGGCTGCGGACTAAAGAATTGTCTGAACGCATCGGTCAGACGGCCACCTTCCCCACCGCTCCTTCTTTGACTGCCCAAAGCCTCAGCAACTCGTTGTCCAGGACCAGGAGTTTGTAACCTCCCAGTCTCTGGGAACGCTTTGCACAGACCTTTCTGCAAGGCCTCCCGGAGTTGTCTCATCCTCTGCTCCCTCTGCGACGGTACGATAAGGTCCGCAACCTTACCCTTGTACCGTGGATCAAGGAGAGTGGCCAGCCAGTAATGGTCCCTCTCCTTGATCCGAAGAATACGAGGATCCTTCCGCAGACTTTGCAGGATCAGGGAGGCCATGCAGCGTAGGTTAGCTGAGGCATTCAGTCCGGAGTCCTCTGGGTCACTAAGGACGACATGATCCGCAGCCACCTCCTCCCAGCCACGTACAAGTCCACTGGTTTCTTGGGACTGTAAATCATCCCTAAAAGACTGCTGCTGATGATGCTGAGTGCCAGCCTCCACCTCCATGCTGACACAATCCTCCTCCTCCTCCTCCTCCTCCTCTTCCTGTGCGATGGGTGGGACAGAAGGAACACTGTCTGGGTAAAGGGGGCCTTGAGAGGCAAGGAAGTCCTCCTCTTCCTGCCTCTGTTCTGCCTCAAGTGCCCTGTCCATTATTCCACGCAGCGTGTGCTCCAACAGGTGGACAAGAGGTACAGTGTCACTGATGCATGCACTGTCACTGCTCACCATCCTCGTGGCCTCCTCAAATGGTGCCAGGACAGTGCATGCATCCCTGATCATGCCCCACTGGTGTGGTGAAAAAAACCCGAGCTCCCCTGACCCTGTCCTGGTGCCGTGAGTGAGTGAGTGAGTGAAAAACTTGTATAGCGCTAACAAATGCGAACTAAATCGCCTCAAGGCGCTTAGCATCCAGTAGCTTCATGATCCATCAGAAGAGGTGGGTCTTAAGTTTTTTCCTAAAGGCCCGATGGTTTTCTTCCATACGGATATCCGTGGGTAGCGCGTTCCATAGCCGTGGTCCTTGGTACTCATTGATGGCCCTCTGCTGCGTGTGCAGCCGCTGCAGCATGGCCAACGTTGAGTTCCACCTGGTGGGCATGTCACATATAAGGCGGTTCTTGGGCAGGTTCAACTCCTTTTGCAGCTCAGCCAGGCGAGCACTGGCATTATAAGATCTGCGGAAATGCACACAGACTTTCCTGGCCTGCCTCAGGACATCCTGTAAGCCCGGGTACCTGCCCAAGAACCGCTGCACCACCAGGTTAAGGACGTGAGCCACACAGGGCACATGGGTCAGTTGTCCCTGTCGGAGAGCGGAGAGGAGGTTGGTGCCATTGTCGCAAACCACCATTCCTGGCTTAAGCTGGCGTGGCGTCAACCACCTCTCGGCCTGGCCCTGCAGAGCAGACAGGACCTCTGCCCCAGTGTGGCTTCTGTCCCCCAAACACACCAGCGCAAGCACGGCATGGCATCTTTTTGCCTGCGTACTTGCGTAGCCCCTTGAACGCCTACGGAGCACCGCTGGTTCCGAGGACAAACCACAGGAAGAGGCCATGGAGGAAGAAGAAGAGGAGGGGGTGGAGGAGAGAGGTGTGTCACAACCAGTAGTAGCATTTTGGAGGCGTGGCGGTGGAACAACCTCCAACACTACTGCACCTTGTCCTGCATCCTTCCCAGCTGCCAAAAGAGTGACCCAATGGGCCGTGAAAGAAAGGTAACGTCCCTGTCCATGCCTGCTGGACCATGAGTCAGCGGTAATATGCACCTTACCGCTGACCGCCCTGTCCAGCGAGGCCAAGACATTGCATTCCACATGCCGGTAGAGAGCCGGAATAGCCTTCCGTGAGAAAAAGTGGCGTTTGGGAACCTGCCACTGAGGAACCGCACATTGCACAAACTCACGGAAGGGGGCAGAGTCTACCAACTGAAAAGGCAGCAGTTGAAGCGCTAGCAATTTGGCCAAGCTAGCATTCAACCGCTGGGCATGTGGATGGCTGGGAGTGAACTTCTTTCGACGGTCCAGCAGCTGGGGCAGGGAAATTTGCCTGCTAGAATCGGACGTCGGTGTACTGCTAGCAGAGTGGCCGCAAGTACTTGGCTGTGACACACCTAATTCTACACCTTCATTCCTCTCAGTGCATGTTTCAGAGAGGAGTGAAGTTATAGTGGGGTTGGAGATCCCAGCTGATGCGGTGCAAGAAGAGGTCAGCTTTGTTCTTTGGTGTGGGTCTTTAAGGTAGGCTTGCCAACGAGCTGCATGGCAGGTCAACATATGTCTGATCAAGCATGTGGTGCCCAAGCGGCTGATGTTTTGGCCACGCGATATACGCTTGAGACATATGTTGCAAATGAGAAACGACTCCAATCCCCAAACATTGGGAGAGATGAGAGAGTTTACAGAGTTGTAGATAACAGTTTTATTATACAAAGATGGTACATAGTTAAAAAGAGACCATATTAGGGGTACACACAGGTTAATCATGATACAATCCGGGAAAATTAAAGTAAAAAAGGGGTAGGTGCAATCAAATTGGTTAGACACATAAGACATCAAGATATCTGTTGGCTGTACACGTTTCGAGACTTAGTGTCGCTCGCCAGGAGCGTTCATGTAATGTGTCTCTGTAAAGACATAGAAACATTATAGGCTATACCAGTACATTGATATATAACGAGCAGAGGAGCAAAATAATAGCTGGTACTTATAGGGTGGCCATGTGTGGATGGCACAATGGCCAGGCTGTGAATACCCCCATAAGCGGGGACCATTCCCCCCCCCCCCCCAGGGGGCTGAGCCGGAGCATCCCACGGCCGACAATCCCAAAGGGCCCAACCCAGGATGGACAGGCACCAGGCTGTGCTCGGTGTGTAGACGGAATATAAATGGCAAATGGTGGCTGATATGTAATGGAAGGTAAAACCGGGATACATGGCACTTCCTGTGAGATAAGTAAAAATATGTGTAAAGCCTCGTACACACGGTCGGACTTCAAACTTTTCCGTGGATTTTTGTCCGAAGGGAGTTGGCCGGGAACACCCATAGCATACACACGGCAGGACTTTTCTGCAAACTTTCCCAACATCACGTGGTTTTTCTGCTCTTTTCGGCTCTTTACCGCCACCCTTTCGTCAACTTCTGCTATTGTTGGTTGATTTTAACATTGGTTCCGGGCATGCGTGTTTGTACTTCGGACAAAAGTCCGATGAATTTCTGTACACATGATCGGACTTTGCACCATCGGACTTTTATTGCCGAAAAGTTTGTCCGTTTGCAGAGCCAACTTTTGTCCGATGAAAACCGAAAAAGTTTGTCCGATGGAGCGTACACACGGTCGGATTTTTTTGAAAAACTTGCTCATTTTGAAGTTTGTTGGCAAAAAGTCTGACCGTGTGTACGGGGCTTAAGAGTGTAAGTAGCGTGTGAGGCTGTACCATTCCTAGACAGGACAGGACAGTATATCTTTCTTTCTCATATTTACCTAATAAGGGGTGGAAGTGTGTGTTTCTTCTGGGACGTAATTCACCAATACCAGGCACCTGCTCTAGTATTCTTTGCCTTTTGTCACTAAACTGCTTTTTTCTATCTATTTGTCATCATATTACCCCCTATGTCTTTACAGAGACACAGTACACGAATGCTCCTGACGAGCGACATTAAGTCGCGAAACGCGTAGAGCCAACAGATATCGTGATTTCTTATGTGTCTAACCAATTTGACTGCACCTACCCCTTTTTGCTGGAGTTTGCATGTTCTCCCTGTGTCTGCGTGGGTTTCCTCCGGGTACTCCGGTTTCCTCACACACTCCAAAGACATGCTGGTAGGTTAATTGGATCTTCTCCAAATTGGCCCAGTATATATATATATAATGACTGTGTGTCCCAAGCGTGTCGAGATCCTACGGGGTAAACTGACCGCACCAGCCAACCAGACACTGGCTGCAAAAAGCGGCTAGAGGCGATTCAGTTCGCATGTGTAGTGCTATACAAGTCACTCATTTATTCATTCATTTTCCCGGATTGTATCATGATTAACCTGTGTGTACCCCTAATATGGTCTCTTTTTAACTATGTACCATCTTTGTATAATAAGACTGTTATCTACAACTCTGTAAACTCTCTCATCTCTCCCAATGTTTGGGGATTGGAGTCGTTTCTCATTATGCAGATATCTATCTATATGTGTATATATATGATTTTATTAGAATAGAGACACTTTTGTACCAATTACCAAATACGATTATTATTGTAATATTCTACACCTGAGACATGTCAACTATTGTTGTTTCCGTCCCTCACACACTTCATATAAAGCCCCGCCCTCTCTCCTCCCTTTTCTATGTAATACAGGGATGGAGGTTAATGATTGGGCCATTACCTCATTTAAAGTCCCACCATATTTTTCTTTCTCATAGTGACTGCAATGTAGATGTATAGTTAATCAGCGACTGCTTCCAGATGACATCTGACGATGAAACGCGTAGAGACGGGACTTGGCTGTGTTTGTTGGCCGACAATTGTGTACCGTTAGTATGCAAGACAAGAATCCAGGCACACGCCCTTCGGACAAAAGTCTGACGCTTTGATGGCCAACAATCTGATTGTGTGTACCAGTTCCACCCAAAAATGGAAGTTCCGCTTTAAGGACTCCTGACCCCTTGACATGTCACATTTGGCATGTCATTTTTTTTGGGGGGGGGGGAGGGGCAGGTACCTAGTTTTGACAGGTACCCAGCTCCCACTTCCGCTCGGGCTGCCTAGGTGGCTTGAGTGGAAGTTCTCCTCTCCCCCCCTCCAGCGCAGTGCAACCTGCGCACCCGGCTGTGAAGCCTCTAGCTGTCACAGGCGGGTGCTCACACTTGCAATGTCGGGGAGAGACAAGGAAGAGAGCCGAGGGTTTGGGCGACCGCATCTCTGGACCGTGGGACAGGTGAGTGTCTGTTTATTAAAAGTCAGAAGATGCACTTTTTGTAATCGCCGACTTTTAATAAACACAGAAATGCCTGGAACTCTGCTTTCAGTGGTTAACTGACCTCATTTACAGACCGAAGTTCATCCCTTTGATCTAAAAGAACGAAATGTTACATTGTTTCCATTTATCTCAGCGCTGAGCAATGTTGATAAACATTGTCTGGATGGTTGTTTTTTTTGACACCTGTGACTGAGCAGAGAACGTCTCTGTACTTGAATCGTGGAAATGTCGAATTAATATCGCGAAGGGGGGAATGTTTGAATCGCGATTTTTTAACGTATAATCGTGCAGCTCTACTCTTCAGCCACCTACTGGGCACACCTCCCCAGGGATTGGCGGAGGCTCCATTAATATTCAGACTGCTCATTTGAGTATTATTCTGGGATCTCTTGGAATGCAGGGGGAAACAATCCAACCTGCAGCCTGGGAAACACTGAACAGCCCAAAGCAATCAACAACCTATCTAGGAGAGTGCTACATATCCAAGAAAACCTTGGTGGTAAAAGATCGGCACATGTACAGCGAGTGGAACGTTTTTGTTGGATTTGGGTTTATTCTCTCCGGTTTTTTGTATATTCCTGACTAATCCTGAGGGGATGGAGGGAAGGTGTTCCCTTGTATGAGAATATCCTGACCTGTGGCCTGGTAAAGGAAGGAAGGATTTCGTGGCATCGTGTGCTTGTGTCAGGGTCACCTGTGGCCAGGTGACAGATGCACACCGTAGGGGGACAGGAGTGCACCGCGAGGTAGTGAACCCTATGGCTGGCTTCTGCGGATAGGAAACTGGGTGGTTGTGGAAAGCGGGACCAGAGGAGCACAACCGGGATCCTAACGGAAGCTAGAGCCAAGATTCCCCAGGGCGCGGAGTCTAAGACCCAGCTGGTCTTCTCCAGGGCCTCTAGTGGTGAGGATGTTATGCTGCAGGCTGGGACCAGGTCGCGGCCCCTGGAGTTTCCTAGCTCACGCCCCGTAGGATAAGGGGAAAAGAGGGGAAGCAGCAGCACACGATAAGAGAGAACCGAATAACAAGCTGAAGGTCAGGGGCCACAAGCAGACAAGGATAACGAAGAACGAGCCGAAGGTCAAGGGTCACGAGCAGACAGGGATAGTCGGGGACAAGCCAACAACGTAACAGAGAGACAGACGTAGCACACGGCAGGCAGGAACCCAAACACACAATGCCTAACAAACACGTTGATCAGCAAAGCAGGCTTGCAGTGCACAGGTTAATATAGTGTTCAGTGATAGGGCCTGGGGTGGAGTCAGGCTGGGAGGAGATTATAAAGGAAGCCAGGTGAAAGGGCTCAGGCCTCTAAGATGAACACATGGGAAGGAAGGTAAGCTGACAGACAAACACTACTGCATATCCATGACAGTACCCTCCCTCTTATGGGCCCTCCCCCGCCTGGACCCAGGCTTAAAGGGAAATCTCTGATGAAACCTTCTCAACAGATGAGGTGCAGCGACATCAGATGCAGCGATCCAAGACGCTTCCTCAGGACCAAAACCTCTCCAATGCACAAGGTACTGAAGAATGCCTCTGCAGAGCCGAGAATCCAGAACTTGTCTAACCTCGTACTTAAGATTATCCTCAGAGACCGAAAACGAGGTAGGGAGATGACAAGAAGATCTATTGAGGACCAAAGGCTCTCTAGGAATAAGCAAGGGCATGAGAGGATCAACAGGAATCTGAGGAGGGTCCCCTAGACCCTTAAAGGGGAACTGGTCATCTTGCACAGGACCATCAGACTGGGCAGATGTCAGTGGAACCCTAAAGTCAGGTTGGTTAGAAGGTGACATGTCGCCGGAGTCAAGCTGAATAGCTGAAGGACAAGCAGAATGTCCCAAACAAGAAAAAGTAGGAGGCTCACTGGGCATGGGCTGGACTGGCATAACTAGTACAGAGGCAGAGTGAATAGCTGAGTCAGGTGTAGCGACTACCTGAATCGCATCGCAAGACGTAGCGACTGCAGGACTTGTAGACAAGCTAGCCTGGCTGTGCGTCCAAGGGTGGTTAGGGACAGAGAAATGTAAATGGTTATGCAACCTGGAATGAATGACCGGCTCAGATTCACAGGGGGCAACCTTGGGTAGGCAGGACGAGGAACAGGAGGGACCCCAAGCCAGGATCTGTCCAGTAGTCCAGTCCACATGAGGAGAATGGAGCTGTAACCATGGGAGACCCAAAATTATAGGCGTTGAGGCCTTGGGTAAGATAAGGAAGGATATCCACTCCTGGTGGAGTGTCCCTACCGACATCTTAACAGGGAGGGTCTGGAAGCGGATAGGTCCCCCTGGGAGAACAGTACCATCAATCGCCAAGACCACCAATGGCGTGGTGAGGGGCAAAAGAGTAAGTCTCATGGATGATGCGATTTCCCAGTCCATGAAATTACCAGCGGCTCCGGAATCCAGATATGCTGAGACCGAATGAGAAGAAGCACCAACATGAAGGAACACAGAAAGCAGAAGACGAGAAGGGGAAGGTGATATTTCTGGGTCCAATACTCCACTTTCCAGATGAAGTGGACCCGAACGTTTTTCTGGACAAAGAGAGCAAGTGTCACGAAAATGACCTTTGCCCCCACAGTAAAGACACAGACCAAGAGTTCTGCGCCTAGCATGTTCCTCGGGGGATAGCCTGGTCCGACCCAGCTGCATGGGTTCCTCAGCTGGTAGGAGATGCTCTACGGGTCGAAGAGAGGGGAGCTCAGGCTGACTAAGAACCAAGGAGTGCTGGCGTTGCTTTTCTAAGGTCCTCTCCTGAAAGCGAATATCGATCTGGTTACACAAGGAGATAACGCCGGCCAGATCAGTGGGGATGGTTCTTCCTGCTAATTCATCCTTCACTCTATCAGACAGGCCATGCAAAAAGGTTGCGACTAAGGCCTCATTGTTCCAGCTCAACTCAGCCGACAGTATGCGGAAATGAAGGGCATACTGTCCCACAGAAGCAGACTCTTGGCGGAGACGTAAAAGGGCGCTGGCCGCTGAAGAGACACGAGCCGGTTCTTCGAAGATATTCCGAAAAAGTTTCAAGAAGCCAGACAGGCTAGAAACCACTGGATCATTCAGTTCCCACAGAGGGGCTGCCCAGGCTAAAGCTTCACCAGAGAGGAGGGAAATGATATAGGCTACCTTAGCCCGATCAGACAGGAAGTTTTGGGGCTGGAGCTCAAAATGAATCGTGCATTGGCTAAGGAACCCCCTGCAAGCCTTGGAGTCCCCAGAGAAACGGGACGGAGCTGGCAGTTGTAGTGAGTGTGTGGCTGCGACTGGTGCAATAGGTGCAGCCGCTGATTGTATTTGAGGTTGCGGATTCAGGGTTCCCAAGGAGGCCTGAAGCTGCTCGAAGCGAGAAGCCAGATCCTGGAGGAATCGCATCACCTGAGTCTGATTCGATTCCTGGGTTTCAAGTCTGCAAACTATGCCCTGCAATGGATCATCCGCGGGTAGCGGGATGTCAGCCGGGTTCATGGCTGATCAAACTGTCAGGGTCACCTGTGGCCAGGTGACAGATGCACACCGTAGGGGGACAGGAGTGCACCGCGAGGTAGTGAACCCTATGGCTGGCTTCTGCGGATAGGAAACTGGGTGGTTGTGGAAAGCGGAACCAGAGGAGCACAACCGGGATCCTAACGGAAGCTAGAGCCAAGATTCCCCAGGGCGCGGAGTCTAAGACCCAGCTGGTCTTCTCCAGGGCCTCTAGTGGTGAGGATGTTATGCTGCAGGCTGGGACCAGGTCGCGGCCCCTGGAGTTTCCTAGCTCACGCCCCGTAGGATAAGGGGAAAAGAGGGGAAGCAGCAGCACACGATAAGAGAGAACCGAATAACAAGCTGAAGGTCAGGGGCCACAAGCAGACAAGGATAACGAAGAATGAGCCGAAGGTCAAGGGTCACGAGCAGACAGGGATAGTCGGGGACAAGCCAATAACGTAACAGAGAGACAGACGTAGCACACGGCAGGCAGGAACCCAAACACACAATGCCTAACAAACACGTTGATCAGCAAAGCAGGCTTGCAGTGCTCAGGTTAATATAGTGTTCTGTGATAGGGCCTGGGGTGGAGTCAGGCTGGGAGGAGATTATAAAGGAAGCCAGGTGAAAGGGCTCAGGCCTCTAAGATGAACACATGGGAAGGAAGGTAAGCTGACAGACAAACACTACTGCATATCCATGACAGCTTGTTGGACATCCGAGGTCACAGACTTTCCGGTGCACATGATTCTTTGAGTGGTGGAATCCCAGGAGGAAGACAGAAGTGAGCGCAGCCGATGGCCTGAGGACACAGTATAGTGAGGACACAGTATAGTGAGGACACAGTATAGTGAGGACAAAGTATAGTGAGGACACAGTATAGTGAGGACACAGTGAGGACACAGTATAGTGAGGACACAGTATAGTGAGGACACAGTATAGTGAGGACACAGTGAGGACACAGTATAGTGAGGACACAGTATAGTGAGGACACAGTGAGGACACAGTATAGTGAGGACACAGTGAGGACACAGTATAGTGAGGACACAGTGAGGACACAGTATAGTGAGGACACTGTATAGTGAAGACACAGTATAGTGAGGACACAGTATAGTGAGGACACAGTATAGTGAGGACACAGTGAGGACACAGTATAGTGAGGACACAGTATAGTGAGGACAAAGTATAGTGAGGACACAGTGAGGACACAGTATAGTGAGGACACAGTATAGTGAGGACACAGTGAGGACACAGTATAGTGAGGACACAGTATAGTGAGGACACAGTGAGGACACAGTATAGTGAGGACACAGTGAGGACACAGTATAGTGAGGACACAGTATAGTGAAGACACAGTATAGTGAGGACACAGTATAGTGAGGACACAGTATAGTGAGGACACAGTGAGGACACAGTATGGTGAGGACACAGTATAGTGAGGAAACAGTGAGGACACAGTATGGTGAGGACACAGTATAGTGAGGACACAGTGAGGACACAGTACAGTGAGGACACAGTATAGTGAGGACACAGTATAGTGAGGACACATTATAGTGAGGACACAGTGAGGACACGGTATAGTGAGGACACAGTATAGTGAGGACACAGTGAGGACACAGTATAGTGAGGACACAGTATAGTGAGGACACAGTGAGGACACAGTATAGTGAGGACACAGTGAGGACACAGTATAGTGAGGACACAGTGAGGACACAGTATAGTGAGGACACAGTATAGTGAGGACACAGTGAGGACACAGTATAGTGAGGACACAGTATAGTGAGGACACAGTATAGTGAGGACACAGTGAGGACACAGTATGGTGAGGACACAGTATAGTGAGGACACAGTATGGTGAGGACACAGTATAGTGAGGACACAGTATAGTGAGGACACAGTAAGGACACAGTATAGTGAGGACACAGTATAGTGAGGACACAGTGAGGACACAGTATAGTGAGGACACAGTATAGTGAGGACACAGTGAGGACACAGTATGGTGAGGACACAGTATAGTGAGGACACAGTATAGTGAGGACACAGTGAGGACACAGTATGGTGAGGACACAGTATAGTGAGGACACAGTATAGTGAGGACACATTGAGGACACAGTATAGTGAGGACACAGTATAGTGAGGACACAGTGAGGACACAGTATGGTGAGGACACAGTATAGTGAGGACACAGTATAGTGAGGACACAGTGAGGAAACAGTATGGTGAGGACACAGTATGGTGAGGACACAGTATAGTGAGGACACAGTGAGGACACAGTATAGTGAGGACACAGTATAGTGAGGACACAGTATAGTGAGGACACAGTGAGGACACAGTATGGTGAGGACACAGTATAGTGAGGACACAGTATAGTGAGGACACAGTGAGGACACAGTATGGTGAGGACACAGTATAGTGAGGACACAGTATAGTGAGGACACAGTGAGGACACAGTATGGTGAGGACACAGTATAGTGAGGACACAGTATAGTGAGGACACAGTATAGTGAGGACACAGTGAGGACACAGTATAGTGAGGACACAGTATAGTGAGGACACAGTGAGGACACAGTATGGTGAGGACACAGTATAGTGAGGACACAGTATAGTGAGGACACAGTGAGGACACAGTATGGTGAGGACACAGTATAGTGAGGACACAGTATAGTGAGGACACAGTGAGGACACAGTATAGTGAGGACACAGTATAGTGAGGACACAGTATAGTGAGGACACAGTGAGGACACAGTATGGTGAGGACACAGTATAGTGAGGACACAATATAGTGAGGACACAGTGAGGACACAGTATGGTGAGGACACAGTATAGTGAGGACACAGTATAGTGAGGACACAGTATGGTGAGGACACAGTATAGTGAAGACACAGTGAGGACACAGTATGGTGCGGACACAGTATAGTGAGGACACAGTATAGTGAGGACACAGTGAGGACACAGTATGGTGAGGACACAGTATAGTGAGGACACAGTATAGCGAGGACACAGTGAGGACACAGTATGGTGAGGACACAGTATAGTGAGGACACAGTATAGTGAGGACACAGTGAGGACACAGTATAGTGAGGACACAGTATAGTGAGGACACAGTGAGGACACAGTATGGTGAGGACACAGTATAGTGAGGACACAGTATAGTGAGGACACAGTGAGGACACAGTATGGTGAGGACACAGTATGGTGAGGACACAGTATAGTGAGGACACAGTGAGGTCACAGTATAGTGAGGACACAGTATAGTGAGGACACAGTGAGGACACAGTATGGTGAGGACACAGTATAGTGAGGACACAGTATAGTGAGGACACAGTGAGGACACAGTATGGTGAGGACACAGTATAGTGAGGACACAGTGAGGACACAGTATAGTGAGGACACAGTATAGTGAGGACACAGTATAGTGAGGACACAGTATAGTGAGGACACAGTATGGTGAGGACACAGTATAGTGAGGACACAGTATAGTGAGGACACAGTGAGGACACAGTATGGTGAGGACACAGTATAGTGAGGACACAGTATAGTAAGGACAAAGTATAGTGAGGACACAGTATGGCGAGGACACAGTATAGTGAGGACACGGTATAGTGAGGACACAGTATAGTGAGGACACAGTATGGTGAGGACACAGTATAGTGAGGACACAGTATAGGAAATGATTGTTTCTGCATAGCATTCTATGTGTTTCTATGGTTTATATAAACGCTCTGTATAGAGAGAATTTATGTTTGTTTCTATGGTTGTCAAAGTATCTATCACATGAATGAGGGCGAATTGTTTGGAGTATTTCACGTTCTGAAGATATTTTTGCCGCTCTCACAATTATATTCGCACGCGGGAAGTCATTTTTATTTCCCTTTTAGAGTGGCAGCCGGGTTTAGAGGTTTTCTTTTTCTTTTTTTTCTTTTTCTTCTTTTTCTTGCAGTTTTCACTACCTGCCGACACACACATAAAGTATTTGCATTATCTTTTGTTTGAGCAACGCACCCGATCGATATCGATCACCTGACACTGAAATAAAAGGAAGTGAGAACACAACGCACAGACATACCTGAGGAAACAACAAATATCCATTATACAGAGACTGTGGAGGAGGGGAACATTTATCAATAAACAATTCATGCCGTTTATATTCTTCTCTTCCATCACATATCCCTTCCCCCCTCCCACCAGCTTCAGAATTTTTAATCTGAACCCCAGTTTAATAAATCCATCGGTCATGTGACTTCTTCCAGTGTCCTGCCGAAAAAGTCCCCCCGGCGGATAAGGACCCCCCTGTACTGCGCAGGCGCGGCACTTGCGCAGTACGAACTTCAACAGAGCCGCTGTAGTGTCATATTTTGCTCCCCATCACAGATTGCTCTGGAAGTGACGTTCCGTCGCCGCCATCTTGCTACACCCCACACTCCTGCACAGTAATGATAGAGTGAGAAGGGGGTAAGCGGACATCTTGTTACACCCACCGGAGTTTTAGATTTCACAGTTATTTTCAACACAAAACGGAGCTTATCTGCTTAAATACAGTATTTGGAAATCGGACGGACTGTTTAGATGTTAAATGTGAGAATCAGAGGTGTTCTGTCACATTAGCAAGCATGTAAGGTCAGCAGGTTTGCTGCTGCTTTTAAAATTTAACATCTAAACAGTTCGTTGGATTTCCAAATACTGTATTTAGGCAGATAAGCTCAGTTTTGTGCTGAAAACAACCGTGAAATCAAAAACTCCGGTGGGTGTAACAAGATGTCCGCTTGCCCCCTTCTCACTCCATCATTACTGTGCAGGAGTGTGGGGTGTAGCAAGATGGTGGCGGGGGAACGTCACTTCCGGAGCAATCTGTGATGGGGAGCAAAATATGACACTACACCGCCAAAAATAGCAGAAGATGTAGAGCTGAGAGTCAGCTGTACACGGCGCCAGCGCAATGACTATAACACATGACTATGACACATGACTATGACACATGACACATGACTATGACACATGACTATGACTAGAGTGACCAAGTGTCCCGGAATGCCCGGGACAGTCCCGCATTTTGCAGTGTCCCGGAATGAAACTGACACAGCCACCCTCCCCCCCCCCCGGGCCAATCTGATGCCCCCAAAAAAGGCCACCACATCACGGCTTTACTCACTGACAGTACTTGTTCTGGCCGGGAATGCCTGGAGAAGCACAGTCCCCGCCCCCTGCTTGTGATTGGAGAAATCATAAATCCCGCCTCGTGTGTCCAATCACTGTGCTGTGATTCGCTACAGCACAAGCTGATATTTGGGAAGGGGGGGTGTCCCTGAATGGAAGTTTGGAAATGTGGTCACCCTACTATGACACATGACTATGACACATGCCGCACGCTCCCGATGCTAGTGCTACTCTGCAAGGGGCGGGGTGATTTTAGCAATAAAGTACACGTCTTATGCCGCGTACACACGACCGCTTTTCATGTCAAGAAAAAAAACGTCGATTTTCTCGACGTTATTTTTCTTGTTTCCTCTCAAGCCTGCCTTGCCTACACACGATCGTGCAAAAAACTGATCTAGCAAAGCGCGGTGACGTCCAACACGTACGACGGCACTATAAAGGGGAAGTTTCATTCTGTTCGCGCCACCCTTTTGGCTGCTTTTGCTGATTTCGTGTTTCCGCTGTGAGGGGGTTAGCTCGGCAGCGGGTGTGTGTGACCCCCGAGATGGGCTCCCCACACAAAAACAGGCCCAGCAAACGGAGGTTGTGGTTTTCAAAATCAAAAAGGTGCGGTTTATTTTCTATTTACAGTGACAAAACACAGCAAAGCAAAAGAAACATAAACAAAATAAATCCTGGTCAACTTGACCTCTGACTAAACATACAGGTTTCCTAACTAACAACTGGGATCAGCCTAGTGCTGTCCTAGTCCCTAAGTCCCTGGTTGTAAATGTCCAAGCAAATAGCCACACAGGCTTTGTCTCACCGCACAGGGGTTCACTCTCCCTAGACAGTCCACACAGGTCTGGGTCCAGGCATGAGCAAACACCTAATGAAGCTGGGAGTTTTTATAGAGGCCTAAATGAGCTGACAAGCTTCAGCTGGTCTCATCAACTCCCTGTCTGCACGACGCCCCACACTCTCCCTAGAGGTATGAGTCATCCATGAGCCCACTAGCCTCAGCTGGGCTTATACAACTCTCCACCTAGTTGTATAAGTCGGCGTAAAGCCTGAATCTGGGCGAAATATATCTACCCCCCTGGATGCAACCAGGTGACTTTACCTTCCTGCTTTCACATACCCCCCCCTCTTGTTTTAACCTTGGGGTTGGAACACCAGCAATCAGGCATTCATGTACTCGAGACAAAGCATCCACATTCCCCATTTGAACGCCAGGGCGATGCTTTACTGTGAAGTTGAATTCCTGGAGGGCCAGGAACCACCTATTCACTCTTCTATTTGTTTCCTTGTTTTGAGCCATCCACTTTAACGGAGCGTGATCCGTAACCATGTCAAAGTGCCTACCTAGCAGGTAGTACCGAAGGGAATCTAGAGCCCACTTCACCGCTAAACACTCCTTTTCAACGGTGGCGTAATTTACCTCATGGGACTTCAACTTCCTGCTGAGGTAAATGACTGGGTGCTCTTCCCCGTTCCAGACCTGGGACAATACTGCTCCTAACCCCACATCTGACGCATCACTTTGTACGACAAAGTCTTTAGAGAAGTCGGGTGAGTACAACACTGGCTGGCTACATAAGGCTTGTTTCAAGAATTGGAATGCTGCCTCAGCCTCGGGGGTCCATTTAATCATGACCGACCCTTTCCCCTTCGTCAGGTTGGTTAGGGGCACAGCCTTAGAAGCAAAGTGGGGAATGAATCGCTGATAATACCCAGCGATTCCCAGAAAGGCTCGTACCTGCTTCTTGCTGTTGGGACGTGGCCAACTCTGGATGGCCTCGACTTTGTTGAGTTGGGGTTTTATTACTCCCCTCCCAATGGTGTACCCAAGATATTTGGCCTCCTCCTGCCCAATGGTACACTTCTTGGGGTTAGCCGTAAACCCCGCTTCCCGAACAGAGTCCAGGACTGCTTGCACTTTTGGCAGATGTGAGGCCCAATCTGTGCTATGGACAATTACGTCATCCAGGTAAGCCGCAGCATACTTCCGATGGGGCCTCAGCATCTGGTCCATTTTCCGCTGGAATGTGGCCGGCGCATTCTGTAACCCGAACGGCATTCTTTTATATTGGAACGCCCCGTCTGGGGTTACAAATGCGGTTTTCTCTTTGGCCGACTTGGCCAGGGGGATTTGCCAATACCCTTTTGTGAGGTCAAGAGTCGTCATGTATCGGGCTGTTCCCAGCCGGTCGATCAACTCATCTATACGTGGCATGGGGTAGGTGTCAAATTTTGTAACTTTGTTCAACTGACGAAAATCGTTACAAAATCGCCAGCTCCCATCCGGTTTAGGCACCAACACAATGGGACTAGACCAATCACTTTGGGACTCCTCTATCACCCCTAAGTTCTGCATTTTCTGTACTTCCTCCCGTATTGCCTCCCGTCGGGCCTCTGGGATCCGATAGGGTTTTAACTTCACCCTTTCTCCGGGCGGGGTAATGATGTCATGCTCTACCCCAGATGTTTGTCCCGGCAGCTCAGAGAATACCTCCTTGTTGCGAAGCACAAACTCCTTAACCTCCTGTTGTTGGGGTTGTGACAAGATGGCTGCTATTCCAACCTCAGGAATCACGCAACCAGTTTGAGCTGGTGACCAAGTGTCTGCGACTAGGGACTCTCTATCCCTCCAGGCTTTCAACAGATTAACGTGATAGATCTGTTCGGGCTTTCGCCTTCCTGGTTGTCTGACCTTGTAATTCACTTCGCTCACTTTTTCCATTATCTCGTAGGGGCCTTGCCATTTGGCAAGGAATTTACTTTCAACCGTAGGGACAAGTACCAATATCCTATCCCCCGGGGAAAAGGTACGGGTCTTGGCTCCACGGTTGTACACTCTCTGCTGTGCTAACTGCGCTTGGGCCAAATGTTCCTTCACGATGGGCATTACCTGTGCAATTCGGTCTTGCATCAGGGCGACATGCTCAATCACACTCCTGTGGGGAGAACTCTCACTTTCCCAAGTTTCCTTGGCAATATCCAACAGCCCTCTTGGGTGTCTCCCATACAGTAACTCAAAGGGGGAGAATCCCGTAGAGGATTGGGGCACCTCCCTAATAGCAAACATCAGATAAGGAAGTAGACAGTCCCAATCCTTTCCATCTCTATCCACCACTTTCTTCAACATTTGTTTTAGGGTTTTGTTGAATCTTTCAACCAGCCCATCGGTTTGGGGGTGATACACAGATGTACGTAATTGCGTCACTTTGAACAATTTACACAGCTCCTTAATAACCCGGGACATAAAGGGTGTACCTTGGTCCGTAAGCAGTTCTTTACAAATACCCACCCGGCTAAACACAAGAGATAGCTCTTTGGCTATGGTTTTGGCCGAGGTATTTCGGAGAGGGATCGCTTCTGGATAACGGGTGGCATAGTCCATTATAACTAATATGTACTGGTGCCCCCTAGCGGACTTGATTATAGGACCTACCAAATCCATGGCGATCCTCTCAAACGGGACCTCAATGATGGGTAGAGGGACCAGCGGGCTACGGAAATGTGGCATCGGGGCCGACCTCTGACACACAGGGCAGGAGGAACAATAATTTTCTATGTCCTTCATCACCCCCGGCCAATAGAATCTCTGTAATACCCTCTCTCTGGTTTTCTCTGTCCCCAGATGACCTCCAAGAATGTGCCCATGGGCCAACTCCAACACCAACTTCCTGTAAGGTTTGGGCACCACAAGCTGCTCAACGGTTTCTTCTGCCCTTTTTGCCACCCGATACAGTAGGTCCTTCTCTACGCTGAAGTATGGGTAAGTGCAGGTATTATCTGGGTTCACTAACTCGCCATCTATTTTCACTACGTTTTCCCGTGCCTTTATTAGGGCGGGGTCTTTCAACTGTTCTGTGGCAAAGTTTTCCCTGTGAACCTTAAGATCAGAAAACTCCACAGACGGTAGGTTTTCGTCTGAGGAGGTGGGCTCCTCTCCAGTTTCTTGAGTCTCCCCTGCCAATACTGATAAGGGAAATTCCGGAGAGTCCTCACCACTCTCAGGGGAGTTCTGGCTATCACATTCCTGGTACATAGGGGCACCAGTGGGGGGCTCAGGATCATCCCACAGTTCCCAGAACTTCGGAAAATCCCTTCCCACAATGGCGTCATGCGGTAACTGAGATACTAAGCCCACTGGATGAGAGAGGGTACCTTTGGGGGTCTCGAAACACACTGTAGTCACTGGATACTCTCGGGTGTCCCCATGCACACAAATAACAGCTACCTTGCTATTCCCAGAGACCTCTGTTTTAACTAACTCAGCCTTTATCAGGGTCACAAGGCTACCTGAATCCAGCAATACCACAACATTTCTACCATTAACACACATTTTGCATAAATGTTTCTCAGTTCCTCGAATGGCAGTGCATGCGACTGTCGCACACAGCGACTGACGTCTGCCCGTCAGAAAGTCACACTGCATGGGTTCCTCCACAACCGGGCAATTGGCTGCAATATGTCCCGCTTGCCGGCAGCGGTAGCAAACGATCCTTCTTGCGGCCTCTTGAGCCGCTGATTTCCCAGGCTGTTCTCGCCAAACTTGGGGTAGAGCTCCCACCCTCTCACTCTCTCCACCCTCACCCCTTGGAATCCTCTTATCCGCCCCTGGGGATGGTCTGGTCTTAGGGTGGAAAGTCCGAGTGTCTCTGGAAGAGGCCGTCAGGTTCTCTGTAGCCAAGTATTTCTCCACACGATCCACAAGACCATCGGCCGTCTCTGGGTCTCCATGGCTTACCCACTTTTGGATGGCAGTAGGAAGAGCTCTCAAAAACCGATCCATTACAACACGTTCCACAATCTTTGGTGCGGACAAAGTCTCTGGCTGTAGCCACTTTCTGCTCAGGTGAATGAGATCATACATTTGAGACCTGGGGGGTTTTCCAAGCTGGAAAGTCCAGTTATGCACACGCTGAGCCCGGACAGCCTGGGTGACACCCAGCCTTGCCAATATTTCAGCTTTTAGCATCACATAGTCTTTTGCTTGGTTAGGCTCTAGGTCATAGTAAGCTTTCTGCGATTCACCAGTTAACAGAGGAGCCACCAGTCCAGCCCACTGCTCCTCAGGCCACTTTTCTCTTTCAGCGGTCCTTTCAAATGTGGTCAAAAATACCTCTGGATCATCCTCTCCAGTCATTTTTGTCAATAAACGACTCACCCCAAAGGACGCGGTATTAGTGGGACGGCTTTCCTCACTGGTCTGCGGACGTTGCTGCATTACTGCTTCCATCTGTTGTTGTAGTCTCTGCTCTTGCTTCTGCAACAGGTCTATGAAGCGGGCCTCAGATTGCTGCTGGGCTTGTTGCTGAGCCTCCAGACTCTGTTGCAAAGTTGCGTTTGTCTGCTGCTGGGCTGCAAGGCTCTGTTGATGAGCTTGCTGCTGGGCTGCGAAGTTCTGTTGTTGAGCTGCAAAGCTCTTTTGCAAACCTGCATTTGTCTGCTGTTGATTGGCATTTGCTAGAGCCAGCTGCTTCAGTATCTCCTCCATGCTGGCTTAAAAAAAAACTGCCTGCATTCTCCACCAACTGTGAGGGGGTTAGCTCGGCAGCGGGTGTGTGTGACCCCCGAGATGGGCTCCCCACTAGGGATGGGCCCGGTGCTCGATTCGAACCCATGTTCGAATCGAGCACCGGGCGTTCGCTCGCTCGTCGAGCCCAGAACTATTTGGGCCGTTCGCATCACATTCGTGTGATGCGAGCGGCCCCGCAATGCATTGCGGCCGGCGCGGCCGGCGCAGTGCATTGCTGGCTGATGATTGGCCAAGCATGCACTGTGACCCCGCATGCTTGGCCAATCACAGCGCCCGAAACTCGGAGAGCAATAATTGGCTACAGGCAGGACGCCTGTAGCCAATTACAGCTCAGGGGCTTTAGTACACGCCCCACCATTTAAAAGGCCGCCACGCCATCGGCCCCGGTCACATGAGTTCCGGCTTTAGGAGAGATCAGTCTGCTGATTCTGTCTTTGCTTGATACTGAAAGATTTGCTCTTCTTTGCTAAACCATTGGCTATTTCTTTGCTAAACCATTGCTACCTAAGTCATTGATCGTTCATTGCTGCTGATTGCACAGTTAGCGTGTTATTAGCTGCTGCTGGGGATTAGTCTGGTGCGTGCTTACTGTTAGCACAGCATTGCACCCCAACAGCACCCATAGGACTTCTAGTGTGTTAGTGGCAGCAAACAGAGCTCCTATATTTTCTTCTCAGCAGCACCCATAGGACTTCTAGTGTGTTAGTGGCAGCAAACAGAGCTCCTATATTTTCTTCTCAGCAGCACCCATAGGACTTCTAGTGTGTTAGTGGCATCACACAGAGCTCCTATATTTTCTTCTCAGCAGCACCCATAGGACTTCTAGTGTGTTAGTGGCATCACACAGAGTTCCTATATTTTCTTCTCAGCAGCACCCATAGGACTTCTAGTGTGTTAGTGGCATCACACAGAGCTCCTATATTTTCTTCTCAGCAGCACCCATAGGACTTCTAGTGTGTTAGTGGCAGCAAACAGAGCTCCTATATTTTCTTCTTAGCATCACCCATAGGACTTCTAATGTGTTAGTGGCATCACACAGAGTTCCTATATTTTCATCTCAGAAGCACCCATAGGACTTCTAGTGTGTTAGTGGCATCACACAGAGCTCCTATATTTTCTTCTCAGCAGCACCCATAGGACTTCTAGTGTGTTAGTGGCAGCAAACAGAGCTCCTATATTTTCTTCTTAGCATCACCCATAGGACTTCTAATGTGTTAGTGGCATCACACAGAGTTCCTATATTTTCATCTCAGAAGCACCCATAGGACTTCTAGTGTGTTAGTGGCATCACACAGAGCTCCTATATTTTCTTCTCAGCAGCACCCATAGGACTTCTAGTGTGTTAGTGGCATCACACAGAGTTCCTATATTTTCATCTCAGAAGCACCCATAGGACTTCTAGTGTGTTAGTGGCATCACACAGAGTTCCTATATTTTCTTCTCAGCAGCACCCATAGGACTTCTAGTGTGTTAGTGGCAGCAAACAGAGCTCCTATATTTTCTTCTTAGCATCACCCATAGGACTTCTAATGTGTTAGTGGCATCACACAGAGCTCCTATATTTTCTTCTCAGCAGCACCCATAGGACTTCTAGTGTGTTAGTGGCATCACACAGAGCTCCTATATTTTCTCCTCAGCAGCACCCATAGGACTTCTAGTGTGTTAGTGGCAGCAAACAGAGCTCCTATATTTTCTTCTTAGCATCACCCATAGGACTTCTAGTGTGTTAGTGGCATCACACAGAGCTCCTATATTTTCTTCTCAGCAGCACCCATAGGACTTCTAGTGTGTTAGTGGCAGCAAACAGAGCTCCTATATTTTCTTCTCAGCAGCACCCATAGGACTTCTAATGTGTTAGTGGCATCACACAGAGCTCCTATATTTTCTTCTCAGCAGCACCCATAGGACTTCTAGTGTGTTAGTGGCATCACACAGAGTTCCTATATTTTCATCTCAGAAGCACCCATAGGACTTCTAGTGTGTTAGTGGTATCACACAGAGTTCCTATATTTTCATCTCAGAAGCACCCATAGGACTTCTAGTGTGTTAGTGGCATCACACAGAGCTCCTATATTTTCTTCTCAGCAGCACCCATAGGACTTCTAGTGTGTTAGTGGCATCACACAGAGTTCCTATATTTTCATCTCAGAAGCACCCATAGGACTTCTAGTGTGTTAGTGGCATCACACAGAGTTCCTATATTTTCATCTCAGAAGCACCCATAGGACTTCTAGTGTGTTAGTGGCATCACACAGAGCTCCTATATTTTCTTCTCAGCAGCACCCATAGGACTTCTAGTGTGTTAGTGGCATCACACAGAGCTCCTATATTTTCTTCTCAGCAGCACCCATAGGACTTCTAGTGTGTTAGTGGCATCACACAGAGTTCCTATATTTTCATCTCAGAAGCACCCATAGGACTTCTAGTGTGTTAGTGGCATCACACAGAGCTCCTATATTTTCTTCTCAGCAGCACCCATAGGACTTCTAGTGTGTTAGTGGCATCACACAGAGCTCCTATATTTTCTTCTCAGCAGCACCCATAGGACTTCTAGTGTGTTAGTGGCAGCAAACAGAGCTCCTATATTTTCTTCTCAGCAGCACCCATAGGACTTCTAGTGTGTTAGTGGCAGCAAACAGAGCTCCTATATTTTCTTGTCAGCAGCACACATAGTACCTATAGTGTGTTAGTGTCAGCACCCATAGGACCTACAGTGTGTTGTGAGCACACATAGGAGTTCTATTTTTTATACTATATACACTACCGACTACAATGGCTGGAAGACCGCCAAGGAGAGGCAGAGCGTGCCGAGGCAAGAACACAGGGCAGGCAGGCTCTGTTTCTAGAGACAACAGTGCTGGCCGTGGACGTGGTCGTGCATCGTCATCAGCACGTGGCCATGGGACACGCTTGTCTTTGTTTTCGGCAGCTGGACATGTGGAGCCGCATCATGCCGAAGGCTTGGTAGAATGGATGACCAAGCCCTCCTCATCCTCCTCATCCTCTCTCACCCAGGCTCAGGGTACTGGCAGAGCAGCTGCCAACGCGTACTCAATGGCATCATCAGCCACCCCTTCCCTAGACCCACCATGTCCTCCTGAGGAGTCCCCCGAACTGTTTGAGCACAGTGTTGGGTACATGCTCCAGGAGGATGCCCAACGATTCGAAGGCTCGGATGATGATACCCAGCTTGAGGAAGTCAGTAGTGTGCGCGCAGAGAGAGGGGATGCTGAAGGACAGCAATCTGGCAGTAGTGTTCCACCAGCTGCAGCTTACTGCCAGGTTTGCTCTAGTGGTGAAGAGGGAGGGGATGATGAGGTCACTGACTCCACGTGGGTGCCTGAAGGGAGAGAGGAGGAGGAGGAGGAGGATGCAGCGTCACATGTCCAACGAGGCAGGATGCCCCCTGGAGGCCAGCTAGAGGCCAGCACAGCAACTGTACCACACCGCAGAGCTCCGCCTGTGCAGGGCGCTGCCTCTGCACGTTATCACAAAAGTTCTTTGGTGTGGGCCTTTTTTGAGACGAGTGCATCAGATCGCACCACTGCTATTTGCAATATTTGTCTCAAGCGTATCTCGCGTGGCCAAAACATCAGCCGCTTGGGCACCACAAGCATGAGCAGACATATGTCGACCTGCCATGCAGCTCGTTGGCAAGCACACATAAAAGACCCACACCAAAGAACAAAGCGGACCTCTCCTTGCTCCTCATCAGCTGGGATCTCCATCCCCACTATATCTTCAGTCCTCTCTGAAAGCTGCTCTGAGAGGACTGAAGGTGTAGAATTAGGTGTGTCACAACCAAGTACTTGCAGTACACCGACGTCCGATTCTAGCAGGCAAATTTCCCTGCCCCAGCTGCTGGACCGTCGAAAGAAGTATACTCCCAGCCATCCACATGCCCAGCGGTTGAATGCTAGCTTGGCTAAATTGCTAGCACTTCAACTGCTGCCTTTTCAGTTGATAGACTAGGCCCCCTTCCGTGAGTTTGTTCAATGTGCGGTTCCTCAGTGGCAGGTTCCCAACCGCCACTTTTTCTCACGGAAGGCGATTCCGTCTCTCTACTGGCATGTGGAAGGCAATGTCCATGCCTCGCTGGACAGGGCGGTCAGCGGTAAGGTGCATATTACCGCTGACTCATGGTCCAGCAGGCATGGACAGGGACGTTATCTTTCTTTCACGGCCCATTGGGTCACTCTATTGGCAGCTGGGAGGGATGCAGGACAAGGTGCAGTAGTGTTGGAGGTTGTTCCGCAGCCACGCCTCCAAAATGCTACTACTGGTTGTGACACACCTCTCTCCTCCACCCCCTCCTCTTCTTCTTCCTCCATGTCCTCTTCGAGTGCTCTGTCCTCGGAACCAGCGGTGCTCCGTAGGCGTACAAGGGGCTACGCGAGTACGCAGGCAAAAAGATGCCATGCCGTGCTTGCGCTGGTGTGTTTGGGGGACAGGAGCCACACTGGGCCAGAGGTTCTGGCAGCTCTGCAGGGGCAGGCCGAGAGGTGGTTGACGCCACGCCAGCTTAAGCCAGGAATGGTCGTTTCTGATAATGGCACCAACCAACTCTCCGCCCTGCGACAGGGGCAGCTCACCCATGTGCCCTGTATGGCTCACGTCCTCAACCTGGTGGTGCAGCGGTTCTTGGGCAGGTTCCCAGGCTTACAGGATGTCCTGAGGCAGGCCAGGAAAGTCTGTGTGCATTTCCGCCGATCTTATAATGCCAGTGCTCGGCTGACTGAGCTGCAAAAGGAGCTGAACCTGCCCAAGAACCGCCTAATATGTGACATGCCCACCAGGTGGAACTCAACGTTGGCCATGCTGCAGCGACTGCACACGCAGCAGAGGGCCATCAATGAGTACCTTTGCGACTACGGCACCAGGACAGGGTCAGGGGAGCTTGGCTTTTTTTCCCCACGCCAGTGGAGCATGATCAGGGATGCATGCACTGTCCTCTCACCATTTGAGGAGGCCACGAGGATGGTGAGCAGTGACAGTGCATGCATCAGTGACACTGTACCTCTTGTCCACCTGTTGGAGCATACGCTGCGTGGGATAATGGACAGGGCACTTGAGGCAGAACAGAGGCAGGAAGAGGAGGACTTCCTTGTCTCTCAAGGCCCCCTTTATCCAGACAATGTTCCTTCTGTCCCACCCATCACACAGGAAGAGGAGGAGGAGGAGGAGGAGGAGGAGGATTGTGTGAGCATGGAGGTGGAGCCTGGCACTCAGCATCAGCAGCAGCAGTCTTTTAGGGATGATGTACAGTCCCAACAAACCAGTGGACTTGTACGTGGCTGGGAGGAGGTGGCTGGCGATCATGTCATCCTCAGTGACCCAGAAGACTCCGGACCGAATGCCTCAGCTAACCTACGCTGCATGGCCTCCCTGATCCTGCAAAGCCTGCGGAAGGATCCTCGTGTTCTTCGGATCAAGGAGAGTGACCATTACTGGCTGGCCACTCTCCTTGATCCACGGTACAAGGGTAAGGTTGCGGACCTTATCTTGCCGTCGCAGAGGGAGCAGAGGATGAGACATCTCAGGGAGGCCTTGCAGAAAGGTCTGTGCAACGCGTTCCCAGAAACTGGGAGGTTACAAACTCCTGGTCCTGGACGACGAGTTGCTGAGTCTTCGGTCAGTAGCAGAAGGAGCGGTGGGGAAGGTGGACGTCTGACCGATGCGTTCAGACAATTTTTTAGTCCGCAGCCCCAAGGTATGATCGGTTCCAGCAACCATCGCCAGCGTCTGATATACATGGTGCAGGAATACCTAGGGGCAAGGTCAGACTTGGACACCTTTCCCACCGAAAATCCTCTGGCTTACTGGGTCCTGAGGATGGATCACTGGCCAGAGCTTGCACAGTATGCAATTGAGCTACTGGCCTGTCCTGCATCCAGCGTTCTTTCCGAACGCACATTCAGTGCTGCTGGAGGATTTGTCAACGATCATAGGGTGCGCCTGTCCACCGACTCGGTTGATCGACTGACCTTCATAAAAATGAATCAGTCTTGGATCACCACCAGCTACCAGACACCTGAAGCGGATATAACGGAATAATTTATAATGTCACATCCCTTCAAGACTGCCTATGCTGATGCTGAGTGACTGTCCTGTTATGTTCACTGACTATCCTCTTCCTCCTCCTCAATGATCCATGCCACCACACCAGTGCCTAAGGCACAATTTTTCAGCCCCTGTATAACAGGGGCGTGTAATTACAATTTTTTAAAAAGATGCTTCGCAACAGGTGTGACTGCTGTGCTCAGAGTACAGTATCTGTGAGGGGTTGCAGTGTTGTGGCACCAGCACCAGTGCCTAAGGCACAATTTTTCAGCCCCTGTTGGGGCGTGTAATTACAATTTTTAGGCAATGCTTTGCAACAGGTCTCATTGCTGTGCTCAGAGTACAGTATCTGTGAGGGGTTGCAGTGTTGTGGCACCAGCACCAGTGCCTAAGGCACAATTTTTCAGCCCCTGTATAACAGGGGCGTGTAATTACAATTTTTTAAAAAGATGCTTCGCAACAGGTGTGACTGCTGTGCTCCAAGTACAGTATCTGTGAGGGGTTGCAGTGTTGTGGCACCAGCACCAATGCCTAAGGCACAATTTTTCAGCCCCTGTTTAACAGGGGCGTGTAATTACAAATCTTGATCTAATAGTTCACAGCAGGGCCCATTCCTGCGCCCACCAAGAGTAACTATGAGGGCCTACAGTCTTGTGGCAACACCGTCCACCACCACCACCACCACCAAAGGCCCAATTTTTCTGCCCTGTTCAACAGGTGCATGCAATTACAAATCTTGATCTAATAATTCACAGCAGGGCCCATTCCTGCACCCACCAAGAGTAACTGTGAGGGCTTACAGTCTTGTGGCAACACCGTCCACCACCACCACCACCACCACCAAAGGCCCAATTTTTCTGCCCGGTTCGACAGGTGCATGCAAGTACAAATCTTGATCTATTAACTCACAGCAGGGCCCATTCCTGTGCCCACCAGTCTTGTGGCTACACCAACATCTAATAGGGCAAATTTCTGCAGAGTATATACGGCAGGCCCCTACTTTCAAACATCCAACTTACAAACGACTCCTACTTGCAAACGGCAAGAGAAAACAGGAAGGGAGAGGAAATCTACCCCTAGGAAGGAAAATTCTATCCTGTTAGATTTAATTTGGGAAAAAGGTATCTCCTCTCTACTGATGCTTTATCACCAATCCTTGTTTCAATTAAAACCCCACTTTTCCAAAAACATTTGTCATTGGGACGGAAAGTGAGGTGACATGTTCTGAACAGATGTGCAAAGACAGCAAATGTTACAGGGGTGATAACCCCTCCCTATGTTCTCCAAAAAGCTTAAAAATTGATTTTTTTTGGGATGTAGCTACACTTCATAATGTACCTGTTCAGATTCTACTTAAGAACAAACCTACAGTCCATGTCTTGTTTGCACCACCTATATACTGCTGTTCAGAGTATATAGGGTTGTAGGTATAGGGTTTTATTTTGGGTGCGGGGTCCCCCTTAGTATCCATACAAGACCCAAAGGGGCTGGGGTGGGGGGGGGGTGATGGGGTAGCCATGCCATTTTTCTCAAGGATTTTCAGCCATATGGCGGCCAGGACAAGACATGACATTAAAGCCGCAAGTGGTTTTAAATGGCTTCTTTTTTTCCTTTACAAATGTCATTTTGTGCAAGGACAGTTCTAAACACGGGAAACACATGCCACTTCACAGGCATATTTTAGACACCCCCCAGGTACCATATTTAAAGGAAAATTCCACTTTTTTTTTTTTCACTTTATGCATCATTAAAATGACTGCTCCCGAAAAAACTTTAGTTTTTAAAATTTCTTTTTGCATTGATATATGTCCCCTGGGGCAGGACCCGGGTCCCCAAACCTGTTTTATGACATTAACATGCATATTGGCCGTTGTAATTAGCAATTTTGATTTCGAACGTTCGCGTCCATTATAACGAATAGGGTTCGAAAATTCGCGCAAACTTTCGGTCCGTTCGAAGGTTCTGGTGCGAACCGAACCCGGGGGTGTTCGGCTCATCCCTACTCCCCACACAAAAACAGGCCCAGCAAACGGAGGTTGTGGTTTTCAAAATCAAAAAGGTGCGGTTTATTTTCTATTTACAGTGACAAAACACAGCAAAGCAAAAGAAACATAAACAAAATAAATCCTGGTCAACTTGACCTCTGACTAAACATACAGGTTTCCTAACTAACAACTGGGATCAGCCTAGTGCTGTCCTAGTCCCTAAGTCCCTGGTTTTAAATGTCCAAGCAAATAGCCACACAGGCTTTGCCTCACCGCACAGGGGTTCACTCTCCCTAGACAGTCCACACAGGTCTGGTTCCAGGCATGAGCTAACATCTAATGAAGCTGGGAGTTCTTATAGAGGCCTAAATGAGCTGACAAGCTTCAGCTGGTCTCATCAACTCCCTGCCTCACGACGCCCAGCACTCTCCCTAGAGGTATGAGTCATTCATGAGCCCACTAGCCTCAGCTGGGCTTATACAACTCTCCACCTAGTTGTATAAGTCAGCATAAAGCCTGAATCTGGGCGAAATATATCTACCCCCCTGGATGCAACCAGGTGACTTTACCTTCCTGCTGTCACACCGCGTGTTAGTAAAAGTTTGGGAAGAGACGATTCGCGCTTTTCAGTCTTCGTGCTTGAAAGATCGTTTTCGGGAGTTCAGTTTGTGCTTGTGGGTTCGTATCTGGCTTTCAGTGTGTGTAGTGAGTTCGTATCTGTTTTTGCAGTGCATTCTTGTCCGCTCGTTACTGTTTTTCAGCTCGTTCTTCATAGGCCTTGCTGTTCTTCAGTGCGTTCTTTTAGTTTGTTCTGATTAGACGACCGTTTTGAAGCCATGTTGCGCGTACGTTCTTGTCGCCAAGATTGTGCTGTGCTTGCTGCTGGGCTTGTTGCTATGTCCCAGATCCGGTCCATGAGGAGGGTGAGAAGGAGTTCATGGACCAAGAATTGGTTGCTCCAGAGGGACCAATTATGTCACATGCCTCTACTGCGGGAGATCCGGGAGAATAACCCTGATGATTTCAGGAATTTTCTTAGGATGTCTGACCCCGTTTTTCAGCAGCTCTTGGCTTTGGTGTCCCCCTATATCACCAGGCAGGACACCGTTATGCGGGAAGCCATTACTGCTGAGCAGAGGCTCATCGCCACGTTGCGATACCTTGCGACTGGGAGAAGCTTGCAGGACCTCAAGTTCTCGACAGGCATCTCCCCCCAGGCTCTGGGCGTCATTATCCCAGAAACCTGCTCTGCCATTATCCAGGTCCTTCAGGAGGACTATCTTAAGGTATTGAATTTGCTGTGAATGTCCCCTTTGTCCCCCTGCATGTTGTAAGCTTTGAATGTTCTATGTTTTTGGGCTACATGCATATTTTTGGGTCAAGCAATCTCCAGCATTAGATCCTGGGCCCAAACACACCTAGTCTAGTCAATCCTCATTTTTGTTTTGTACGCTCCATTGTAGTGCTTAGATTTCCTTAATCCCCCCCCCCCCCTAATTTTTTAAGTTTGTCTAATCTACCCAAATAAATTACATCATACTATAGATTTTAATTATGATGTCCCCAACTCATCTCAACCCCTCCACCCTCTCAGAATTTCTCAGGTCCATCAGAGTGGGTGATGTTTTTGTTGCTTATTTTTCTATCTTATTCAAGCGGACCTCCATCCTAAATTTTGTGGGTCCGCTCATTGTAACCCTCCCCCGGTGTCAAAATTGACACCTTTCATGGGGGAGGGGGGTGAAGATACCTGTTTAAGCCAGGTATTTTCACCCACATCCGGGAGTCATCTCTGGGGCAAATCTGCCTGAGCCAAGTCACTTCCCGCAGAAGACCCGTAGTGTTCTTGGAAACACTTGTCTCACAGAACACAGGAGGACCAGTCAGAACTGCGCAGCGCTTCTCGTGCATGTGCGTTTGGGAACCGGGCAGTGAAGCCGCAAGGCTTCTCTTCCTGGTTCCCTCACCAAGGATGGCAGAGGGGGCAGCAGAGTGACGAGCAATTGTTCGTCCTCTGCTGCGGACGTTGCTGGACTCCAGGACAGGTAAGTGTACAATTAGCAAACCTCTGCAGCTGCTGTAGCTGGAGCTGCTGTGTTATTTTATAGTATTTTGGCTGCGTAGCTCCGCTCTAAAATCCTCCTTACAAATTAATGCTATCCTGATGTTTTGCCCAGAGTGTTTTGTGCTAACATGCTTGCAATGTATAGGTACTCATTTTTTTTTTTTTCCTTTGACTCCACAGTTACCATCGACGCCACAGGAATGGCAGAATGTGGCATCTGATTTTTCTCAGCGGTGGAACTTTCCCAACTGTGGAGGAGCCATTGATGGCAAGCACGTCCGCATCGTGCCACCAGCCCATTCTGGGTCCTTTTTTTGGAATTACAAAGGCTTCCACAGTATTGTGCTCATGGCGGTGGTGTCTGCGAACTATGAGTTCCTATTTGTTGATGTTGGGAAAAATGGGCGGATGTCTGACGGTGGTGTTTTCGCCCAGACCGAGTTTGCAGACCGGCTTCTTTCAGACGACCTGGCATTGCCACCTGCTGAAGATAATGAACATGGCCTCCCGTTTGTGTTCCTGGCAGATGAGGCTTTTGCGCTTGGACCACATTTGATGAGGCCTTTTCCCCAAAGGTCCCTCACCCCTGAGAGGAGGGTGTTTAATTATCGTCTGGCCAGAGGGCGAAGGGTGGTGGAAAATGCCTTTGGCATCATGGCCAGTCGCTTCCGGCTTTTTCTGACTGCAATAAACATGGCGGAGTATAAATGGAACCATTTGGTCATGTGTTGTTGTATACTGCACAATTTTTTAATCAAACACTCCACAAATTATCTTGCTACACTTGACCTTCAGGGCACACAGGGTTTGGATGGACCATTGCCAGCCCAGTTAGCTGGCCCTACAGGCTTGGCCCCCCAAAGCGGCCGTGATGTGCGGCAACACTATGTCGAATATTTTATGGGTAGGGGGGCCATTGCAATGCCTGATCAGTTTTAAATCAATTTTGCTCATAATAAAAAATAATATACTGAAAACATCTTGTTTGCTTTTCTTTTGTTGTATTTGTTCTTTCTCCTAGGTCAGTGATGGTGAACCTTGCCACTTCAGATGTTTTTCAACTCCATTTTCCATGATGCTCAACTACACTGCAGAGTGCCTGAGTAACATTAGAAATGTAGTTCCAAAACATCTGGGTTGCCAATGTTCACCATCACTGTCCTCGGTTATACTAGTGCAGTTGTAGTCCCATGTTTTTTCCTAACAAGTAAATTACAAGCATTTATAGAGTCTAAACACACACATTTTTTTTTTGGGGGGGGGGGGGTAACATTGATATAAGAAGCCACACATTGTTTATTGATTAAAAATTTTTATGATTATAAAATTGGTAAGGTTTGTATCAAAATATAACCCAAATTTTTTGGGGAATTTATAAAATATTTGCTTTTTACAACTCAGTACAAAAATGTACAACACGAACAATATCCCTTTATAGAAATAAAACATTTCCCCCCAAAAAAATAAACATTTTTTTTAGAATATATACAAGTTTTAAACACTCACAAGAATATGCTCAATTTTTTTAAGTTTTGTCTCCATCATTTTGTTTGTTTGGTACATCTGGACCAGGTTGTGTTTTATGGTTTGAACCTCCCGAGAGCAGACCCTCACTTCTTTAAGCAACATCTGGGCAGTGGCTCTGGTGAAGGTTGCTGGTGCCGCAGGCATTAAAGTCCCTTTAAGTTGTGAAAAGAAAATATCTTACTAAATATACAGGCAAACATCTATTACGTGAGGCTGTGGTGTATGACACTGACCTTGTGAGTTGCCATTTCCCTCTTCTGCCACATCCTGCAGTTGTGGGTCTTGAGTTGGTGGTGCAGGGTTTGCAGCCTCGTGTCTCTTAGCTCTTTGAATCCCTAGGAGATATAACCAAAAGGTAGACTTGTGTAACTAAATATATTTAGACGTGAAAGAGGAATATTAATCATTCTTGGAAAGTGTGTTACAATTGTATTACTGTTAATTTTGGAGAAGATGAACACATGATTGTATCCATTTCCCAAGATGGTAGATTAATCTCTTTAGGTCATGTTTCACACATGGAAACACACCAGGTATCCACTGGATCACCTGTGTGTGACACCATCAATGTCATGGATATGCATTAATGTCTGTCTGCCATCTTACCTTCCTCCTCTGTGTTCATCTTAGAGACCAGACCTCCTTCACCTGGCTTCCTTTATAATCTCCTCCCAGCCTGACTCCACCCCAGGCCCTATCACAGAACACTATATTAACCTGTGCACTGCAAGCCTGCTTTGCTGATCAACGTGTTTGTTAGGCATTGTGTGTTTGGGTTCCTGCCTGCCGTGTGCTACGTCTGTCTCTCTGTTACGTTATTGGCTTGTCCCCGACTATCCCTGTATGCTCGTGACCCTTGACCTTCGGCTCGTTCTTTCGTTATCCTTGTCTGCTTGTGGCCCCTGACCTTCAGCTTGTTATTCGGTTCTCTCTTATCGTGTGCTGCTGCTTCCCTTCTTTTCCCCTTATCCTACGGGGCGTGAGCTAGGAAACTCCAGGGGCCGCGACCTGGTCCCAGCCTGCAGCTTAACATCCTCACCACTAGAGGCCCTGGAGAAGACCAGCTGGGTCTTAGACTCCGCGCCCTGGGGAATCTTGGCTCTAGCTTCCGTTAGGATCCCGGTTGTGCTCCTCTGGTCCCGCTTTCCACAACCACCCAGTTTCCTATCCGCAGAAGCCAGCCATAGGGTTCACTACCTCGCGGTGCACTCCTGTCCCCCTACGGTGTGCATCTGTCACCTGGCCACAGGTGACCTTGACAGTTTGATCAGCCATGAACCCGGCTGACATCCCGCTCCCCGCGGATGATCCATTGCAGGGCATAGTTCGCAGACTTGAAACCCAGGAATCAAATCAGACTCAGGTGATGCGATTCCTCCAGGATCTGGCTTCTCGATTCGAGCAGCTTCAGGTCTCCTTGGGAACCCCGAATCCGCAACCCCAAGTAAAACCAGTGGCTGTACCTATCGCACCAGTCGCAGCCTCACACTCACTAAGATTGCCAGCTCCGTTCCGTTTCTCTGGGGACTCCAAGGCCTGCAGGGGGTTTCTCAGCCAATGCACAATTCATTTTGAGCTTCAGCCTCAAAGCTTCCTGTCTGACCAGGCTAAGGTAGCCTATATCATTTCCCTCCTCTCTGGTGAAGCTTTGGCCTGGGCTGCCCCCCTGTGGGAGAGGAACGATCCGGTGGTTTCCAGTCTGTCCGATTTCTTGAAGCTCTTTCGTAATATCTTCGAAGAGCCGGCTCGGGCTTCTTCAGCGGCTAGTGCTGTCTTACGTCTTCGCCAAGAATCTGGTTCAGTGGGGCAATATGCTCTTCAGTTCCGTATCCACACAGCTGAATTGAGCTGGAATAATGAGGCCCTGGTCGCTACCTTTTTACATGGCCTCTCTGACCGAGTGAAAGACGAATTAGCGGGAAGAGCCATTCCCGTCGGTCTGGACGATGTAATTTCATTATGCAACCAGATCGACATTCGTTTTCAAGAGAGGTCCTTAGAAAAAAGACGCCAGCACTCTCTGGGTCCTAGCCAGTCTGAGCTCCCCTTCCTTCATTCCGTGGAGCATCCTCTACCTGCTGAAAAACCTATGCAGCTGGGCCGGACCAGACTAACCCCCGAAGAACGTGCTAGGCGCAGAACTCTGGGCTTGTGCCTCTATTGTGGGGGCAAGGGTCATTTTCGTGACTCCTGCTCGCTTCGTCCGGGAAACGCTCGGGTCTAATACATTTGGAAGGTGGAGTATTGGACCCAGAAACATCACCTTCTCGCCTGCTCTTGCCGGTGTTCCTTCATGTAGGCACTTCTCCTCAGTCAACCCTTGCATACCTGGATTCCGGGGCTGCCGGCAATTTTATGGATTGGAGAACTGCTTCTTCTATGAAGCTTACCCTTTCACCCCTCACTACCCCATTGGTAGTCTTGGCAATTGATGGCACTGTTCTCCCAGGGGGCCCTATTCGCTTCCAGACGCTACCCATTAGGATGTCGGTAGGGATTCTCCACCAGGAGTGGATATCCTTTCTTATTCTACCCAAGGCCTCTACCCCAGTTGTATTGGGCCTCCCTTGGCTACAGCTCCACTCTCCACATGTGGACTGGGTCTCTGGGCAGATCCTGGCCTGGGGTTCCTCATGTTTCTCGTCGTGTCTTCTCAAGGTGACCCCCAAGGAGAGTCTTCCGGTTGCTGCCACTTCTGTTTCTTCTGATCTTCCTGCTGCATACAGCGATTACCGGGATGTGTTCTGTAAGAAATCAGCTGAGGTGCTTCCTTCCCACAGGTCTTTTGACTGTGCTATTGATCTTGTCCCCGGAGCAACTCTACCCAGGGGTCGTACCTACCCTCTGTCCATCCCAGAGACCCAGGCCATGTCGGAGTATGTCGCAGAGAATCTGGAGAGAGGTTTCATCCGGAAATCCTCATCGCCTGCAGGGGCAGGGTTCTTTTTTGTTGCCAAAAAGGATGGTACCTTAAGACCCTGCATCAATTATCGGGGTTTAAATGCGGTTACTATTAAAAATTGATACCCCTTACCCTTAATATCTGAGCTATTCGATAGGTTGAAGGGTGCCTCCATGTTCACCAAGTTGGATCTCAGAGGCGCGTACAATCTCATTCGAATACGGGAGGGTGACGAATGGAAGACTGCATTTAACACTAGAGACGGGCATTACGAATACCTGGTGATGCCTTTTGGTCTGTGTAATGCTCCAGCCGTGTTTCAAAACTTTGTCAATGAAATCTTCAGAGATCTGCTGTACCAGTTTGTTGTCATCTATCTGGATGACATTCTGATCTTTTCTGAAAATCTGCTCATCCACAGAAACCATGTCCGCACTGTACTTCAACGTCTTAGAGAGAACAATCTCTATGCCAAGCTGGAGAAATGTTCCTTTGAATGTTCTGAGGTCCTGTTTTTGGGGTGCTTCGTCTCATGTTCGGGTCTTCGTATGGACCCTGGGAAGGTCTTGGCTATCACCAACTGGCCTCTTCCTGCTAGCCTCAAGGCCACACAGCGCTTTCTTGGCTTCACTAATTATTATAGGCAGTTCATAAGGAATTACTCTTCCATTGCCGCGCCTATTATCGCTTTGACCAAGAAGGGTGTGAATGCCAGAGACTGGCCTCCCGAAGCTGTCTCTGCATTTCACAACCTGAAACAGGCCTTTGTTTCTGGCCCCCTCTTGAGGAGACCAAATCCTGGGAATGCATTTTATATTGAAGTAGACGCTTCCTTAATGGGGGTGGGAGCTGTGCTTCTTCAAATCTTTGAGAAGAGACGCCAACCATGTGCGTTCTTCTCCAAAAAAAATTCTCAGGCAGAGAGGAATTATGCCATCGGTGATCGGGAACTTCTCGCAATTAAATTGGCGTTAGAGGAGTGGCATCATCTCTTGGAGGGTTCCCCTCACTCCATAACGATCTTTACCGATCACAAGAATTTACAGTATCTACAGAATGCTAAACGTCTGAATCCTAGACAGGCCAGGTGGAGTCTCTTCTTTGCGTTTTAATTTCACGATTACCTACAAACCTGGTTCCTGCAACGGTCGGGCTGATGCGCTCTCTAGGTCATTTGACACTTTGGACGAGGAGTCCGCCCCTGAACCTGAGCCGATCATTCCAACCTCATGCATTGTTGCCCACTCTACCACCCTGAAGTCAAAAATTCCGCCTGGTAAGACCTTTGTCCCCACTGAGCTAAGAGCTAAGATCCTTCGTTGGGGACATGATTCCAAGGTGGCAGGGCATTCTGGATTCCTCCGATCCTTCCTACTCATCAGTCGTCACTACTGGTGGCCTAATCTCCGCTCAGACGTCAAAGACTACGTTAAAGCTTGTCATGTCTGTGCTCAGTCCAAATCCTCCACACAAGCTCCTGCTGGTCTCCTCATGCCCTTGCCCATTCCTAAGGAACCCTGGGCCCATATTGCCATGGATTTTATCACCGATCTCCCACTGTCTGAGAATAATACAGTCATTTGGGTGGTAATCGATCGATTCTCCAAGATGGCTCATTTTGTTCCTCTTCCTGGTCTTCCTTCTGCCCCTGCCTTGGTTCCCATTTTCATTCGGGAAATTCTCCGCCTACATGGGGTCCCTTCTCATATTGTTTCCGACAGGGGAGTCCAATTCACGTCTCGTTTTTGGAGAGCCTTTTGCAAATCCCTCAATATTGTCTTGGATTTTTCTTCTTCTTACCATCCCCAATCCAATGGACAGACTGAGAGGGTTAATCAGGAGTTAGAGGTCTTTCTTCGCACCTTTGTGTCTTCTCACCATGACGATTGGTCCTCTCTACTCCCGTGGGCAGAATTCTCCCATAGCAATCATGTGAATACCAGTTCGCAGAAGACACCCTTTTTCACAGTTTATGGAAAACACCCTCAACTTCCTCTTCCCATGATCTGTTCTCCAGACATTCCAGCTTTGGCTTCGGTTCAGGAGTCTCTCAATTCCGTTTGGGGTCACGTTCATGATTCCCTCCGGGCAGCTGCTGGAAAGTTCAAAGGCTTTGCCGACCGCCGCAGGCGTAAACCACCTTCTCTTCAGCCAGGGGACAAAGTCTGGCTCTCTACCAGGAACATCAAGCTCCGAGTTCCTTCTCTGAAGTTTGCTCCACGATTCATCGGTCCATACACGGTAACTGCTAAACTGAATCCGGTTTGTTTCAAACTCCAGATTCCTAAGAGCCTTAAAATCACTAACTCCTTTCATGTTGCTCTTCTAAAGCCTTTAGTCCTCAATAAATTCTCTCGTCCTCTCCCTACCGTGGCGCCTGTCTCTGAGGATAATCAGGAGTACGAGATCAGTCAAATTCTGGACTCCCGACTCTGTAAAGGCGTTCTTCAGTACCTGGTTCATTGGAAAGGGTTTGGTCCTGAGGAGAGGTCTTGGATCGCTGCATCTGAGGTCTTTGCACCTCGTCTGTTAAAGGAGTTTCATCTGAAGTTTCCCTCTAAACCTGGGCCCAGGCGGGGAAGGGGGAGGCCTCGTAAGAGGGAGGGTACTGTCATGGATATGCATTAATGTCTGTCTGCCATCTTACCTTCCTCCTCATGTGTTCATCTAGAGACCAGACCTCCTTCACCTGGCTTCCTTTATAATCTCCTCCCAGCCTGACTCCACCCCAGGCCCTATCACAGAACACTATATTAACCTGTGCACTGCAAGCCTGCTTTGCTGATCAACGTGTTTGTTAGGCATTGTGTGTTTGGGTTCCTGCCTGCCGTGTGCTACGTCTGTCTCTCTGTTACGTTATTGGCTTGTCCCCGACTATCCCTGTCTGCTCGTGACCCTTGACCTTCGGCTCGTTCTTTCGTTATCCTTGTCTGCTTGTGGCCCCTGACCTTCAGCTTGTTATTCGGTTCTCTCTTATCTCGTGCTGCTGCTTCCCCTCTTTTCCCCTTATCCTACGGGGCGTGAGCTAGGAAACTCCAGGGGCCGCGACCTGGTCCCAGCCTGCAGCTTAACATCCTCACCACTAGAGGCCCTGGAGAAGACCAGCTGGGTCTTAGACTCCGCGCCCTGGGGAATCTTGGCTCTAGCTTCCGTTAGGATCCCGGTTGTGCTCCTCTGGTCCCGCTTTCCACAACCACCCAGTTTCCTATCCGCAGAAGCCAGCCATAGGGTTCACTACCTCGCGGTGCACTCCTGTCCCCCTACGGTGTGCATCTGTCACCTGGCCACAGGTGACCTTGACAATCAAAAGGGTGTTCTTGTGGCCCACACTTGTGCTAATGAGTCCAGATGTGTAAGCAGCTGCTGAGCATACTCTTGTAACCGTACACTGAATCTAGTTACATTAGCCAAATCTGATTACCAACAACTACACAAACATGTTTATAATTACCGTATTTTTCGGACTATAAGACGCACTTTTTTCCCCCAGAAATATGGGGGAAAATGTCCCTGCGTCTTATGGTCCGAATACATAACAGGGGCCCCCCCCCCGCCTTCGCTGGCACCGCCCCTGCCATCCGCTCACAGCCTCTGGAATCCCCCGACCGCCGCCACTGGCTCCGCCCCCCCGCCGCAGTGTCAGGGGCTTTGCGAATCGAATTAGAGCCGCTCTCTCTCTCTTTCTCTTTCGCTTACAGAAAGGGATGGGGGGCGGCGGGGGATATCCGCAGCTCTCCTCTCCCTGTCACAGCGCCGCTGCCGAGTTCTCTGGCAAATAGAGCAGCGGCGCTGTGACAGGGAGAGGAGAGCTGCGGGCTGTCTGTATATCCCCCGCCGCCCCCCTCCCTCTCTGTAAGGAGAAGAGAGAGAGAGAGCGGCTCTAATTGGATTTGCTGGGTCGCCACCCAGCTTCCTGCCCACTGTTTCCCCCCCATGATTGGCCACAGCAGAGGGCCAATCAGAAGACACTGGGAGCATCATGGGAAATGAAGTCCCTGCAGAGTTTATGGCACCAGTTCCCCCAGCATGCAAGCACTCTGCTGGAGGGGAGGGAGGGGGTGTTAGAACTTGAAGAGGAGCAAAAGAGAATACTCTGCTGGGGGACACCACCAGAGAGCCACGCTGTACCCTGCACCACCAGAGAGCCACGCTGTACCCCGCACCACCAGAGAGCCACGCTGTACCCCGCACCACCAGAGAGCCACGCTGTACCCCGCACCACCAGAGAGCCACGCTGTACCCGCACCACCAGAGAGCCACGCTGTACCCCGCACCACCAGAGAGCCACGCTGTACCCCGCACCACCAGAGAGCCACGCTGTACCCCGCACCACCAGAGAGCCACGCTGTACCCTGCACCACCAGAGAGCCACGCTGTACCCTGCACCACCAGAGAGCCACGCTGTACCCTGCACCACCAGGGAGCCACGCTGCACCCACACCGCCAGAGAGCCACGCTGTACCCCGCACCACCAGAGGCACGCTGTACCCACACCGCCAGAGAGCCACACTGTACCCACACTGCCAGAGAGCCACGCTGTACCCACACCGCCAGAGAGCCACGCTGTACCCACACCGCCAGAGAGCCACGCTGTACCCACACCACCAGAGAGCCACGCTGTACCCACACCGCCAGAGAGCCACGCTGTACCCACACCGCCAGAGAGCCACGCTGTACCCACACCACCAGAGAGGGAGCCACACTGTTCCCGCACCACCAGAGAGGGAGCCACACTTTAACCGCTGTACCCGCACCACCAGAGAGGGAGAAAGACCGAGCCACTGCCAGGATACAGACATGCTACACTACTGACTAGAGTCACCCCAGGCAACCCAGAGTGAGCGAACGTCCAGCCAGAGGGATCACTGTTGCGATTTCGCTGGGTCTGGTAAGAGGGCCTGTTGGCCATTATTCATTACTGTTCCCAGGGACTGAGCCATTAGGAAGTGCCTAACCTGATATCCTCTAGGCCTTATTGACCGCCACAACGTCCCTCTCTGTCCTCTTCCCACGGCGTCCCCTCTGTCCTCTTCCCACGGCGTCCTTCTCCCAGGGCGTTACTCTGTCCTCTTCCCAGGGCGTTACTCTGTCCTTCACCCACGGCAACCCTCTGTCCTCTTCCCACAGCGTCCCCTCTGTCCTCTTCCCATGAAGATGACAGGGCGGGCCTTGACAGGAAGGGGTGGGTCATATTTAAATTAGGGGGTGCGCAAGTTTAGTCAGGCCTAGGGCAGCACAAAACCTAAATACACCACTGATGGCATGGTCACTCTGCGTTTACTGTGGCATGGTCACTCTGCGTTTACTGTGGCATGGTCACTCTGCGTTTACTGTGGCATGGTCACTCTGCGTTTACTGTGGCATGGTCACTCTGCGTTTACTGTGGCATGGTCACTCTGCGTTTACTGTGGCATGGTCCCTCTGCGTTTACTATGGCATGGTCCCTCTGCGTTTACTATGGCATGGTCCCTCTGCGTTTACCATGGCATGGTCCCTCTGCGTTTACTATGGCATTGGTCAGGCTGCATTTAATGGGCACTGGAAAATATTTTAGTACACAATTTGGTTCAGATTATTTTTTTTCTTGTTTTCCTCCTCTAAAACCTAGGTGCGTCTTATGGTCAGGTGCGTCTTATGGTGCGAAAAATACGGTACTTCTCACATAAACATTTCATGATGTCCTGTTTCATGTTCTTGGGCACAAGAATCCAACGTTGAAATCCTCGTTCAATACCACCCAAACGATGTTTTGGTGGAATACATTGCTAAAAACATTCGAACATGCCTATTATTTTGTGATTGATAAAATGTCGTTCGAACAATGATGAATCGTGGCAAAAGCTTGTGATTGAGTGAACGTTTGAACGACCATTTATACAATCGATTTGTGTGGCCAAAAACATGAAACATGAAATTTTTCACTGTAATACATACATTATTTTAAAAACACATGCAACACCACGTTATTAGGCAAAATCACATTTAATGTTAATCTACTTACTTTTTTTGATGACTTTTTTTATCTTTTTATATTGATCCGGCTCACGCAACTTAATGTCCGACCATCGTTTCCGGATCTGTTCCCGCGACCTGCGAACCCCAAATTTTTCAAAGAGCGTTTTGACCACTTTATCCATGATCTTGGCCTTCACTTGATTTGGCTTTTTGTAGGGCCCATGTTTGGCGTCGTAATCATCCCGGAGCAATATGGTGACCATCTCCACCATCTCCCCAAAGCTCATGTTAGTGGCTTTATACCTTCTGGGTCGGTGCCTGCTTTCTTCCCCACTTTCCACATCATGTTGGTGATTCGCCGACATGTTTACACTCTCCGTCATTAAGGAGTAGCGAGAAGGGGCGGGGAAAGTAGTGTAACGAACGTCAGGGGCGGGAAAGCGTGCGGAGTGTCACGCATGCGCACTGTATATAACTCCAAAAAACATTGTTGAAAGCGACGTTCAGTGAGTGGAAGAAGGTCGGAGGAGACGAACGTGTAGATCGCGGGTACGTAACATTTTTCTTACTTGATATGGCTGTGTCCAGGAGCATTAAACCTATAAACATTCATTCACTGTATGTTCGGGGCCGGGGTTGGGCAATATGCATGTAACTTGGCGCTTGCTTCCCGTGCTGTTAGTACTGGCCGTGCACAAAGTGTCATTTTTGAATTGGGACTATAAACTTTGAAAAGTCAATCGCGGCTCTAAATGAATTCTTGCCTCCCGGCAAATGGCAAGACTTTGAAAACTGATTTGTACCTGAAAAAAAAAAACCTGGGGTTCCCCCAAATTCGAGTTGCAGGCCCTTCAGGTCTGTCAAGGATTTTAAGGGGAACTCCACCCCCAAATCAAGAAAAAAAAGGGCGTGGAGTCCCCCCCAAAATCCACAACAGACCCTTTATCCGAGCACGCAACCTGGCCGGCCGCAGGGGAAGAGGGGGGGACGAGAGCGGCCCCCCCTCCCTCCTGAACCATACCAGGCCACATGCCCTCAACATGGGGAGGATGTCCCCATGTTGATGGGGACAAGGGCCTCATCCCCACAACCCTTGCCTGGTGGTTGTGGGGGTCTGCGGGCGGGGGGCTTATCGGAATCTGGAAGACCCCTTTAACAAAGGGGACCCCCAGATCCCGGCCCCCCCTATGTGAATTGGTAATAGGTACATTGTACCCCTACCATTTCACAAAGAAAGTGTACAAAATGGAAAAAATGACAGTAGTCAGTTTTTGACAATTATTTTAATTTTTTGTTTGGCTTTCTTCCATCTTCTTCCTTCTTCTTCTTTTCTCGCTTCGTGTTTCTTCCTCCATCTTCCTCTTCATCTTCCTTCTTCCTTCGGTGTTCTCGTCCGCATCTTGCTCCGGGTTCTTCTTTCTCCGGCCGCTCCGTTTGAATTGGAGGTTCCCGCTGTGTGACGCTTCAGTTCATCAGTTCTCCTCTTGGTCGGGCGACCTCGCCCCCCTCTGACGCACAGAGATTTCACAGGTACTTTCCCCGTGCAGTCAGAGGGGGGCGGGTCCCCCGACTCGCAGCTGACCTAGAGGAGAACTGCCTAACTTTGCGTCACACAGCGGGAAACTCAAATTCAAACGGAGCAGCGGGAGAACAAAGAAGAAGCCGAAGCAAGATGCGGATGAGAAGCCCGAAGCAAGAAGGAAGATGAAGATGAAGAGGAAGATGGATGAAGAAACTCCAATGCAGAAAAGAAGAAGGAAGAAGATGGTTGAAAAACAAAACCAATAATAAAGGAATTGTCAAAACCCGTGTAGTGTAATTTTTCAGATAATGCCATTTTTTAAGGTGAAATGGTAGGGGTACAATGTCCCACATTACCATTTCACATAGGGGGGGCGGGATCTGGGGGGCCCCTTTGTTAAAGGGGTCTTCCAGATTCAGATAAGCCCCCCGCCCGCAGACCCCCACAACCACCGGGCAAGGGTTGTGGGGATGAGGCCCTTGTCCCCATCAACATGGGGACATGCTCCCCATGTTGAGGGCATGTGGCCTGGTACGGTTCAGAAGGGAGGGGGGGCTGCTCTCTCGTCCCCCCTCTTCCCCTGTGGCCGGCCAGGTTGCGCGCTCGGATAAGGGTCTGTTATGGATTTGGGGGGGGGGGACTCCACGCCATTTTTTTAGGGAATTTGTGGGGGAGTTCCCCTTAAAATCCTTGACAGACCTGAAGGGCCTGGTATGGATATTTGGGGGAACCACAATGCTTTCCCAATGTTTGTATCAATGACTTTTCTAGGTATTGCAATTGACAGGAGACAACAATTAATTATACCCAGGAGTGAATTTAGGGTTAATTTAAATTTAATAAAAAATGACACTTGGTGCAGGGACAGTTCGAGGTACTCCTTTATTTTTGGGGAGTCCTTTTATTCACCCTATTTACAGGGCTTAATCTACTTAAATGGGGTTTGGGTTCGGGTAAAGTCAGGTCACTAACTCTAGCTTTTTACAAAGTTAGCTAAAAAGAGCTCAACACAAACATCCAGGTGTCCACTCAACTCTATGATGACTGATCAATTGCTACGTTAGTGGCCTATATATGGTTAGAAAGATTTGGAGTAGTCCTGACTGACATTCCTTTTTTGGTTTTGGGTTTTGAATTGCACAGATAATGAAGGTATTTAAGGACCCCGATTTTATGCTGGAATTCCTCCAAAGATGGAAGAATCTTCCAATTTTATGGGAGACTAAAAATAAAAATAATAAAAATAAAGAAGCCAGGAAGAGAGCACTGGAGACCTTGCTGGAATTTGTGAAAACTCAGATCCCCACAGCAACACTACAGGATCTGAAGAACAAAATTGGGACCATTAGGGGCACATACCGGGCTCAAAGGAATAAAGTTCAAAAATCCCTGCGGTCAGGAGCAGGTGCAGAGGACCGACACATACCAAATCTGTGGTACTATCAGCACCTGAGTTTCCTTGATGAACATCTGGAATCCAGGGAATCCCTTTCCAGCCTTCCACCCAGAACGACCTCCAGCCTTCCTTGCAGCCAACCCTCCAGCCAACCCTCCAGCCTTCCCTCCAGCCAACCCTCCAGCCTTCCCTCCAGCATTCCATGCAGCCAAGCCTCCAGCCAACCCTCCAGCCAACCCTCCAGCCTTCCCTCCAGCCAACCCTCCAGCCTTCCCTCCAGCAGTCCATGCAGCCAAGCCTCCAGCCAACCCTCCAGCCAACCCTCCAGCCTTCCCTCCAGCCAACCCTCCAGCCTTCCCTCCAGCCAACCCTCCAGCCTTCCCTCCAGCATTCCATGCAGCCAAGCCTCCAGCCAAGATGAGGTCTCTTTGGAGGAACAACCTCAAGTCCTGGAGGAGCCGGATTTAAATATTTGGAGCCAGGTATAATATTTCACAAAATATTTAGAGTAATAAAAGTTGAATGTTGTAAACGTTTAAAAAAAAGTGTGAAAAATGTTAACAGTTTCAAAAAAGTGTCTGACATATCAATAGACAGCAGTGGCCACAAATTAAGGGCACCAAAAAGAAATATACTGGTGTCAGAATGATTGACTTTAATATTTATTAGCATTCAATTACCAAATGTCATGAGGAGACAAATGTGTGTGAAAGATGAAGGCAAAACTAACTTGATGTACATTTTTTTTACAGGATGAGGAGACAGGCCCCAGTGGGAGACACGAGGAGGCAGGTGCCACTGGAAGCCAGGAGGAGGCAGGCCCCAGTGGGACCCAGGAGGAGGCAGGCCCCAGTGGGACCCAGGAGGAGGCAGGCCCCAGTGGGACCCAGGAAGAGGCAGGCCCCAGTGGGACCCAGGAAGAGGCAGGCCCCAGTGGGACCCAGGAAGAGGCAGGCCCCAGTGGGACCCAGGAAGAGGCAGGCCCCAGTGGGAGACACGAGGAGGCAGGTGCCACTGGAAGCCAGGAGGAGGCAGGCCCCAGTGGGACCCAGGAGGAGGCAGGCCCCAGTGGGACCCAGGAGGAGGCAGGCCCCAGTGGGACCCAGGAAGAGGCAGGCCCCAGTGGGACCCAGGAAGAGGCAGGCCCCAGTGGGACCCAGGAAGAGGCAGGCCCCAGTGGGACCCAGGAAGAGGCAGGCCCCAGTGGGACCCAGGAAGAGGCAGGCCCCAGTGGGAGACACGAGGAGGCAGTTGCCACTGGAAGCCAGGAGGAGGCAGGTGCCACTGGAAGCCAGGAGGAGGCAGGCCCCAGTGGGACCCAGGAGGAGGCAGGCCCCAGTGGGACCCAGGAGGAGGCAGGCCCCAGTGGGACCCAGGAAGAGGCAGGCCCCAGTGGGACCCAGGAAGAGGCAGGCCCCAGTGGGACCCAGGAAGAGGCAGGCCCCAGTGGGACCCAGGAAGAGGCAGGCCCCAGTGGGACCCAGGAAGAGGCAGGCCCCAGTGGGAGACACGAGGAGGCAGTTGCCACTGGAAGCCAGGAGGAGGCAGGTGCCACTGGAAGCCAGGAGGAGGCAGGCCCCAGTGGGACCCAGGAAGAGGCAGGCCCCAGTGGGACCCAGGAAGAGGCAGGCCCCAGTGGGACCCAGCACAACACCAGGCCCCAGATCCCTCTGCTGCGGATTCCTGCAAAAAGATCTAGGAGGCTGGTTCAAATGGAGGAGGAGACACAGGCCCTAATTAGGGAGGCTACTGCTGCACTCCAAGAGCCCCCCACCGCTGCAGAGGGATTTGCTGCCCTTATTGGGGAGAAACTGCCACAAATGGGACTGGACCAGAGGCTGAAATGTGAAACCCTTATATTGAAGGTGGTCAATATGGGCCTGTTGAACAAACTAAAGGAGTTCACAGACGTTGTGGACCTTTCCTATTTTTTTGCACAAGTTCCTGCCCCACTCCATGCTCCTGCCCCACTCCATGCTCCTGTCCCAGGCCCTGCTCCCGTCCCAGACCTTGCTCCTGCTCCAGTCCCTCCTCCACGGACACAGCCTCCAAGGAAGGCTGCAGGGAAGGTCAAACAAAAAAGAGGAAAATGAACCCAGGATATGTGCCTCACATGGGGCCAGTTTTGGTCTTCACATGCTTTGGTGTTTGCTGTGGTGATCTGGGTGTGCACTAATTTCAGCAGAGTCTCCAGTGCTGTCTTCCTGGCTTCTTGATTTGTAGTTTACATATGGTTTTGTTTTGGCTTACCTTTTAATTTGTTATTAGGCCATAATAAATGGGAATTTTTTTTGAAGATACAAAATGAACATGTGTTTTTCTTCTAAATAGCCAGTTTGTAAGTGAGTAGGCAGGGACAGTGGATACAAAATTGTGAAATTAACAAGGGACACTAACCTCATTGAGGCAAAATTAGAATAAAGAATAATGTTGTGGTAACTTGACACACTCCAAAATAGCAAATAATATGTAAAAACAGTCTAAAATCTAAGACCACAAATTAAAGCAAAAAAAATTAAATATAAAAAAAATTTAAAAAGTTTTGGGTATTTAGGGAGATCTGGCTCCCCAAAATAGAGATTAATCATGATAAAACAATAAATCATAAAGACCAAAGATTGTCCTAACTCTGGGAGAATATCAGCAGCAAGAGAATTGGAATATTGCAGCATTAGAACGAAGAAAAGAATGCGCTGCATTAAACGATGTAATAATTTCATGCATGACGAATGTGCCATCTCCATTCCGAACAGTAGTTTTACCAGAACGAGCGCTCCCTTCTCCTTACTTGCTTCTGATCATGCGCGCTTTTTTCACGTCGTTAAAGCCTACACACGATCATTTTTCATGATGAAAAAAACGACGACGTGAAAAACGGCGTGAAAATTTAGAACATGTTCTAATTTTTCTCGTCGTTTTTAATGCCGTTTTTCTCATTGAAAAAAACGACATAAAGCCCACAGACGATCGGTTTTCTCGGCGAGAAAAAAAAATGACGTTATTATCGTCGAGAAAAACGGTCGTGTGTACGCGGCATCAGTGGGGCAACTTAGAAAAAATGAAGGGTGGGCTTTGCACTGTTGATGGGCGGGTTTTGCACTGTTGATGGGCAGGTTTTGCACTGTTGATAGGCGGATTTTGTAATGTTGATGGGCGGGTTTTGCACTGTTGATGGGCGGGTTTTGCACTGTTGATGGGCGGGTTTTGCACTGTTGATGGGCGGGTTTTGCAATGTTGATGGGCGGGTTTTGCAATGTTGATGGGCGGGTTTTGCACTGCTGATGGGCGGGTTTTGCAATGTTGATGGGCGGGTTTTGCACTGTTGATGGGCGGGCTTTGCACTGTTGATGGGCGGGTTTTGCATTGTTGATGGGCGGGTTTTGCACTGTTGATGGGCGGGCTTTGCACTGTTGATGGGCGGGTTTTGCACTGTTGATGGGCGGGTTTTGCACTGTTGATGGGCGGGTTTTGCACTGTTGATGGGCGGGTTTTGCACTGTTGATAGGCGGATTTTGCAATGTTGATGGGCCGGTTTTGCACTGTTGATGGGCGGGTTTTGCACTGTTGATGGGCGGGTTTTGCAATGTTGATGGGCGGGTTTTGCACTGCTGAAGGGCGGGTTTTGCAATGTTGATGGGCGGGTTTTGCACTGTTGATGGGCGGGCTTTGCACTGTTGATGGGCGGGTTTTGCATTGTTGATGGGCGGGTTTTGCACTGTTGATGGGCGGGCTTTGCACTGTTGATGGGCGGGTTTTGCACTGTTGATGGGCGGGTTTTGCACTGTTGATGGGCAGATTTGCACAAACTATTAAACTCACAAATAAGGCAGTATTTTAAAATGATGGACAGAGATGATAAGGGGCGGGTAGTTTACCACGCCCCCACTAAGATATGTACTTGTTAGGTAAAATCACCCCCGCCCCTTGCAGAGTAACACTAGCATCAGGAGCGTGCGGCATGTGTTATAGTCATTGCGCAGGCGCCGTGTAGAGCTGACTCTCAGCTCTACATCTTTGGCTATTTTCGGCGGCCTCGTTGAGGTTCGTACTGCGCAAGCGCCGCGCCTGCTCAGTACAGGGGGGTCCTTATCCGCCGGGGGGGATCTTCATCGGCAGAACACCGGAATCTTCTCCCAGATCTGTGCAGTCATCCAGTGTGAGACTTCCGGTAATAAAGACCGCCCACTGCTGCAGGATGACTGGTCTTGTCTACGCCCCTTCCTAAAGTGGGTGGAGCCTGCTGGGCCCCTCCCACAGCTCTGCTCTCTCTCCTTGTACAGGGGGACTGGTCTTGTCTCCGCCCCCTCCTGTCGTTTTCTGTAATGGGTGGAGCCTGCTATGCCCCTCCCACAGCTCTGCCCCCTGCCTTGGTTATGTACAGCACAGTAATGATGTTACAGCTACTTTTACAAGGTAATATCTTGGTTTTCAAAGGCATTTGGTGCTCACAGAGTGGATTTCTATACTTTGTAGCTTTTTTGAGGAATAGATTTAAATGAGAGTTTTTGTGCCCGGAGTTCTGCTTTAATGTAGACATTACCTTACTTGGATGACATTTACTTTGCTCTGTACGCTTTTTATCTTAAACAATTGACGTTGTTTTTTTTTTGGTCACGTTTACACCTTTTTCATCCTTTGTCTCATCTCAGTGCTGTGAATCACGTCTGGGACACTCCAGCTGTACATCACCAACTCTTGTAGTCTCCACCAGCCTCTTGTATCCTCCCCCAGGCTCTTGTATCCTCCCCCAGGCTCTTGTACCCTCCACCAGGCTCTTGTATCCTCCCCCAGGCTCTTGTATCCTCCCCCAGGCTCTTGTATCCTCCCCCAGGCTCTTGTATCCTCCCCCAGGCTCTTGTATCCTCCCCCAGGCTCTTGTACAGTATCTATTTGGCCCTTTTATCCTCCCCCAGGCTCTTGTATCCTCCCCCAGGCTCTTGTATCCTCCACCAGCCTCTTGTATCCTCCCCCAGGCTCTTGTATCCTCCCCCAGGCTCTTGTATCCTCCCCCAGGCTCTTGTATCCTCCCCCAGGCTCTTGTACAGTATCTATTTGGCCCTTTTATCCTCCCCCAGTCTCTTGTATCCTCCCCCAGGCTCTTGTATCCTCCACCAGCCTCTTGTATCCTCCCCCAGACTCTTGTATCCTCCCCCAGGCTCTTGTACAGTATCTATTTGGCCCTTTTATCCTCCCCCAGGCTCTTGTATCCTCCCCCAGGCTCTTGTATCCTCCACCAGCCTCTTGTATCCTCCCCCAGGCTCTTGTATCCTCCCCCAGGCTCTTGTATCCTCCCCCAGGCTCTTGTATCCTCCCCCAGGCTCTTGTACAGTATCTATTTGGCCCTTTTATCCTCCCCCAGTCTCTTGTATCCTCCCCCAGGCTCTTGTATCCTCCACCAGCCTCTTGTATCCTCCCCCAGACTCTTGTATCCTCCCCCAGGCTCTTGTATCCTCCCCCAGGCTCTTGTACAGTATCTATTTGGCTCTTGTATCCTCCCCCAGTCTCTTGTATCCTCCACCAGCCTCTTGTATCCTCCCCCAGGCTCTTGTATCCTCCCCCAGACTCTTGTATCCTCCCCCAGGCTCTTGTATCCTCCCCCAGGCTCTTGTACCCTCCACCAGGCTCTTGTATCCTCCCCCAGCCTCTTGTATCCTCCCCCAGCCTCTTGTATCCTCCCCCAGCCTCTTGTATCCTCCCCCAGTCTCTTGTATCCTCCACCAGCCTCTTGTATCCTCCACCAGCCTCTTGTATCCTCCCCCAGGCTCTTGTATCCTCCCCCAGGCTCTTGTACAGTATCTATTTGGCCCTTTTATCCTCCCCCAGTCTCTTGTATCCTCCCCCAGGCTCTTGTATCCTCCACCAGCCTCTTGTATCCTCCCCCAGACTCTTGTATCCTTCCCCAGGCTCTTGTATCCTCCCCCAGGCTCTTGTACAGTATCTATTTGGCTCTTGTATCCTCCCCCAGTCTCTTGTATCCTCCACCAGCCTCTTGTATCCTCCCCCAGGCTCTTGTATCCTCCCCCAGGCTCTTGTATCCTCCCCCATGCTCTTGTATCCTCCCCCAGCCTCTTGTATCCTCCCCCCAGCCTCTTGTATCCTCCCCCAGCCTCTTGTATCCTCCCCCAGCCTCTTGTATCCTCCCCCAGCCTCTTGTATCCTCCACCAGCCTCTTGTATCCTCCACCAGCCTCTTGTATCCTCCCCCAGCCTCTTGTATCCTCCCCCAGCCTCTTGTATCCTCCACCAGCCTCTTGTATCCTCCCCCAGGCTCTTGTATCCTCCCCCAGGCTCTTGTATCCTCCCCCATGCTCTTGTATCCTCCCCCAGCCTCTTGTATCCTCCCCCCAGCCTCTTGTATCCTCCCCCAGCCTCTTGTATCCTCCCCCAGCCTCTTGTATCCTCCCCCAGCCTCTTGTATCCTCCCCCAGCCTCTTGTATCCTCCACCAGCCTCTTGTATCCTCCACCTGCCTCTTGTATCCTCCCCCAGGCTCTTGTATCCTCCCCAGGCTCTTGTATCCTCCCCCAGGCTCTTGTACAGTATCTATTTGGCTCTTGTATCCTCCCCCAGGGGTGCATGTCACAGGATGACAAGGTGAAGTATAATTGGGAGATCAAATAAAGTGGGCAGAGACCAGCATGAAGATAATCATAAATTATATGGCCCCAACATCCCTAAATTAGAATATAAGTAAAGTACAGGATATGGGATTTTAAAGGTGCTAAATACGAAAACTCACTCGAAAGAGAAATATGTAAAAAAAAAATATAGAAAAGTATTTATTGATAACAACATTCTAAAAGCAATGGATACAGATCATTCAAAGTCGTAGGTGTACACCCACTACCTAACAAGTGACGATGAACTGCTATATTCATATACAGATTGATGTGGCGTCCATTTTTTCAACAGTTTCGCCAATGAGACTTCTTCAGGACTGGACACAAAAGGCACTTTTATTGTATTTGTAGAGACAATAATTATCCAACTCAGTGTAAAGCATGGAGATTGATACACTGAGGTAGTTCCTCCCTGAACATTGCGTGATCCCCCCCCCCACACTCAACTCCATCCAAAAGTTGCCAGATCTCCCGTAGGGAGGGATGTAATGTATAACACACAAATAGGAACTTCATGGAGTGCCTCAATACTATCTTTAAATGATATAAACACAGTGGGATCTCATGCGGACAATGGGACTCAGGTATGTATTCTTGTATCAACCAAATGCATTGATCCAAAGAACCCCATAGAAGGGTCCTGGTCCATTTTCCCCAAATGCCCCTCCGGGGGCTACTAGTGGTTCCACTCCAGAGAAGAAACTTGAAGGGTGAAGGTAAAAATGGACAAATTCCCCAAAGAGGGTGACCCAGACGTCCTACACCTGTATTAAATGTCCCAATCCGGCGTGAGCTCCCAAACGATCCCAAAACTTGGGGGGAGATGGGGACAGAGCAGCGTCACTCGATAATACCAAGTGTCTGAACCAAAAACATTTGTGGTGGAATCACCAAGGAATTATTTTTTTTATGAAAATTTAAGATTTTTAAAGATTAAGAACAACTTTTGAAATTTCAATAATACATGAAACATTTTATGAGATTTTAGTGATTGGATTTAAATCTACTGTTATGCCCCGTACACACGGCCGTTTTTCATGCCGTTAAAAATGCCATTTTTAAAAATGGGCATTAAAACCGATCGTGTGTATGCTCCAGAGCATTTTTAACGACGTGAAAAACGGGCATTAAAAATTTCGAACATGCTCGAAAAACGATAGTGTGTGTGCTTTTACGAGGTGAAAAAAAACGCGCATGCTCAGAATCAAGTATGAGACGGGAGCGCTCGTTCTGGTAAAACTAGCGTTCATAATGGAGATATCACATTCGTCACGCTGTAACGGACTGAAAAGCAGGAGGCTGAAAAAGTGTGAATCGTCTCTCACCAAACTTTACTAACATGAAGGGCGGCGCCATCCGATTGGAACTTCCCCTTTATAGTGCCGTCGTACGTGTTGTACGTCACTGCGCTTTGCTTGAACGTTTTTTTTAATGATCGTGTGTACGCAAGACAGGCTTGAGAGGAAACATGAAAAAAAACGACGAGAAAAACGTCGGTTTAAAAAATGGCATGAAAAACGATCGTGTGTACGCCGCATTAGAATTACTTTTCCTCTCGGCCTTCACTCCATCTCCTGAATCTGCGTTTGTGATTGCGGATATTTCCGCCGTATTTCCAGAGAGGTTGGAAATCCTGCATAATAAATCCATTTTTTTTTTTTTTTTTTTTAGGTGGGTGTCACTTTTACAAAGCTTTTGACATTTTTTTAACCACGTTGAAGTATTTACCATTTTCTCCCAAAACCAGCCTAGAAACCTTCTCCATCCTTTCTTGTTCCCCTCTGAAGCCTGGAGTCATGTGCGCAGAACGGCCGGCGAAGCCTTGGCTCAGCTCTGATCTTCTGCTGGAATAAAAAGGGTTTATATAACATGCGTTGGGTGCTGAAGGCAGCGAGAGATGTGTGCATTGTGCTGGAAACAATGGCAGTGAAGTATCTTCCACTGACAGCTCCTCGGTGAGTCAGCACCATGCTGAACAAAAATGGATGACACACCGGCAAATGGAACGTAACTGTGCAACACAACGCATGCATGGTATCTCGTGTCACCCGCTTTAGTCACCCTGTAATATTCCACAATGGCCTTCTCTCTGGTCTGATGCACCGAGGTCATTGAGAATATATGAGCTGTATTGCTGCCAGAATTGCTTGCATTGTGCTTAAAGTGGAGCCGGCACCGCGGAAGCTCTTAAAGCCAAGGACCAATCCCCGGTATTGCCCGCGTTCTCTCTGCGGCGGTTTTCTTTGATCTTTTACTGCCTTGTTCTGCATTGTGTCTCTAAGTGGAGAGGACTATCTTGGCAGAGGAGCAGGGCTTTGCTTCCTTATATCACAGCTGCCCCATCTGATGACTGCTGGTGGTGGAGAATGAAAACCATCAAGAGAGGTAGAGGAAGAACAGATCCCCAGAATGGATGAGACGAGGTTCACAATATTGCATGAACATTACATTTATACTGTATTAGAGCTCCTCCTATAAATCATTGTGCTGCTTAGTGGTGTAGCACTACCCCCGCCGTAGGAGCTGCTGGTTTAATTTTGGGTCTGCCGTTACCTGTCTGTTCACCGTATCCGCCATAGGGGTCCCATTGGAGATTTGTTCACAGATGTCCGCACCAAACACTTAGTCTCCTTTTCTCACTGCTTTTATTAACAACATCAGACAGAGGGATGGAGGGTTGGGGGAGATTCAGGCACCTTGTATTTGCGGATCATGGGGACTTCTTTAATCCAGAGGACACACAGTCTCCACAACTGGATATAGCAACCACCGGATAGGCCTCTCTCACTGATCTAGCAGCCGGTGCAGTCCTCGGTCATAGTCTCTGCCACAGACTTGATAAATGTACTTGAGTCATTGTACAGTCCTCTGCCACAGGATTGAATGATCCAGAACTTTTGCAAAGTCAAAGTACAATCACACAGTACCAGTTTCTTTCAGCCATCCGGCGATACTGTGAGGTAGATGGGTTGGGATGCGTCCCTCCAATTGAGTCTCCAGGCTCATCCTGAGATACCGGCTCTTTCGCTCGGTCCTCTCTGAGAAAAGTCCTCCCTGGTTTCTCCAATTGCTCGGCTTCTCCCCGCAGGCAAGACAGCACAGGACCACCCCTGACCATTAGACCCCAAAAGCTCCTGGGCCTACTTTCAGTAACGAGGCCTCGGGCCAGCCGGCCCTGGGGCAGAAGAACTGCTACGACATACCTTAGGCCAGGAGGGCCATCAGGTCAGAGAACCCCGGAAAATGGCGTCCGTCACTTGAGTATCCCCTCCCTGAATGCACAGCAGGGGAACATCTCCCACTGGGCTGTTTCTGGGTAAAGAGGCACTCAATACACCCAGCCCGTGACAGCGACACCCACGGCCAAGTGGAAAATGTACAATACAGCTGAACTGGAATAGAAACCAGCAATTCTACATAATACTCTGAGCCAAACTACATCTCAGATAAACCTAAATTTACATCTAGAGCCTACCCAATAGGAGCCGGGCGCTACACCAGTATAGCAGTGATGGTGTCCATAGGAATGGGCTAAATGTTGGTTTACGTTTTCTAACTGGTTTCAGAAACATGATGAAACTTGATTACTATAAAGGGGAAGGAAAAGCCAATTGGTTTAACCAAAGCGGGATTCACACCAGACGATCGACTTAGATCTCCAGCAGCCATTCGATGAACCATCCTGCTCCATGAACGGGTTTCTTTGATCCCCTGACCCTCTCATGTGTGGTCCATTTTCTAGATCAGTATTTCTCAACCCTTTTTCAGTCAAGGCACCCTTTATAATTTTGCACAATCTCAAGGGACACCATTCTAAAATGTAGCAAGGTCCCGGGGCCCCCAGAAGCCTAATGGTGACCTCAAGTATATGGGGACACACTGGCTGTATATGGGGACACACTGGCTGTATATAGGGACACACTGGCTGTATATGGGGACATACTGGCTGTATATGGGGACAAACTTCCTGTATATGGGGGACACACTGGCTGTATATGGGGACAAACTGGCTGTATATGGGGACATACTGGCTGTATATGGGGACACACTGGCTGTATATGGGGACAAACTGGCTGTATATGGGGACATACTGGCTGTATATGGGGACAAACTTCCTGTATATGGGGGACACACTGGCTGTATATGGGGGACACACTGGCTGTATATGGGGACACACTGGCTGTATATGGGGACACACTGGCTGTATATGGGGACACACTGGCTGTATATGGGGACACACTGGCTGTATATGGGGACACACTGGCTGTATATGGGGACAAACTGGCTGTATATGGGGACACACTGGCTGTATATAGGGACACACTGGCTGTATATGGGGACACACTGGCTGTATATGGGGGACACACTGGCTGTATATAGGGACACACTGGCTGTATATGGGGACACACTGGCTGTATATGGGGACAAACTGGCTGTATATGGGGACACACTGGCTGTATATGGGGACAAACTGGCTGTATATGGGGACATACTGGCTGTATATGGGGACAAACTTCCTGTATATGGGGGACACACTGGCTGTATATGGGGGACACACTGGCTGTATATGGGGACACACTGGCTGTATATGGGGACACACTGGCTGTATATGGGGACACACTGGCTGTATATGGGGACACACTGGCTGTATATGGGGACAAACTGGCTGTATATGGGGACACACTGGCTGTATATGGGGACACACTGGCTGTATATGGGGACACACTGGCTGCATATGGGGGACACACTGGCTGTATATGGGGACACACTGGCTGTATATGGGGGACACACTGGCTGTATATGGGGGACACACTGGCTGTATATGGGGACACACTGGCTGTATATGGGGACACACTGGCTGTATATGGGGACACACTGGCTGTATATGGGAGACAAACTGGCTGTATATGGGGACACACTGGCTGTATATGGGGGACAAACTGGCTGTATATGGGGACACACTGGCTGTATATGGGGACACACTGGCTGTATATGGGGACAAACTGGCTGTATATGGGGACACACTGGCTGTATATGGGGACACACTGGCTGTATATGGGAGACAAACTGGCTGTATATGGGGGACACACTGGCTGTATATGGGGACACACTGGCTGTATATGGGGACACACTGGCTGTATATGGGAGACAAACTGGCTGTATATGGGGACACACTGGCTGTATATGGGGGACAAACTGGCTGTATATGGGGACACACTGGCTGTATATGGGGACACACTGGCTGTATATGGGGACAAACTGGCTGTATATGGGGACACACTGGCTGTATATGGGGACACACTGGCTGTATATGGGAGACAAACTGGCTGTATATGGGGGACACACTGGCTGTATATGGGGACACACTGGCTGTATATGGGGACACACTGGCTGTATATGGGAGACAAACTGGCTGTATATGGGGACACACTGGCTGTATATGGGGGACAAACTGGCTGTATATGGGGACACACTGGCTGTATATGGGGACACACTGGCTGTATATGGGGACAAACTGGCTGTATATGGGGACACACTGGCTGTATATGGGGACACACTGGCTGTATATGGGAGACAAACTGGCTGTATATGGGGGAAACACTGGCTGTATATGGGGACACACTGGCTGTATATGGGGACACACTGGCTGTATATGGGGGACACACTGGCTGTATATGGGGGCACACTGGCTGTATATGGGGACACACTGGCTGTATATGGGGACAAACTGGCTGCATTTGAGGGGACAAACTGGTGGCGTTTGGGCACAGTGGCTGCGTTTAATGGGCACAGTGGCTGCAATTGATGGTTTTTTTTTTCAGTTTGTTTGCGCCCCCCCAAAAATTTTGAGCACGAGCCGCCACTGCTCGGCAAGAAAGCTCTGCCAGCAGAGAAAGCGCTCGTGTGTCTCGCGGCTTCACAGCAGAAAAGAAACACTCCCCGTATTTCCTGCATTATTCTTCCATTATCTGATTCCTCTGAACATCGGATGGAAGCACTCAGGCCAAGCTCTGGATGAAGCTGTAGATTGAATGCTATAAGTGTTTTATTTATCCCGAGTTTCCCTGTAAAGTTTGGAGATATAATTACACCTCGTTATTTAGCCCAAGTAATTACATTTGCATTTTGATTTTCTTTCTTGATTGCCTATTATGTCTGAATGTGATAAACAATTAGGAGAATTTAATAACGGGCACCTCTGAAGTCTCAGTGTCCTGGCTGCAGCACATCCAGCCAATTGCCAACATAAGTACCAGAAGAAAGCCACAAATTGGTTTTGAGAATTTCGACTTTGTTGGACGCAATGTGACGGGTCAGATCCGCCCAGATGCTGCAGTTAGAGGGCAATGCCAGCAAGCTGACCCGTATGCCAGACTTTGTGTTAAACCCTAAAGAAAACATTTATTATATTGCAGCTTACCAATTCTTAGATGTGACGGCCGCATTTGTTTTCTTCTTTAAGGTTTTCTTCTATTTTCTTCTGGTGACCCAGCCAGTGTTTTTTCAACAGAACAAGCTCTCTTCCAGAAGTGTCAGTTTACAGGAATGAGACAAACCATTTTACATTGACAGAGATGTTTAGAATAAGCAGCTATTGTTCTGCGGAGTGGGGGGCTGGGGGTGGGGGTGGGGGGGGGGGCTCTAATACAAGAGAAGTGTTACTGGCCAGCTCACCAGGTGAAAACAGAGGGGAAAAGCCTGAAAATGAAGGCAGCCGCCACATCTAATGATTGCTAAGCTGCAATATATAATGTTTTGGGTTTAGTGCCGCTTGAAGGATTCTAATACCTTCCTGAGTTCACTCCACCAATCTACTTCACTCTCAATGTGGAAATTCACTCAGTAGTGACCAACCAAAATTCATTGCCATCCAAACAGTGCCTTGAAAAAGTATTCATACCCCTTGAAATTCCCCACATGTTGTCATGTTACAACCAAAAACGTAAATGTATTTTATTGGGATTTTATGTGATAGACCAGTGATGGGGAACCTTGGCACCCCAGATGTTTTGGAAATACATTTCCCATGATGCTCAACTACACTGCACAGTGCCTGAGCATCATGGGAAGTGTAGTTCCAAAACATCTGGAGTACCGAGGTTCCCCGTCACTGTGATGGACCAACACAAAGTGTCACATAATTGTGAAGTGGAAGGAAAATTATAAATGATACAAATAAATCTGTGAAAAGTGGAGGGGGGGAGGAGCATTTGTATTCAGCCCCCTTTACTCTGATAACTAAAATCTAGAGGAACCAATTGCATTCAGAAGTCACCTAATTAGTAAATAGAGTCCACCTGTGTGTCATGTAATCTCAGTATAAATACAGCTGTTCTGTGAAGCCCTCAGAGGTTTGTTAGAGAACCTTCATTAACAAACAGCATCATGAAGGCCACAGAACACACCAGACAGGTCAGGGATAAAGTTGTGGAGAAGTATAAAGCAGGTTTAGGTTATAAAAAAAAATCTCCCAAGCTTTGATCATCTCACGGAGCTCTGTTCAATCCATCATCGGAAAATGGAAAGAGTATGGCACAACTGCAAACCTACCAAGACATGGCCGTCCACCTAAACTGACCGGGCCGGGCAAGGAGAGCATTCATCAGAGAAGCAGCCAAGAGGTCCATGGTAACTCTGGAGGAGCTGCAGAGATCCACAGCTCAGGGGGGAGAATCTGTCCACAGGACAACTATTAGGCTGACCATACATTATACAATTTTCTTATTCAATTTTCTTTTAGATTTACCAAAACCATATAATAAGAGGTAAAACCTAAACACGTTCAATGTGTATGCAGTCAGTCAGGCCCTTGCACTACACAGTTAAAGGTAAATCTAAAGAAAATTGAATGAGAAAATTGTATAGTGTACGGCTAGCCTTAGTCGTGCTTCTCCACAAATCTGCCCTTTATGGAAGAGTGACAAGAAGAAAGACATTGGGGAAAGAAAGTCATAAGAAGTCCTGTTTGCAGTTTGTGAGAAGCCATGTGGGGGACACAGCAAACATGTGGGGGACACAGCAATCATGTGGGGGACACAGAAAACATGTGGGGGACACAGCAAACATGTGGGGGACACAGCAAACATGTGGGGGACACAGCAATCATGTGGAAGAAGGTGCTCTGGTCACATGAGAACAAAATTCAACTTTTTGTCCTAAAAACAAAACGCTATGTGTGGGGGAAACTAACACCGCACATCACCCTGAACACACCATCCCCACTGTGAAACATGGTGGTGGCAGCATCATGTGGTGGGGATGCTTTTCTTCAGCAGGGACAGGGAAGCTGGTCAGAGTTGATGGGAAGATGGATGGAGACAAATACAGGACAATCTTAGAAGAAAATCTGTAATGCCGCGTACACACGATCGGAGTATCCGATGGTCTAAAATCCGATGGAATTTTTCATCGGAATTCCGTTCAAGCTGTCTTGCATACACACTGGCAGACTAAATTCCAACCGTCCAAAATGCGGTGACGTAAAGCACTCCAACGAGCCAAAAAAAATGAAGTTCCATGCTTCCGAGCATGCGTCGACTTGATTCTGAGCATGCGTGGGTTTTTTCTCCGTCGGAGTTCCACACAGACGATAGGAATTTCCTATAGTTTTTTTTTCCATCGGAAAAATTTAAAACATGTTCTATTTATAAACACCGATGGACAAAAGTCCGATGGGGCCCACACACGATCGGAATTTCCGATGAAACAATTCCATTGGGCTTGGTTCACCACTCCACTTACTGCCCTTTTTTATCTTTTGTACTGTGATCACTTTTAAAACTTTGTCGGTTTTCCAATAAACCCACATTTACCGGCACCATTGGAGCACCTCTTTATTTTCCCTTTCTTTCATGATTGTGGGTGATTGAGTTGCTGCTTGGGGGTTTTTCCCATCATGCCATCCTTCAGTCCTGAAAAGGATTCCTAGATTGGAGGTCATTTTGTCATCACTTGAAGACCACAGGGATATCCAGTGAATCCAGAGTTTCTTCGACGTTGGGATTCCCTTGCAACGAACGACCATCTGCGATTCGTGTGGTTCATCCAGAGTCTTCCTTCCAGCTGATGCGACTTGCCATTGGGATTTCATACGCTTTAACGATCTGCCTAATAAGTAGATCCATCAGTTCCGGTAAGCGTATTCTCCCTTCCTCCTTTGTCTGAAGGTTTATGAGATGAGCGATATTGTCACACGTCTGGTTCTGAACATCACGCTCCACGGTCTTTTAACGGACTTTATGTGGACTTATTCTATTATTTTTTACACTGAGCACTTTATGACACCTTTCACTTGGTGCGATTCAGTTTTTAGCGCTGCATTTTAGTTATAACTTTGTTCATCGGAAATTCCGATCGTGTGTACAAGGCATTAGAGTTTGCAAAAGACTTGAGACTGGGGGGAGGTTCACCTTTCAGCAGGACAACGACCCTAAAGTACAGCCAGAGCTACAATGGAATGGTTTAGATCAAAGCCTATTCATGTGTTAGAATGGCCCAGTCACAGTCCAGACCTAAATCCCATTGAGAATCTGTGGCGAGACTTGAAAATTGCTGATCACAGACGCTCTACATCCAATCTGACAGAGCTTGAGATATTTTACAAAGAAGAATGGGCAGAAATGTCCCTCTCTAGATGTGCAAAGCTGGTAGAGACACCCCCAAAAAGACTTGCAGTAGTATTGACTTTGGGGGGCGCCATACAAATGCCCCCTCCCCCACACACTTTTCACATATTTATTTGTATCATTTATAATTTTTCTTCCACTTCACAATTATGTGACACTTTGTGTTGGTCCATCACATAAAATCCCAATAAAATACATTTACGTTTTTGGGTGTAACATGACAACATGTGGGGAATTTCAAGGGGTATGAATACTTTTTCAAGGCACTGTATCTGTTAATAAAATATTTATTAATATCTTTACAGCTGATTTATTACTTCCATATTGTGATTCTAAGCGAAGGAAAATTCCTCCTTGTAAAATATTAAATGAATATCCACCTCACACTACAAGAGGAGCCACGCTGCCACTATGTATCATTATTAAGTGAAATAAACCGTAAGAGGAAATACAATTTATTACTATCACCCCGTCTCTTGTCTGCCAATCAGGCCATGCTATTCAAAGTAAAGGGAATTCTTAAAGATCAGAAATGTGCTTTTGTAGAAAGCAAGGGGGGTAAGTAGGGAAGCATTGCTGAAATGGGGTAACAATGTCAACTTTTTAGGGAGACAATGAAAAAGAATAAATTGATATGTCAGTGTATGTGAGAGTTCCCGTGTGCGTCCGTCTGAATGCGCCTCACCTCCATGTTAGAACCTTCATGTAGAAAGACGTGGAAGGACTTGTACAGGACTAATAATAAGTAATGTTTGTAGACGATCTCTTTAGATGCCCCACTTGGTCAAGCTTCCATTCAGTGGCCTACAGTGACACGGGTCACCAAAGGGCCATGTTGTTTAGTCGGGTTCCTTCTCAGGTGCCCAGGACAGACCTCCATGTTTGCACTACAGGCAAGGATGGTGACTTCCTATTCTTTCTATCCCATTTCTCATTCACACAGAGCAGCAAGGAACTGTCCATGATTCAGAAATGAGCCAGAGCCTATAATTAAAGAACAGTGAGGAGGGGTCCATGGTGCTAAATGGATGACAACTTGCCAATGACCAGAAGTGAGGATCTGTCCAAGATGCTGAATAAGCAATGGCTCACAGTTCATTAATATGGAAAGGTCAGGGACTGCTGAATGTCTGATGCCTCGTACACACGATCGCTTTTTCCGACGGTTTTCCCGACAGAATTCCTCTCAGCCTGCCTTCCATACACACGCTCAGACAAAAGTCCGCCCGTCCAAAGCGCGGTGACGTACAACACAAACGACGGCACTATAAAGGGGAAGTTTATTTAAAGTGGATGTAAATCTGATTCATGAAATGTGAGCTGGGCACATATATCTGCAGTATTTTGTTATCTCTTTTCAATGAGCCAAGTCTTCTAGATCTCTTCTGAACGCTTCCTCTATTATCAGCCTGAGAACTCCTGACATCATTTTTTGACTTTTTAGACAAAAGCAGCCTGAATCTTTTGTCAAAGGAGGTTGCTAAAATAGAGTAGCAGGGAGCAGCTCCTATTACAAAACACCTCTGAGAGTCTCTGCCTATGTGGAGAGGGGGTGTGTGCCTTTCCTCCAATCAGGAATTATAGCTATCTTGGCTGTATGCCCAAACATCACACTCTGGGGCAGCACAGTGGTGTAGTGGTTAGCACTCTCACCTAGCAGTAAGGCCTCATGCCCACGGGCGTTTTTTCAGCCGCGTTTTTGAGCGTTTTTTACAGCTTAAAAACGCCTGTCCATGTTAGTCTATAGCTTCATGCCCACCTAGGCGTTTTTGAGCTGTAAGGCCTCATGCCCACGGGCGTTTTTTCAGCCGCGTTTTTGAGCGTTTTTTACAGCTTAAAAACGCCTGTCCATGTTAGTCTATAGCTTCATGCCCACCTAGGCGTTTTTGAGCTGTAAAGAGCATAGGCGTTTGTAAGCTGTAAAAAAAACCCAGGGCCAGTGCGTTCCTCAGCGTCAGAACTAGGCAGGAAAAAACGTGAGCGTCAAAAAACGCGCAAAAACGCGCACTAACGCGCACTAACGCGCAAAAAACGCGCACTAACGCGCGGTCGCGTTTTTAGCTCCGACGTTTTTTTTTTTGTTTTTTTTCAAAAAAAAAAAAAAAAAAAAAAAAAAAAATATTTACAATAACATGGACAGGCGTTTTTAAGCTGTAAAAAACGCTCAAAAACGCAGCTGTAAAAACGCCAGTGGGCATGAGGCCTAAAAAGGGGCGCTGGTTCAAATCCCGAACACGACACCATCTGCCTGGAGTTTGCATGTTCTCCCTGTGTCTGCGTGGGTTTCCTCCGGGTCCTCCCACACTCCAAAGACATGCTGGTAGGTTAATTGGATCTTGTCCAAAATTGGCCCAGTATATATGTATATATATGTGTACGACTGTGTGTCCCAAGCGTGTCGAGACCCTACGGGGTAAATGACCACAAGATCTGACTTTTCTAAACAGTGAAGACAGAAGATATACATATAAAACCTATGATGGGAGATTTGGTTTATCTCTGTGTATCATCTGAGGCTGTTCACTTCACTGGGTGTATGGAGGGTTTACATCCACTTTAACCACTTCAGTACCCAGCCATAGTAATATGACGCCCACAGATGGGATCTCCCATCCTGGGTGGGCATCATATGACGTCCTGGGCTTTGTGGGGGGATATCTGAATGATGGGGGCAGCTAGAGGCATCATTCAGATATTCTTCTTTTCTGCCGGCGACTCTGTGCTTGATCGTTCTTATAGGCGGCGGGAGGGGACATCCCCCCTCCCGCCGCCATCTGGTGCTTCTCCAGGCTCTCCCGTGCCATTGGGGGCCCTGAGAAAGAATCGTCCGGCGCCGGTGTCTTGTCACATGATGAGCATAGAGATGACTGGTGACCAGATGGTCACCAGTCATCTCTATGACCGTCGGAGGCCCGGGCGCGACGTTATGACGTCACGCCCGGGTTCCCAGAAGTAAACAAAGCCCCAATTGCGGCTAGTAAGCATGAGATCGGTGAATTTTTTTTCACAATCTCATGCTTTCCAGCCTGGAGGAGAGATGTGGGGGGGGGGGGGGGGGAGGTCTTATTGACCTGTCACACACATTCCTATTACATGGGATGTTTACATTCCTTGTAATAGGAATAAAAGTGATCAACCAAAAAAAAAGGCAAAAAAAGTGTAAAAATAAAAACAATTAAGTAAAAAAAAAAAAAAATTTCAAACGCCCCTGTCCCCGGTAGCTCGCGCTCAGAAGCGAACGCACGTGTAAGTCCCGCCCACATATGTAAACCTCGTTTAAACCACACATGTGAGGTATTGCCGCGTGCGTTAGAGCGTGAGCAACAATTCTAGCACTAGACCTCCTCTGTAACTCTAAACTGGTAACCTATAAAAAAATTCAAAGCGACGCCTATGGAGATTTTTAAGTACCGAAGTTTGGCGCCATTCCATGAGTGTGCGCAATTTTAAAGCGTGACATGTTAGGTATCTATTTACTCTGCGTAACATCATCTTTCATATTTTACAAAAAAATTGGGCTAACTTTACTGTTTTGTTATTTTTTAATTCATGAAACCATTTTTTTTGCAAAAAATAGGCGTTTGAAAAATGATTGCGCAAATACCGTGCAAGATAAAAAGTTGCAATGGCTGTCATTTTATTCCCTAGGGTGTCTGCTAAAAAAAAAATATATAATATTTGGGGGTTCTGAGTAATTTTCTAGCAAAAGAATGATGATTTGTACATGTAGGAGAGAAGTGCCAGAATAGGCCCGGTATGCAAGTGGTATAAAAGCCCGGTATGGAAAGGGTTAAGAAGAAGCTCCAGGCAATTCATGAAGTCAATCAGTGAACAGACAATGTCATTCTGAAAATACATTTTCCATATAATTGAATGTGAATGTTACATAATTTTGTCCTTATAGGATTCTGTTGTATAAACCTCCGTCTCTGAGAATTATAGACTCCAAGATCCAGGTAGCCATTAAAGGATGAAAAACTTGATTGGTAGACCGTGTCACCTGAATTAATTTAAAGCAGAACTCCAGCCACAGCCTTTAGTTTGGTTGTGTTTTGAAGACAATAGATAAAGGCAACACACTTCTTTGTATTTTATTGCTATATGCGGTTGGAAATCTGCTCTTAATGCAAAAATGAATGTATGGAATATCTGGCGGGTATTCAATGAAAGGTCTACATCTGTTTAGATAATCCATTTGTTCCTAAGTGATTGGGCTTCACATCTTATATTGCTGAGCACCTGTAGTTATGGTGATTAACGAGGAGGTAGAAATTCTCGGTAAATCGCTCAGACATGCTGCCTTTGTAGAGTATCATTAGCTACAGAAGAGAAAGTTAGTTAATTAGAGAGCTTGCTGAGATTCTTATCATTGATGTCGTGATGGGGAAGTTTTTCTTGGTTCTTTATTTGGTCATGTAGAGATAAAGATTCAGAAAGAATTAAGCAGTGAGAAGGGCACCTGTGAGAAGGATCAATCAGACAACTTTGAGAACATTGTTTAATTTCCATTGTTCTTCTTGTCTTTCAACTTCTTCCTCCTCATTCCATTCCCTGGAATATAGAGGCTCTGATGAGCTGAGAGCATATATTTATTGGATGGCTTGCCATATCTTTATTAGATGGACAACCATATATTTATTGAATGGAAGGTCAAATCTTTATTAGATGGAAGACCATATATTTATTGTATGGATGGCTAAATATACATTGGGTGGATGGCCATATACTTATTGGATGTAGAGCCAAATATTTATTAGATGGATGGCCATATATTCATTGGATGGAGGGCTAAATATACATTGGGTGGATGGCCATATACTTATTGGATATAGAGCCAAATATTTATTAGATGGATGGCCATATATTCATTGGATGGAGGGCTAAATATACATTGGGTGGATGGCCATATACTTATTGGATGTAGAGCCAAATATTTATTAGATGGATGGCCATATATTCATTGGATGGAAGGCTAAAATATTTATTGAGTGGATGGCCATACTGTATTTTTATTAGATGGATGACCATATATTTATTGGATAGATGGCCATATATATATATTGGATGTAGAGCCAAATATTTATTGAAAAGCCAGCCAAATATTTATTGGATGGAAGGCCATATATTTATTGGGTTAAAGTCAATATATTTATTGTATAGACATCCAAATATTTATTGAATGGATAGTCATATGGTTATTGGATGGGTGGCCATATATTTATTTAATAGATGGTCATATATGTATTGGATAGAAGGCCATATATTTATTCAATAGATGGTCATATACTTATTTGATGGAAGGCCATATAGTTATTGGATGGCCATATATTTATTTGTTGGATGGACTGTAAAATATTTATTAGATGGACGGCCATATATTTATCGGATGGGTGGCCATATTTTTAGTAGATGATTTGGGTTTAATACCACCTTAAGGGAAGATTATACCATACTCAGGCCCGTGGTTACCATAAGATATTCTTAGAGCAGCCCCTAGGTACAATCACAAGGCAACATTTACCGTTTGTGTTGACTTCCCTTCCTTGGTCTTCTTTAGACATTTGAGGAAGAATGTAAATGATAAATTAAAGGATTTTATGGTGCAGAGGCTGACTCCATTTAAAACAGACTCATAGCAAAATAGTTGATCCCCCCCACATCCCCTTTACCTTGACTACTGATCTAAAATATGGTAAAAAGAGCATGGAAATGCTTGCTTATCTTTACCGATCTACCTACTATATGCCTGAAGACTGGTGACACTGGCTGGCTTTTCTTTCACAAGAAGTGAGGGAAGGAGGACAAGGAGTGAGGGAAGGAGGACAAGGAGTGAGGGAAGGAGGACAAGCAGTGAGGTAGGAGGACAAGGAGTGAGGGAAGGAGGACATGGAGTGAGGAAAGGAGGACATGGAGTGAGGAAAGGAGGACAAGGAGTGAGGGAAGGAGGACAAGGAGTGAGGGAAGGAGGACAAGGAGTGAGGGGAAGAGGACAAGGAGTGAGGGAAGGAGGAGAAGGAGTGAGGGGAAGAGGACAAGGAGTGAGGGAAGGAGGACATGGAGTGGGGGAAGGAGGACAAGGAGTGAGGGGGGAGGACATGGAGTGAGGGAAGGAGGACATGGAGTGAGGGGAAGAGGACAAGGAGTGAGGGAAGGAGGACAAGGAGTGAGGGAAGGAGGACAAGGAGTGAGGGAAGGAGGACATGGAGTGAGGGGAGGAGGACAAGGAGTGAGGGGAGGAGGACAAGGAGTGAGGGAAGGAGGACATGGAGTGAGGAAAGGAGGACAAGGAGTGAGGGAAGGAGGACATGGAGTGAGGGAAGGAGGACAAGCAGTGAGGGGGGAGGACATGGAGTGGGGGAAGGAGGACAAGGAGTGAGGGGGGAGGACAAGAAGTGAGGGAAGAGGACAAGAAGTGAGGGAAGAGGACATGGAGTGAGGGAAGGAGGACATGGAGTGAGGGAAGGAGGACAAGGAGTGAGGGAAGGAGGACAAGGAGTGAGGGAGGAGGACATGGAGTGAGGGGGGAGAACAAGAAGTGAGGGAAGAGGACATGGAGTGAGGGAAGGAGGACATGGAGTGAGGAAAGGAGGACAAGGAGTGAGGGAAGGAGGACATGGAGTGAGGGAAGGAGGACATGGAGTGGGGAAAGAAGGACAAGGAGTGAGGGAAGGAGGACATGGAGTGAGGGAAGGAGGACATGGAGTGAGGGAAGGAGGACAAGGAGTGAGGGAAGGAGGACATGGAGTGAGGGAAGGAGGACATGGAGTGAGGAAAGGAGGACATGGAGTGAGGAAAGGAGGACAAGGAGTGAGGGAAGGAGGACAAGGAGTGAGGGAAGGAGGACATGGAGTGAGGGAAGGAGGACAAGGAGTGAGGGAAGGAGGACAGGGAGTGAGGGAGGAGGACATGGAGTGAGGGAAGGAGGACATGGAGTGAGGGAAGGAGGACAAGGAGTGAGGGAAGGAGGACAAGGAGTGAGGGAAGGAGGACATGGAGTGAGGGAAGGAGGACAAGGAGTGAGGGAAGGAGGACATGGAGTGAGGGAAGGAGGACATGGAGTGAGGGAGGAGGACATGGAGTGAGGAAAGGAGGACATGGAGTGAGGAAAGGAGGACAGGGAGTGAGGGAGGAGGACATTGAGTGAGGGAAGGAGGACAAGGAGTGAGGGAAGGAGGACATGGAGTGAGGGGAGGAGGACATGGAGTGAGGGAGGAGGACATGGAGTGAGGAAAGGAGGACATGGAGTGAGGAAAGGAGGACAGGGAGTGAGGGAGGAGGACATTGAGTGAGGGAAGGAGGACAAGGAGTGAGGGAGGAGGACATGGGGTGTTCTATTGCAACAAGTTCATTTCAACCATTTTATTAATTAATTCATTATTATTCATTAAAAATCACCATAAAAAATGAAAACCGTCCTGAGAAAAGCGATGATCCTGTACAAAGTAGCGCCATCTCTCACCTATAAGTTGGCAGCGCTCCCTCAATCCATCCCTGACCATACAGGATGACTCCATGTGAAATATACTTCCATCTCCTGTTGAATGAGCTGCATCTGGATCTTCTTCAGATCAAATCTATAATTTAAATATTTCTCCGGCACGGAGTCATCAAACAGTTTAATTGCATCTCGAGTGAGCTGCTCTTTCATGGCCGCTGCTTGAACACGGCGCTGAATTATGGGTGCGCCTGCGAAACTGACTGTTTGATAATTCACCGTGTAGAACGGCGCAGCAGCAAAACGTGATTTTTATCTTGCGAGGAGAAAAAAAAAATTATACTCAGCAAACTGACTTGTGTTTGCATAGAGACATTTCCCCAATTAACGGCGTGTTGACTGCGTTTGGCAGAACCCGCCTGCAACTCCCAGGGGTCCTTCGTACGGCCGGGCGCTGCCATCATCTGGATTTATTGGCCTATGTAAACCTGACATGACCCCCCCCCCCACCTTCATTTCTGGGGCCTCTCACTTTACGACGCCGAGCAAACTGGAATCTGATTAAGCAGACAGTGAAAGACACTAATTAAACGTTTTCTCTGGCAGCTACAATGTTACAAGTTTAAAGTCGGCGTAAAGGCGATAAAAACCGACATTAACCAACAAAACATCCAACAACATCCCCTCCCCCTCCCTTCTGATTAATCTTCGGGCTGCTGAGACGAAATGTCGGATCAAAATGATGTAAAAGGCGACACCATCGAGGGACGATCGTCCGCAATCAGCAGAAGACGCCATGACTCCCAACCTGTGTCCTGGAGGCTTAACCACTTCATGACCAGGCCATGTTTTGCTATTCAGCACTGCGCTACTTTAACTGGTAATTGCGCGGTCATGCAACGCCATACCCAAATGACATTTATATAACTTTTTTTTCACACGAATAGAGCTTTCTTTTGGTGGTATTCTCGATCACCACTGGGGATTTTATTTTTTGCCATATAAACAAAAAAATATCAATTTTTTTTTAAATAAATAATATTTTTTACTTTCTATTATAAAACATATTCAATAAAATCTAATTTCTTCATAAAATTCGGCCAAAAATTTATTTTGCTTCATTTCTTTGGTAGAAAAAAAAAATCCCAAACAGTGAACATTATTTAGTCTGTAGGAAAATTAAAGAGTCCGCAAACTATGGGATATACACTATATTACCGAAAGTATTGGGACGCCTGCCTTTACACACACATGAACTTTAATGGCATCCCAGTCTTAGTCCGGAGGGTTCAATATTGAGTTGGCCCCGCCCTTTGCAGCTATAACAGCTTCACCTCTTCTGGGAAGGCTGTCCACAAGGTTTAGGAGGGTGTCTATGGGAATGTTTGACAATTCTTCCAGAAGAGCATTTGTGAGGTCAGGCACTGATGTTGAACGAGAAGGCCTGGCTCGCAGTTTTCGCTCTAATTCATCCCAAAGGTGTTCTATCGGGTTGAGGTCAGGACTCTGCGCAGGCCAGTCAAGTTCCTCCACCCCAAACTCGCTCATCCATGTCTTTATGAACAAAGATACAACAATATTGCTCTACTCTACTAAGCTGTAGATTGTATCAGTTCCCTCCCGACGCGTTTCGAGTATCACTCTTCATCAGAGGCATAAGTTGAAGCTGAAAACTCAATGAGAGATATGTAGCCAATCACCTACAGAAGAAGGCTAAAAATAGCAACCCAGATGGGGCAATCCCATGGTGGTTGGGTCCAGAGAGAGAAGGGAACACCACCACAGAGGGGTCAGTCCTGGGGCATGGCCAGCCCCCCTACTTCCTACTGGTTCTGGGGGTGCCAATGAAATCTGGGGCGCACACCTTAGATCTGGCCCTGCTCTTATACCCACTGTGAACATGCAAAACTGCACCCCCCCCAAAGCGGTATCAGCATTATGTGTCAGTAAAAATCCCCCTACAAACAAACTGAGCACTAATCTTCATGGTTACCCCCTAATTCCCCTCCCTCCAGTGCAAATCTTTCCCCCTGCTGAAATCCCCCCTCCCAGCATACATTTTTGCCCCCATCCTTCAAATCCCCCCCCCCCCCCAGCAAAAATGTCCCTAAAAAAAAAAAAAATCACCCCTCCTAGCCCAAATATAAGCAGAATAATCTTCATCATTAATAATAAAAGACCTCCAATGGCTGATGAGGATGAGAACTTTCTGTCTCTCCATGTCATGGAGGATACCTCCTCACACTTCTCCAAGGTGTTTTATCATTACTAAAATCATTTGGATGTGGAAGACGTCGGGTCACCCTGAACTTTCTACTTTCCACGACACAAATCAGTGAGAGGTGGGGGGGGGGGGGGTGGGGGAGCGCCTAGGAGGGATTATTATCATAAAACCGAAATCAGCCTAAAAACAATCCGACAAAATGGAGAAACACAAAGGCCTGCGGCAGCCATGACACCTCCGAAATCACCAAAACCTTCAGCACCTTCTTATATTTGCTACCAAGTTATAGGAGAACTCCGACTCCAGACAGAGTAGCTATTAGTGTCCCCAAAGGGGAGAATTCCCTCCATTATTTTTACCCTGTGACACCAGGAAATAAGGAGAAATCCCCTCCATGGGGTCACAACAAAAAAATCTGAGAGGCTTTCATTCTATCCCATGCAAAGAGAAAAGTATTGGTGCTTTAGCTGGTCCTTATAGAGGAACTACATTGTATCCGAGACCCACAGACAGAGGGCGCTATTTATTATATCTGTAAACTCTCTTACCCATCCATGTCTCCATCCCTTCCTCCATGTCTCCATCCATCCATCCATGTCTCCATCTATTTCTCCATGTCTCCATCCATCCATCCATGTCTCCATCCATCCATCCATCCATGTCTCCATCTATTTCTCCATGTCTCCATCCATCCATCCATGTCTCCATCCATCCATCCATCCATCCATGTCTCCATCCATCCATCCATGTCTCCATCCATCCATCCATGTCTCCATCTATTTCTCCATCCAGGTCTCCATCCATGTCTCCATCCATCCATCCATGTCTCCATCCATGTCTCTATCTATGTCTCCATCCATCCATCTATCCATCCATTCCTCCATGTCTCCATCCCTCCCTCAGTGTTTCCATCCATCCATCTCTCCATCCATCCATCCATGTCTCTATCCATCCATCCATGTCTCCATCCATCCATCCATGTCTCCATCCATCCATCCATGTCTCCATCCATCCATCCATGTCTCCATCTATTTCTCCATCCATGTCTCCATCCACCCATCCATGTCTCCTTCCATCCATGTCTCCATCCATCCATGTCTCCATCCCTCCCTCCATGTTTCCATCCATCCATGTCTCCATCCATCCATCCATGTCTCCATCCATCCATGTCTCCATCCATCCATCCATGTCTCCATCCATCCATCCATGTCTCCATCCATCCATGTCTCCATCCCTCCCTCCATGTTTCCATCCATCCATGTCTCCATCCATCCATCCATGTCTCCATCCATCCATGTCTCCATCCATCCATCCATGTCTCCATCCACCTCTCCATCCATCCATCCATGTCTCCATCCATCCATCCATCTCTCCATCCATCCATGTCTCCATCCATCCATCCATGTCTCCATCCACCTCTCCATCCATCCATCCATCCATGTTTCCATCCACCCATCCATCCATGTCTCCATCCATCCATGTCTCCATCCAGCCATCAATCCTTCCACTCCCTCATCCAAACATGTCTCCATCCATCCTTCCATGTCTCCATCCATCTTTCCCATCCCCCATCCAACCATGTCTCTATCCTTCCATGTCTCAATCCATCAACCCATCAATGTCTCCATCCATCCATGTCTCCATCCATCCTTCCATGTCTCCATCCATCTTTCCCATCCCCCATCCAACCATGTCTCTATCCTTCCATGTCTCAATCCATCAACCCATCAATGTCTCCATCCATCCAACCTTCCACTCCCCCATCTAAGCACGGCTCCATCCTTCCATCGATCCATCCATTCTTCCACTCCTCCATCAATCCATGTCTCTATTTATCCATTCAACCTTCCACTCCCCCATCCAACCATTTCCCTATCCATGTTTCCATCCATCCACTTTGAACGCCCCCCCCTAGCATTTTCTAGTGGCAGATAATCCATGTAGTTTTTTCGTCCTGGAATTCATCTGTGCTTAGCTCAGGCATGCAAGCATGAGGGCGTGGCACTCCTGGGATGGATGACATCATTTTTCTAGGCCAGAAACCAGGAAGTAATTAAAGAAATGTAATAAAAAGATATAAACCCAGTAAATATAATCTCCCTTCCTCTGTATGCACTAATGATGGATGGATGAGGAGTACTCGGAGGTCCTGGTGATGGAGAGGGACGTTCCTCTTCATATTGATGTGTATTGTATTTATAATAAACATCCTTGGTGGAATATTTGAGGGAATCGGCTTTGCGGTTCTTTTATCTACAACGCGCTAATTAAAAAAAGTTCTTTGGTGCTTCGCATTAATAGAAATGTCTGTCACCAGCCGGAATGTTCCGGACGCAAACCCCTCAGACGCCGTGTAAGTTTTGTCAGATGACGGCAGATGTTCCCGTTGTTGTGCGTTCCTCAGATTTGTCCTCCATATTTCACCTCTAAATCACGGCGGTGTCACCGGAGACGGGCGGGTGGAACGGTCCATCCAGGAGATGAAATCGCGGAGGGGATTCGGAGAGAATCGTAGAGATACTTTGTTACAAAGTGATGCAGTCACCCCTCATCAGGGCAGATATACTGGGTGGACCTCCACTCAAAATGCCTGTAATCCTCTTCCCCACCCCCACCCCTAACACTTTCCAGGTTTTTTGTTTTTTTAATGGGGAGCGGTTCTCTTTTTTGACAGGCACCCACTTCCTGAACTCTCACCTAGGTGAGAATGATGTCTCTGTCTCCCCCCTCCCCCCACCCACATTCCTGTCCACATCTCCTGGCACATCCCAGAACCGGTCCCACCGGGCCACACGATCTCGCTCGTAAGTAGCGTGGAGCTGGTTATGGTTCTTCAGGAAGTCACATCCAGCTGCCCAGTCCAAGATGGCGGCACCGGGGACCTGCAGCAGACAGAAGGACCTTCTGCAGGAAGACAGCGCAGGACTCCGGGACTGACAAGATTGGTAATAGTGGACAGCTGCAGGGAAGCCTGAGGATGAATTATAAAGCTAAACCTCAGGCAGGGACCACGTGTTTAGACATATTGCTATTCACATTGTTATGTAGCGGGTATGTACTTTTCAGAATGTTTAATTCGGGTGAAGACATCAGTGATGTTTACTTCCCTTCGACCCAGCAGGTGGCGCTGTCACTTTGGGCCGGGGTTGAACCATCACTGCAGTGCCGTACCCTTTGTGACCTCTCGCAGCAGTTGTACGGCGGGGCGGGGAACCCGCTGGGCTTGCTGGGAGAGGGTATAAAGGGGCGGACATCTTCGCCACGAGGTCCGAGCCCCAGGCACCTTCAGCCTGAGGGCTGCTGTCCGCGGTCGGTGTCCAGTCGGCCTAGGCCTGGACACCTGGAGTTCGGGAGTCACCCCAGACACCCTCGGTTTGGGGTGAGGTACATCACTTCAGGCCCGGGGCCCAGCTTCTTCCACTGGGTCCCACCCGGGAGGAATCGTCCTAAGGTGCCCACAGTGTCCGGTACCTGAATACAGGCGTAACGGACCGTGCAGGTGACCTTCCCGTAGATCTGGTGCAGCGTATTGCCAGTGCCGGGACAGGGCCTCCGGAGACCGTCGGGATGGATGTCCTCGCCAAACAGGGGCCGTATTCACACAGAAGGTGGTCCATGTTCTAAGGTCGGTGGCAGAGACCGTTACTCAGGCCTGTGGCAGGGGCTGCAACAGTTCACTCGGTAGGTGGCAGCTACCAACTTCACGGTCGGTGGCAGAGACCGTGCGCCAAGTCTATTCGCACGAGAAAGGGATAGGAGAGTTCATTTGTGCCTGGGCCTACTCGTATCCACACCCCTGTCTGTCTGTTACAAGAGTTCAACTGATTATGTTCATCCTGGCAAATGGAGAAATAAAAGAGTGTTGGACTTTTAATGGTGTGGGTGGGGCTCTATTACTGGCAGACACATCTCCATGGAAGAAGCTGAAGCTCCGTATGCAGAGAACAGACCCGAAGGTAAATCAAGTGACTTTGCTCAACCCTCTTATACATACGAGGGGAGAGCTTGGCATAGTGTTCCTGCACTCTCCTCTCCCAGATACCCCTAGACAACAGCCGTATAACTGATAAAGCTAGAGAGAGAGAGAGTGAGGCTGCTACAGTTACATAACTACATATTTAGGGGTCCATTTAAAAAAAAATTGACCAGCCAGAGAATCTGCTGTACAGTTCTGTGTGAATTGGGCAAAACGGAATGTTTTTTAGGCTATTTTCACTTTTCTTGTATAATCTCTCCTGTCCTGGCCTGTCCTGTCCTGGCCTGTCCTGTCCTGTCCTGGCCTGCCCTGGCCTGTCCTGTCCTGTCCTGGCCTTCCCTGCCCTGTCCTGTCCTGGCCTGTCCTGTCCTGTCCTGGCCTGTCCTGGCCTGTCCTGTCCTGGCCTTCCCTGCCCTGCCCTGTCCTGGCCTGTCCCGGCCTGGCCTGTCCTGTCCTGGCCTGTCCTGTCCTGGCCTTCCCTGCCCTGCCCTGTCCTGTCCTGGCCTGTCCCGGCCTGGCCTGTCCCGGCCTGGCCTGTCCTGTCCTGGCCTGCCCTACCCTGTCCTGTTCTGTCCTGTTCTGTCCTGTCCTGGCCTGTCCTGGCCTTCCCTGCCCTGCCCTGTCCTGGCCTGCCCTGTCCTGTCCTGGCCTGTCCTGTCCTGGCCTTCCCTGTCCTGTCCTGGCCTGGCCTGTCCTGTCCTGGCCTGTCCTGTCCTGGCCTGTCCTGTCCTGGCCTGTCCTGTCCTGGCCTGGCCTGGCCTTCCCTGGCCTGGCCTGTCCTGTCCTGGCCTGGCCTGTCCTGTCCTGGCCTGGCCTGTCCTGTCCTGGCCTGGCCTGCCCTGTCCTGTCCTGGCCTGTTCTGTCCTGTCCTGTCCTGGCCTGTCCTGTCCTGGCCTGCCCTGCCCTGTCCTGGCCTGCCCTGTCCTGGCCTGTCCTGGCCTGCCCTGTCCTGGCCTTCCCTGCCCTGCCCTGTCCTGTCCTGGCCTGTCCTGTCCTGTCCTGGCCTGTTCTGTCCTGTCCTGGCCTGTCCTTCCCTGCCCTGCCCTGTCCTGGCCTGCCCTGTCCTGTCCTGTCCTGGCCTGTCCTGGCCTGCCCTGTCCTGGCCTTCCCTGCCCTGTCCTGTCCTGGCCTGTCCTGTCCTGGCCTGGCCTGTCCTGTCCTGGCCTGTCCTGGCCTTCCCTGCCCTGCCCTGCCCTGTCCTGGCCTGCCCTGTCCTGGCATGTCCTGGCCTGCCCTGACCTGTCCTGGCCTTCCCTGCCCTGCCCTGTCCTGTCCTGGCCTGCCCTGGCCTGGCCTGTCCTGTCCTGGCCTTCCCTGCCCTGCCCTGTCCTGGCCTGTCCTGTCTACAACATTCACTCTCATCCTCACCGGACTCACCTCCTCCTCCGACTACACGCAGGATCAGGTCCTGACCGCAACAACCCTGGCAAACCGACAACACCAGAAATCTCAAGAGACATTGCCGTGCTCCTGAACGACTGTGACCTAAAAGAAATTCCCTGCAGGACTTCACCTTATATAAATCTGCCCTCCTAAAATACAATTCCTGCCGCCATGCAAGTGTAGCGGGGTCTTTAAATTTAGTTGGGGTACACCTGGGGGTAGTGTGACCCAGGTGTATAATTAGGAAAGGTTCTGGACCCCTTTTTGGTAATTCGTGGAGGATTGAGTGGTGTATTACTCACCTTGGCCTGTGGGTGGCGGTGTACCCGCAGGCTCAAGGTAGAATCACTGCCACAGTGCTACCCTTTTTGTCCCTTTCCGGAGATGGTACGGCTGGGGCGGGGAACCCGCCGTGGTGTTGATGGAGGGAGATAAAAGGGGGAGACGCCCCTCGCCACGAGGTTGGGTTTCGTTTGTTCTTTCTCGGAGGAGTTCTCTTCACGCACCCAGGCACCTTAGGCCTGGGTGCGGGCGGTTCAAGGTTCCGGCCCAGGCGCCCTAGGCCTGACCGGAATGAATTTGGGGTCCATCCCAGGCACCTTCAGCCTGGGGTGAGGTACTATATCGTAGGCCTGGGGCCCAGTAACTTCGACTGGGTCCCGCAAGGGCGAAGTGATCTCAGGGTGCCGCCTTGCGAGGGGACCCGCATCTGAGGTGAGGAGGCTGGGGAGGTTACCCGTCCGGAGACCCGGAGCAGCATCAACCCGGTGACAGATGGGCCTCTGGTAACTCTCTTAGAGGGACATCTTCCCCTGATAGGGGCCACAGCGCAGCGAAGGTACTCCCATCTATGTTCTATGGAGTCGCTGGTAGAGACTCACAAGTTCTATGTTCTGTGCCATTCAAAGCTGCTACAACCCCTGGTCAAAGCACAGGGGTTTAGACTGAAATCAGGATAGTGCCTCGGCCTGCTCATCCCATCGTATCAAGTTATAATAATGTTCCAACCAGTTGGCTACTAAGACATTGTTTATTGTGGAGCTTACAATAAAGCAAGAGTTGGACTGTGATCGGTGTGTGGACTCTGATTAATGGGAGCAAGGGAGATTCCAGCATAGCAGGACTGAGTTTTAAGACTAATGCACATTGGCCTGAGGAAATATCTGGTGCTGGCCTTCACCTCACCCACAGCCATGGGGAGGACATGGGCCGTAGCGCATCTCACCCTGTCATGTGACATACCCCTAGCGAAAGGAGATGGGGTGAGGCCGCTACACAAGAGATTGCCAATCACTTCAAAGACATGGATGGATGGATGGATGGGTGGATGGATGTATGAATGGAGACCTGGATGGATGGAGACATGGATGGATGGGGGGTTGGATGGATGGAGACATGGATGGATGGATGGAGACATGTTTATTATGCGCAGGCGGTTGTGTTGGCGGTCTAACACTGAGCAGTGAGGATCATCTCTCAGGTGGGATCATCTTTCAGGTGGGATCATCTCTCAGGTGGGATCATTTCTCAGGTGGGATCATTTCTCAGGTGGGATCATCTCTCAGGTGGAATCCTCTCTCAGGTTGGATCATCTCTCAGGTGGGATCCTCTCTCAGGTGGCATCATCTCTCAGGTGGGATCATCTCTCAGGTGGGATCCTCTCTCAGGTGGGATCATCTCTCAGGTGGGATCATCTCTCAGGTGGAATCCTCTCTCAGGGGGAATCCTCTCTCAGGTGGGATCATCTCTCAGGTGGGATCATCTCTCAGGTGGAATCCTCTCTCAGGGGGAATCCTCTCTCAGGTGGGATCATCTCTCAGGTGGGATCATCTCTCAGGTGGAATCCTCTCTCAGGGGGAAACATCTCTCAGGTGGGATCACCTCTCAGGTGGGATCCTCTTTCAGGTGGGATCATTTCTCAGGTGGGATCATCTCTCAGGGGGAAACATCTCTCAGGTGGGATCATCTCTCAGGTGGGATCATCCCTCAGGTGGGATCATCCCTCAGGTGGGATCATCTCTCAGGTGGAATCCTCTCTCAGGGGGAAACATCTCTCAGGTGGGATCACCTCTCAGGTGGGATCCTCTTTCAGGTGGGATCATTTCTCAGGTGGGATCATCTCTCAGGGGGAAACATCTCTCAGGTGGGATCATCTCTCAGGTGGGATCATTTCTCAGGTGGGATCATTTCTCAGGGGGAATCATCTCTCAGGTGGGATCACCTCTCAGGTAGGATCATCTCTCAGGTTGGATCATCTCTCAGGTGGGATCCTCTCTCAGGTGGGATCATCTCTCAGGTGGGATCCTCTCTCAGGTGGCATCATCTCTCAGGTGGGATCATCTCTCAGGTGGAATCCTCTCTCAGGTGGAATCCTCTCTCAGGGGGAAACATCTCTCAGGTGGGATCATCTCTCAGGTGGGATCATCTCTCAGGTAGAATCCTCTCTCAGGGGGAAACATCTCTCAGGTGGGATCACCTCTCAGGTGGGATCCTCTTTCAGGTAGGATCATTTCTCAGGTGGGATCATCTCTCAGGGGGAAACATCTCTCAGGTGGGATCATCTCTCAGGTGGGATCCTCTCTCAGGTGGGATCATCTCTCAGGTGGGATCATCTCTCAGGTGGAATCCTCTCTCAGGGGGAATCCTCTCTCAGGTGGGATCATCTCTCAGGTGGGATCATCTCTCAGGTGGAATCCTCTCTCAGGGGGAATCCTCTCTCAGGTGGGATCATCTCTCAGGTGGGATCATCTCTCAGGTGGAATCCTCTCTCAGGGGGAAACATCTCTCAGGTGGGATCACCTCTCAGGTGGGATCCTCTTTCAGGTGGGATCATTTCTCAGGTGGGATCATCTCTCAGGGGGAAACATCTCTCAGGTGGGATCATCTCTCAGGTGGGATCATCCCTCAGGTGGGATCATCCCTCAGGTGGGATCATCTCTCAGGTGGAATCCTCTCTCAGGGGGAAACATCTCTCAGGTGGGATCACCTCTCAGGTGGGATCCTCTTTCAGGTGGGATCATTTCTCAGGTGGGATCATCTCTCAGGGGGAAACATCTCTCAGGTGGGATCATCTCTCAGGTGGGATCATTTCTCAGGTGGGATCATTTCTCAGGGGGAATCATCTCTCAGGTGGGATCACCTCTCAGGTAGGATCATCTCTCAGGTTGGATCATCTCTCAGGTGGGATCCTCTCTCAGGTGGGATCATCTCTCAGGTGGGATCCTCTCTCAGGTGGCATCATCTCTCAGGTGGGATCATCTCTCAGGTGGAATCCTCTCTCAGGTGGAATCCTCTCTCAGGGGGAAACATCTCTCAGGTGGGATCATCTCTCAGGTGGGATCATCTCTCAGGTAGAATCCTCTCTCAGGGGGAAACATCTCTCAGGTGGGATCACCTCTCAGGTGGGATCCTCTTTCAGGTAGGATCATTTCTCAGGTGGGATCATCTCTCAGGGGGAAACATCTCTCAGGTGGGATCATCTCTCAGGTGGGATCATCTCTCAGGTGGGATCATCTCTCAGGTAGAATCCTCTCTCAGGGGGAAACATCTCTCAGGTGGGATCATCTCTCAGGTGGGATCATCTCTCAGGTGGGATCATCTCTCAGGTAGAATCCTCTCTCAGGGGGAAACATCTCTCAGGTGGGATCACCTCTCAGGTGGGATCCTCTTTCAGGTAGGATCATTTCTCAGGTGGGATCATCTCTCAGGGGGAAACATCTCTCAGGTGGGATCATCTCTCAGGTGGGATCATCCCTCAGGTGGGATCATCTCTCAGGTGGAATCCTCTCTCAGGGGGAAACATCTCTCAGGTGGGATCACCTCTCAGGTGGGATCCTCTTTCAGGTGGGATCATTTCTCAGGTGGGATCATTTCTCAGGTGGGATCATCTCTCAGGGGGAAACATCTCTCAGGTGGGATCACCTCTCAGGTAGGATCATCTTTCAGGTGGGATCACCTCTCAGGTAGGATCACCTCTCAGGTAGGATCACCTCTCAGGTTGGATCATCTCTCAGGTTGGATCATCTCTCAGGTTGGATCATCTCTCAGGTTGGATCATCTCTCAGGTGGGATCCTCTCTCAGGTGGGATCATCTCTCAGGTGGGATCCTCTCTCAGGTGCCATCATCTCTCAGGTGGGATCATCTCTCAGGTGGGATCCTCTCTCAGGTGGCATCATCTCTCAGGTGGCATCATCTCTCAGGTGGGATCATTTCTCAGGTGAGATCATCTCTCAGGTGGGATCATCTCTCAGGTTGGATCATCTCTCAGGTGGGATCATTTCTCAGGGGGAATCATCTCTCAGGTGGAATCCTCTCTCAGGGGGAAACATCTCTCAGGTGGGATCATCTCTCAGGTGGGATCATCTCTCAGGTGGGATCCTCTCTCAGGGGGAAACATCTCTCAGGTGGGATCACCTCTCAGGTGGGATCCTCTTTCAGGTGGGAACATTTCTCAGGTGGGATCATCTCTCAGGGGGAAACATCTCTCAGGTGGGATCACCTCTCAGGTGGGATCCTCTTTCAGGTGGGAACATTTCTCAGGTGGGATCATCTCTCAGGGGGAAACATCTCTCAGGTGGGATCACCTCTCAGGTGGGATCCTCTTTCAGGTGGGATCATTTCTCAGGGGGAATCATCTCTCAGGGGGAAACATCTCTCAGGTGGGATCACCTCTCAGGTAGGATCATCTTTCAGGTGGGATTATTTCTCAGGGGGAATCATCTCTCAGGTGGGATCATCTCTCAGGTGGGATCACCTCTCAGGTAGGATCATCTTTCAGGTGGGATTATTTCTCAGGGGGAATCATCTCTCAGGTGGGATCATCTCTCAGGTAGGATCATCTTTCAGATGGGATCATTTCTCAGGGGGAATCATCTCTCAGGTGGGATCATCTTTCAGGTGGGATCATTTCTCAGGTGGGATCCTCTCTCAGGTTGGATCATCTCTCAGGTGGGATCATCTTTCAGGTGGGATCATTTCTCAGGTGGGATCATTTCTCAGGTGGGATCCTCTCTCAGGTGGGATCATTTCTCAGGTGGGATCATTTCTCAGGGGGAAACATCTCTCAGGTGGGATCATCTCTCAGGTAGGATCATCTTTCAGGTGGGATCATTTCTCAGGTGGGATCCTCTCTCAGGTGGGATCATTTCTCAGGTGGGATCCTCTCTCAGGTGGGATCATTTCTCAGGGGGAAACATCTCTCAGGTGGGATCATCTCTCAGGTAGGATCATCTTTCAGGTGGGATCATTTCTCAGGTGGGATCATCTCTCAGGTGGGATCATTTCTCAGGGGGAATCATCTCTCAGATGGGATCCTCTCTCAGGTGGGATCACCTCTCAGGTGTAAATCCCCGGTGGTGGATTTCATTAATTCCGAACACTTTCCTCTAAGTCCGGCGCCCCGTTCCGCCTCTCAATAAGATGTAAACATTGGTTTATTGGTAAATCTCCGGCCCCCTCACCTCCGGGTCAAGGATTTCTTTTTTCTCCAACAAAATAATCACATTTCCAGGCTGGCTCGGCTTTTGTATAAATGACTTTGCCGGGAGGCGCCCCCCAGGTGGGGAATACAAAGCGTCTGACAATCAGGAGGCAGCGGCCGCTCCTTTAGTCCCTGACACTCGTCACTTAGCGTGGTAACAAGGCCGTCCATGGCAATCTACCGCTTCAATCTTCCTTTGCGGTCGTCATCAATCGTGTCTCTCTTCTCTGAGAACAATTTACTTCTGTTCATTTCACTTCTGCTGGATAGATTATGTAAGACTTGTGATCCACGGGGCCCCTATCCTCCCCCTCCTACCCCCCACAGCTCCAGAAAAGTCAGCACCATATAAGCGTAGGTGGACCTCGAAGAAGAGGCAGTACAGGGACTCAGTGTTTAGCCCTCTTTGCAGCACTGGGGTCCTGGGTTCGAGTCCCGGTCAGGACACCATTTGCATGGAGTTTGCATGTCCTCCCTGTGCTTGCTGCGGTTTCCTCCCCAAGTAAATAACCAGGGGCGGCCCCCCTCTATTCATGCGTTCAGCCCCTTTCAGGATGCCTGGTCGCATGGATTCCAATGTGGCGGGGTGTTCTTTTGAAGCACCCGATTAGAGCCAGAGACTCTAATAGGCTTCAACATAGGGTGGGCTCGGGTCGCAGAGCATTGCGTCTGGAGCCCACCCAGGTGTGTTACAACCGCAAATGAATATTCGCGGTTGTAACACTGATCCTCCTCCCAGCCAATCAGGAAGCGAGTTTTGAGATGTATCACCCAATTGGCTGAAAGCACAGGTGATCCTATTGGATGCCTAGGAGGAGGGGAGGAGACACATGGACACCGAGATGGAGGAGATGCCCAATCCCACTATCGCTGCCCGATCCCGCTACTGCTGCCCGATCCCGCTGCTGATGCCCGATCCCGCTGCTGATGCCCGTTGCTGATTCCTGATCCCACTGCTGATGCCCGTTGCTGATTCCCGATCCCGCTGCTGATGCCCGTTGCCCGATCCCGCTGCTGATGCCCGATCCCGCTATCACTGCCCGATCCTGCTGCTGATGCCCGATCCCGTTGCCAATGCCCGCTGGCCAATACCCGCCACCTTGATGAAGTCAGCAGGCAGGAGGGTGGTTGCCCCCCCCCCAAAAAAACCCACCAGCCGCCACTGTAAATAACCCCTTCAATACCGGGCACTACCCCCTCCCTTTCCTGCCCAGGCCAATATTCAGCTTTCAGCGCTGTCACACTTTGAATGACAATTGCGCGGTCATACAACACTGTACCCATATGATATTTTTTTCATTTTTTTCATCACCACTGAGCTGGGGGCTTTTTTGCCAAATAATCACAAAAAGGGCAAAAAATAAAAAAAAATAAAGCATTTTTCTTTGTTTCTGTTATAAAATTTAGCAAATAAATAATCTTTCTTCATAAATTTCGGCCAAAATTTATTCTGCTCCATTTCTTTGGTGAAAATCCCCAAATCAGTGTCTATTATTTCGATTATTTTGCATCCTGTCACCAGTACAGTGCAGCGTTATCATATGACTGGTGTGGCGGTGATCAGGGACACTGACTGGTGTAGCGCAGCCCATGTGGTGTGCACGAGGCGTGCTCTGGGGATGTTAGATGACTGTAGGCCCGGTGGAAAGGTGATAAACTACCTCCATCAATTTTGGGTGAAGGTTTCCACCACCCCTGTAGTAATTGTGAATTGCGAAAAACCTCTAATGGGGTTTTGAGGGCGACTAGTGTTGGCCGAACGATTCAGGCCGAGCAAAAGTTCAGCCCGAATTTCGTCCATTCAGTTAATATGTTCTTGATGGAGTGGGGCTGGGAAGCTGGCCGCCGCGTACTGAACAACAGATGAGTCATCAGCTGTCAGCGGGATTCTGATAGCTGAAAGAAGTAAAAAAATGGCAGTGGCCTGGTATATTTTGTTTTATTTGGGGGGGGGGGGGGGTAGTGCTCAAAGACCTTAAGAGCCTGTTATGGACTGGGGGGAGACCTCACTCTGTTTTTTTTCTTAAATAGCCAAGTGTCGGAAATTGCAACTGTGAGTCATTTTAAATGAGATTTTACTCGGTTTTTTTCTTTATAAATGTCAGTTTTGCTGCAGCAGGTTCTATACATGGTACAGATGTGCCTCTACAGGCAGACTAAGGGGACCCCACAGGCACGATATTTACAGGAATTTTTAATTTTTATTATTGCACTTTAAGCATCAGGAAAATCACTGCTCCTTTAAAAGCAATTTTTTTTTGCATTGATACGTGTCCCCCAGGGCAGTACCCGGACCCGCATACCCCTTTTATGCCCAATTACTTGCATATAAGCCTTCAAAAGGGCCACGTTTGGTTTTTCATGTACAGCTCCTACAGACCTCATTGGAGTTCGGGGCTCAGGGCTGAACTTTTTCCATGTTCAAGAGTTCTGGTGCAAACCAAACGGGGGGGGGGGGTGTTTGGCCCATCTCTAAGGGCTACAGAGAGAACCATATAGGGGATTGATTCCAGTAATTGCCCCCCCCCCCATCTTGCTGATCACCCTCCCTGCCCACATCTGATTTACCCTGCTGCCTGTGCCCCATACAGGAGGACTGGTGGTTATCCACAGCCCTGTGTGTACTTGTCTCAGTCCAGAGATATGTGCCAAACCTGTGAGATCCCTGTGGAAGCTGGAAATCACTGGAGTAAGCACCACTACTACACCACGACTACACTGCTACTACACCGCTACTACACTGCTACTACACTGCTACCACACTGCTACTACACTACTACTACACTGCTACTACTCCACTACTACACCGCTACCACACCGCTAATTAGCCACGACTACACCGCTACTACTCCACTACTACACTGCTACTACACGCTACTATGCCACTACTACACCGCTACCACACTGCTACTACACCGCTACTACGCCGCTAATTAGCCACTACTACACTGCTACTACGCCGCTACTACGCCACTACTACACCGTTACTTCCCTGCTACTACGCCACTACTACCCTGCTACTACACAGCTAATACAGCTGCCTTGTTGATTTGTTGGAATTGTATTCTTATAGTGGGTTCATTGGAATAAGTTTATGATCTTTTTTGAGTACTCAGGAAAGTGTGCTGAGGGGGGGGGGGGGTTGTAAATTATTATATTTTTTATTGAGTACAGGAAAGCACTGATCCGATCCTCCTCACTCCTCATACTGCTCCTCATTCACATCCTCCATCTACGGATTGCCTGTAAAGGGAATAGAGATGTCGATGGATGATTATTTTCCTGAGGACAATACTCCGGACTGACCTCTGCCTGAACTCTTCTCTCCCCTGTGCTGAGGACTGCGAGCGTCTGACTTACAGGACCGTCTCCGGGGACGGCGTTGGGATTTTGTGCCTCATCTGCATTCCGGGAGCTGCAGGTAACACTTTCCACGCCGAATGTTCCGGCTCAGACACCGTGTCACATATTACCGCCCCTCCTTTTAATCTCAGAGGGCGACTCGGGCTAAAGCTGCGAAAGGACACAGAAAATGTGGGCTCCGGGGCGAATGTGTCAGCGCTGGAGCAATGAAAAGCCTTTAATGTTGTTATTCTAATCGACCGCCAAACGGAACCCAGCCGGGGATGCGGATATCGCATTAGTAGATGATCCGGATGCAATCACTGCAGCGTGACAGACCGCCAGTCCAATGAAGTATTAATGGTGGCGGCGGTAATATCATCTCCACTCCGTGTCCAGCAATTCTACATTGAAGAATGAGACAACGTTTTCTGAGTCTGAAATGATTTCTCTGTTGCAGCTTCAGCTTTAAAAGGCCAAACTCCACCCAGATCTGACTTTGATCGTCAGCTCCATTGGTTTAGTGACTGCACTAACATGGGGGATGACATGAGTTTTCAAAAAAAGATCATTTTTAAAGGAGCCATGATTTATTAAAGCTTAAAGTGAAACAATAAAAATGAAAAATTCCTTTACATATCGTGTCTGTGGGGTCTTCCTGTAAAGTGGTGCATCTGTACCATGTATAGAACCTGCTGCAGCAATAATTCCATTTATAAAAGGAAACAAAATGACATTTTCCCTGCAAGCTTTCTTTTTTTTGTAAATAACAGTCTCATGAGGCCACAATGTACGAGGGGGTGCTGAGAAGTATTGGGCCTTACCCAGAAAAAATTGAGGGAGGAAGCTGTAAGTTGCCAATCTGTCTATTATCAATGGTGCAAAAATCAACTACCTAGAATTATAATCATGAATGTAGTAAGGGGGGGGGGGGGAGGGGAATTTGGGACTTTAAATGAGGCCATGACTGGGTAAAGTCATGTGCCTCCATCCCTGTCATTGTGACAAAGGAAGCAGCAAGATTTTTGTTTGCAACCTTGCTGCCCCCTGCTGCGATATCGCTTCCTTCGTTACCTATAATTATAACTTATCTTTCTTTTTCAGGTCCAAAGTGAACATGGCAGCACCTCCAGAAAAATCCAATGTGGAGGAGCCGAGGACCATAATCAAGGTTCTGTTTCTCCAAGGGAAAGGTGAGGAGCAGATCCAGGGTGAAATGTCACAAACTTTGGGGTGACGGTGGCCCTTCATATGCAACAGTTAAACGTTGGGTTGTCAATTTTAACACTGGCCATTTCGGTGTTAAAAGTGAGAAGCCCAATGGAAGGCCAGTTTCTGTCTCTGTACCTACAAATGTGAGAGCCGTCCATGACGTGATCATGGAGGACCGCCGAATATCAGCCAAACGTATTGCTACATATCCGGGAATATCACGTGAGAGAGTTGCTGCCATTATCCACCATGAATTGGAAATGAGAAATCTCGCAGCAAAGGGGGTCCCAAAACTTTTGACAACCGAACAAAAGAGGAAACGTGTGGAGACATTGGTGGCTGTTTTGGAACATTCTGCAAGAAATGAGTCAGATCTGCTGGACAAACTGGTAACGGTGATGAGACATGGATCTACTGTTATGATCCTGAGACCTGGTGATGAGACATGGATCTACTGTTATGATCCTGAGACCTGGTGATGAGACATGGATCTACTGTTATGATCCTGAGACCTGGTGATGAGACACGGATCTACTGTTATGATCCTGAGACCTGGTGATGAGACATGGATCTACTGTTATGATCCTGAGACCTGGATCTACTGTTATGATCCTGAGACCTGGTGATGAGACATGGATCTACTGTTATGATCCTGAGACAGAGGAACAGTCTAAGGAATGGAGGCACAGTGGTTCCCCCAGGCCAAAGACGTCCCATGTGCAAAGGTCAGTGCAGAAGCAAATGGCAACAGTTTTTTGGGGTAAGAAGGGAGTTCTGCTGGTGGACTACCTCCAAAAGGGTTCAACATATTACATTATTGATGAAGTTGAGGCAAAATAATAAGGAAAAACGAAGAGGAAAGCTCTCCAAAGGTGTCATCCTGTTGCATGACAATGACTTGTCACACACTGCAGGTGAAACAAATGGCAAAACTCACCTCCTTAGGCTTTCAAGTGACGCCCTACAATATACTGCAGTAACACTGCACTGACGCAGCCAGGGTTAGAGTTGCCATTAGAGTCAGTGCTAGGGACAGGGACAGGGTGTCACGTACCTGACGGTGACGAGCCCGGTTAGCAGAGGGAGGCCTCCCTTACGGCTCCCACCGGCGGCCCCTGGTGGTATAACAGGAAGCACGGAGGTGGAAGGGGTACGAGTGCCTGGCAGGATCAAGAACTACCGCAGGTGATCAGGAACCAGCAGGTGAGGAGGCAGGAACCAGGAACTACAGCAGGTGAGTGGACAGGAACCAGGAACTACAGCAGGTGAGTAGACAGGAACCAGGAACTCAGAAGATGACCCGGACCGGGAGGCACAGCAGGTAGACTGGAACCACTGGGCAGCAGCAGATGAACAGGAACCAGCAGATGAGCAGACAGGAACCAGCAGATGAGCAGACAGGAACCAGGAACTGCAGCAGGTGAGTAGACAGGAACCAGGAACTCAGCAGATGACCCGGACCGGGAGGCACAGCAGGTAGACTGGAACCACTGGGCAGCAGCAGGTGAACAGGAACCAGCAGATGAGCAGACAGGAACCAGCAGATGAGCAGACAGGAACCAGGAACTGCAGCAGGTGAGTAGACAGGAACCAGGAACTCAGCAGATGACCCGGACCGGGAGGCACAGCAGGTAGACTGGAACCACTAGGCAGCAGCAGGTGAACAGGAACCAGCAGATGAGCAGACAGGAACCAGCAGATGAGCAGACAGGAACCAGCAGATGAGCAGACAGGAACCAGGAACTCAGCAGATGACCCGGACCGGGAGGCACAGCAGGTAAACTGGAACCACTAGGCAGCAGCAGGTGAACAAGAGCCAAGGTCAGGCAGGATCGTCAGACAAGCCGGGGTCGGGTAAACTGGCAGGCAGCGAGGCACAAAAGGATCAGGCAATACCGAAGTCAGAAAACAGGCCGATGGTCAGGTACAGGCAGATGGCAGGAGGGTCACAGGAAGCCGGGTCAGATACAGGTAAACAAGGCAGATCAGGTCACTTGGGATAAACGCTGTAGAGCAGACAGCAGGGACTGTCTGCAAGTGAGGAGTTTAAATAGCCCTTCGGGCGTCACCTGCGGGGGCGGGAACCAGGAAGTCCAGGGTGTCTGTTCTGACAGGGTTTCCATGACACAGGGACAGGGTTTGGATAATATTTTGGGTTATTCTGACATATTTTTGTACATTTAGCTGTCCGCACTTCTTTCTTCTTTTCCATGAAACAATATAAAAATCCGATATTCCGGTGATACGAGGACTAAGAATTGTTGTTTTTGGTACCATATTACCCGGAGCTCTTCTCTTTCTTGCAGGCACAGGCAAGTCCTTATCTTGGGGTGTGAGAAGAGAACCCCCTTCCCGATGAGACACACCAACTGTCAGTGTGCGCGGTGTCGCAGTGTCGCAGTGTCACGGTGTCGCGGTGTCGCGGTGTTGTTTCGGAGGTGTTCCATTTGTTTGTTGTTACAATGTAATTATTTTCCAACTGATCAGTAACACCCTCCACCTCGTGTCACATCCACACCGGATGCCGACAATCATTTCTCTCTTTCTGTGTTTTTATTAACTTTCCCACATCACGATTCTGGCAGAAAATGTGATTACTTAACCAAAAAAAATTAATTTGATGATTGTTAGAGAAACAAAAATAATATAAATTTATTCTAACACAGATTGCAGACAAATACTAAAGATGAATAAATGTATCTAATACATAATGTATGTGTTACCTGCCCAGAGACTGTCACATGATCCACACCCTCCGACCACACGGGGCTCACTTCTTCTAATTGGACAAAAGGGAAATTTCCAATTCATTATACAATGAACAGGCTGGAGGCGGGGCAGTGACACAGGAAGCTGCAGTGCAGAACCAAGAAAGAATGTGTCACCTGCCTGCCTCTGTGTGTCAGTAAATATAAATTACAAGACATACCCAACCCTACCACCAACCCTAACCACAATCCCAACCCTACATCTAGTCCTAACCCCAACCCTACCACCAACCCTAACCCCAATCCCAACCCCAACCCTACCACCAACCCTAACCCCAATCCCAACCCTACCACCAACCCTAACCCCAACCCCAACCCTACCACCAACCCTAACCCCAATCCCAACCCTACATCTAGTCCTAACCCTACCCCTACCACCAACCCTAACCCCAATACCAACCCTACCACCAACCCTAACCCCAATCCCAACCCTACATCTAGTCCTAACCCTACCCCTACCACCAACCCTAACCACAATCCCAACCCTACATCTAGTCCTAACCCCAACCCTACCACCAACCCTAACCACAATCCCAACCCTACATCTAGTCCTAACCCCAACCCTACTACAAACCCTAACCCCAATCCCAACCCTACATCTAGTCCTAACCCCAACCCTACCACCAACCCTAACCCTAATCCCAACCCCAACCCTACCACTAACTCTAACCCCAATCCCAACTCTACCACCAACTCTAACCCCAATCCCAACCCCAACCCTACCACCAACCCTAACCGCAATCCCTACCCTACATCTAGTCCTAACCCCAACACTACCCCTACCCCTACCACCAACCCTAACCCCAATACCAACCCTACCACCGACCCTAAATCCAATCCCAACCCTACATCTAGTCCTAACCCCTAACCCTACCACCAACCCTAACCCCAATCCCAACCCCAACCTTACCACCAACCCTAACCCCAATCCCAACCCTACCCCTACCCCTACCACCAACCCTAACCCCAATACCAACCCTACAGCCAACCCTAAACCCTACCACCAACCCTAACTCAATCCCAACCCTACATCTAGTCCTAACCCTAACCCTAACCCTACCACCAACCCTAACCCCAACTGTGACAGGGGGTCACTTTGGAGCACAGGGTGAGCAAGGAAATAATGGACATTGAGAATATGTATGGGATTGTTTTAAAATGGGTCTGTAACATTATTCCCCAATATTGCCCAGGGTCTGTAAATAGTTATTCTGTTGGTGCTGAACTCAACAGGTTAAATTAAGAGAGGCTGGTGATGTGTCTCCTGTCTCCTTGTGTAATGCTAATGAGCCTCACCTATGCTACAGGCCCTTTCATTGTGATGATGTAGATTGGAGCTTGGTAGACCGGCTTACTCCATATTATGGGATGTTGAAGTGTCTCCTGTGAGGAGGGGGGGGGGGGGGAATCACCCCTCCTGCCTAAGACTGTTTACCAAAGGAGAAGTTTGAACACACCTGACCTGTATCACCATTATCATTGGACAGTTTAACCCGCCCTGTTCCCCAAAGGATGGGAGGGGTGGGTTTTGAAGAGAAATGTGTTACCATGTGTTTTGAAAATAAAGTAATTCCCTGTTTTGGAACTTGAATACAGAGCGTTGTCTCGTATCTGGGGGGAGAATCATTCGTATGGGGTCTTATTCGGCTGGTTGGAGTGTCTGGTGGCTGTCGTGTGGTTGGAAAGGGAATATCCTAACGGTGTTAACCCCTTTCATACTTGGGGTGCCGTTACACCAACCTTACCACCAACCCTAACCCCAATCCCAACCCTACATCTAGTCCTAACCCCAACCCTACCCCTAACCCTACCACCAAAGTTAACTCAATCCCAACCCTACATCTAGTCCTAACCCCAACCCTACCCCTACCACCAACCCTAACCCCAATACCAACCCTACCACCAACCCTAAACCCAATCCCAACCCGACATCTAGTCCTAATCCCTACCACCAACCCTAACCCCAATCCCAACCTTAGCACCAACCCTAACCCCAATCCCAACCCTACATCTAGTCCTAACCCCAACCCTACCCCTAACCTTACCACCAACCCTAACTCAATCCCAACCCTACATGTAGTCCTAACCCCAACCCTACCCCTAACCCTACCACTAACCCTAACCCCAGTTCTAACCCTACATATAGTCCTAACCCCAACCCTACCACCAACCCTAACCCCAATTCCAACCTTAACCCCAACCGTAACCTAACCTCTAATCCCTACTCCTAACTCCAACCCTACATCTAGTCCTAACCCCAACCCTACCCCTAACCCCACCACCAACCCTAACCCAAATTCCAACCCTACATATAGTCCTAACCCCAACCCTACCACCAACCCTAACCCCAACCCTAACCTAAGCTCTAATCCCTACTCCTAACTCCAATCCTACATCTAGTCCTAACCCCAAACCCAACCCTTCATCTAGTCCTAAACCCAACCCTAACCCAAACCTACCACCAACCCTACCCTTAATCTTACCACCAACCCTAACTCCGATTCGCACCTTAACCCCGATTCCAACCCTAACCCCAACCCTAACCTAAGCCCTAATCCTTACTCCTAACCCCAATCCTACATCTAGTCCTAACCCCAAACCCAACCCTAACCCAAGCCTTAATCCCTACTCCTAACACCAACCCAACCCCAACTACATCCCTACCCCTACTCCTAACCCTAAACATGCATCTAGTCCTAACTGTAATCCCAACCCCAATCCCTAACCTAAACCCTAATCATTACCCCTAACCCCAACCCTACCCAAAAATCCAACCCTTGCATTTGCCCCTAACCTTAACTGTTGATTCATGTGTATTTCATTTATTATTGTGTATTGATCTGAATACTAGGAGATCAACAGTAAAATTGTGTTTAATTTCTTGTTAAATTGACATTAAATTGAAACATTTGGGGCATGGACTCCATATAATTTACTCACTATAAATAATGAATGATGTGATTACAATATCTCTTCATCCAGAGACTCCACAAATGTCACATATTCTTTCATTGTATCCAATTATTTTAGAGGACCTGATCTCCTTATTATTTCATTGTATCAAATCCATTACACATTGCAAATACCAAAAATCCTTCCCTTGCTGAGCCGGCACCCCATCATATCATAGGACCCCAATTTCCATCTGTTCCAGAACCCCCCCCACCACTGCTGCAGAGTGATATTCATCTTATTCTGCACAGCGAGCCGTGTAATCAGCTGAGTGCACTGGTGTGACTAATGGCGTCCGCACACCAGACTCTGCACTTCCATGGAGATCCAGAAATATGCATCATGTAGATACTACCCTGTTGCTAGTGGCAACTGCTGCAGGTACTCGCTGCAATTGGCGTTAAACACAACAGAGTATGCAAAAGGTGAATATATTCAATACAAATGTGTCCCGTTCTCTATAAACAGTGGAGACCTCCACACTTCAGAGGGGCCCCTCATAGAGGAAATCCTGGCATCGGTATATAATACATACAGTATTTACTTTGGTCCAGCTTGGATCAAATATACAGTGGGGCAAAAAAGTATTTAGTCCCCCACCAATTGTACAAGTTCTCCCACTTAAAAAGATGAGAGAGACCTGCAATTTTCATTATAGGGAAACCTCAACTATGAGAGACAAAATGTGGAAACAAATCCAATCACATTCTCTGATTTGGAAAGAATTTATTTGCAAATTATGGTGGAAAATAAGTATTTGGTGAATATGAAAAGTTCATCTCAATACTTTGTTATCTATCCTTTGTTGGCAATGACAGAGGTCAGACGTTTTCTGTAAGTCGTCACAAGGTTGTCACACACTGTTGATGGTATGTTGGCCCCTCCTCCATGCAGATCCCCTCTAGGGCAGTGATGTTTTGGGGCTGTCGCTGGGTAACATGGACTTTCAACTCCCTCCAAAGGTTTTCTATAGGGTTGAGATCTGGAGACTGGCTAGGCCACTCCAGGACCTTGAAATGCTTCTTACGAAGCCACTCCTCCATTGCCCGGGCGGTGTGTTTGGGATCATTGTCATGCTGAAAGACCCCCAGCCATGTTTCATCTTCAATGCCCTTGCTGATGGGAGGAGGTTTGCACTCAAAATCTCACGATTAGGGATGAGCTTCATGTTCGACTTGAACATTGCCTGTTTGCCCGTTCGCCGAAACAGTGAACATTTTTGGGGTGTTCGCGGCAAATTCGAACACCCTGTAAAAGTCTATGGGAGAAATCTAATATGATAATTTTAAAGGCTAATATGCAAGTTATTGTCATAAAAAGTGTTTGGGGACCTGGGTCCTGCCCCAGGGGAGTGTTTGGGGACCCGGGTCCTGCCCCAGGGGAGTGTTTGGGGACCCGGGTCCTGCCCCAGGGGAGTGTTTGGGGACCCGGGTCCTGCCCCAGGGGAGTGTTTGGGGACCCGGGTTCTGCACCAGGGGACATGTATCAATGCAAAAAAAAGTTTTGAAAACGTCTGTTTTTTCGGGAGCAGTGATTTTAATAATGCTTAAAGTGAAACAATAAAAGTGAAATATTCCTTTAAATTTCATACCTGGGGGGTGTGTATAGTATGCCTGTAAAGTGCCTCATGTTTCCCGTGTTTAGAACTGTCCCTGCACAAAATTACATTTCTGAAGAAAAAAAAGTCATTTAAAACTCACTCGTGGCTATAATGAATTGTCGCCTCCCGGCAATACAGAGAAAAGTCATTGAAAGTCATTGATAAAAAAAAAAAAAAATGCGTGGGGGTCGCCCTTAAGGTCTGGTATGGATATTAAGGGGAACCCTGCATCAAATTTAAAAAAAAAATGACGTGGGGTTCCCCTCAAATATCCATACCAGACCCTTCAGGTCTGGTATGGATTTTAAGGGGAACTCCACCCCAAATAAAAAAAATGGCGTGGAGTTCCCCCCAAAAATCCATACCAGACCCTTATCCGAGCACGCAACCTGGCAGGCTGCAGGAAAAGAGGGGGGACGAGAGAGCGCCCCCCCTCCTGAACCGTACCAGGCCACATGCCCTCAACATGGGGAGGATGCTTTAGGGGTCTGTGACCCCTCAAAGCACCATGTCCCCATGTTGATGGGGACAAGGGCCTCATCCCCACAACCCTTGCCCGGTGGTTGTGGGGGTCTGCGTGCGGGGGGCTTATCGGAATTTGGAAGACCCCGTTAACAAAGGGGACCCCCAGATCCCGGCCCCCCTATGTGAATTGGTAAGGGGTACATTGTACCCCTACCATTTAAAAAAAAAAATTGTAAAAAAAAAACACACAGACACCGTTGGGAAAAGTCCTTTATTAAAAATAAAAAAAATAAAAAAAAGATTCCAGCGATGGTAATCCACTCTCGGTATCCTGCGATGGATGCTCTCCTCTCCGGGGTCCAGCGGTGGATGATCTCCTCTCCATCCAGTTCCAGGCTCCAACGATGATGTCCAGCGCAGCGCATCCTGTCTCCACCGGAGACATCCCGGGAATATCGTCGCCGCAGCCTGACAGGTCTTATGTAGCTGAGGACGGGGCCACCCGTCACGTGACCCCGTCCCCCTCTGACGCAAGGGGAAACCCGGGCTTACCCAGTGTCGTGCGGATGACCCCGCCCCCTCTGATGTAACTCAGGTTTCCCTTGCATCAGAGGGGGACGGGGTCACCCGCACGTCACTGGGTAAGCCTGGGTTTCCCCTTGCGTCAGAGGGGGACGGGGTCACGTGACCGGTGGCCCCGTCCTCAGCTACATAAGACCAGTCAGGCTACGGCAACAATATTCCCGGGGTGTCTCCAGTGGAGACAGGATGCGCTGCGCTGGACATCATCGTTGGAGCCTGGACCTGGATGGAGAGGAGATCATCCACCGCTGGACCCCGGAGAGGAGAGCATCCATCGCAGGATACCGACAGCGTTGAAGTGGAGACCGAGAGTGGATTACCACCGCTGGAATCTTTTTTTTTTTTAATAAAGGCCTTATCCTAATGGTGTCTGTGTCTTTTTTTACACTTTCTTTGTGAAATGGTAGGGGTACAATGTACCCCATTACCAATTCACATAGGGTGGGGGGCCGGGATCTGGGGGTCCCCTTTGTTAAAGGGGTCTTCCAGATTCCGATAAGCCCTCCGCCCGCAGACCCCCACAACCACCGGGCAAGGGTTGTGGGGATGAGGCCCTTGTCCCCATCAACATGGGGACATGGTGCTTTGAGGGGAGGTGACCCTAAACGCATCCTCCCCATGTTGAGGGCATGTGGCCTGGTATGGTTCGGGGGGGGGCACTCTGTTGTCCCCCCTCTTTTCCTGCAGCCTGCCAGGTTGCGTGCTCGGATAAGGGTCTGGTATGGATATTTGGGGGGAACCCCAAGTCATTTTTTTTTTAAATTTGACGCAGGGTTCCCCTTAATATCCATACCTGAGGGGCCTAGTAATTGAATTTGGGGGGACCCCCACGCATTTTTTTTTTTTTTATCAAAGACTTTCAATTACTCTTCTCTGTATTGCCGGGAGCCGACAATTCATTAATAGCCACGAGTGAGATTTAAATGACTTTTTTTCCTTTAGAAATGACACTTTGTGCAGGGACAGTTCTAAACACGGGAAACATGCGCTATTCTACAGGCATATCATACACACCCCCCAGGTACGAAATTTTAAGGAATATTTCACTTTTATTGTTTCACTTTAAGCATTATTAAAATCACTGCTCCCGAAAAAACAGCCATTTTTAAAACTTTTTTTGCATTGATACATGTCCCCTGGGGCAGGACCCGGGTCCCCAAACACTCCCCTGGGGCAGGACCCGGGTCCCCAAACACTCCCCTGGGGCAGGACCCGGGTCCCCAAACACTCCCCTGGGGCAGGACCCGTGTCCCCAAACCCTTTTTAGGACAATAAATTGCATATAAGCCTTTAAAATTAGCACTTTAGATTTTTCATGTTCGAGTCCCATAGACTTTAACGGGGGGTTCGGATGTTCGAACAAATTTATTGCCTGTTCGCATGTTCTGATGCGAACCGAACTGGGGGGTGTTTGGCTCATCCCTAATCATGATACATGGCCCCATTCATTCTTTCATGTACACGGGTCAGTCGTCCTGTTCCCTTTGCAGAGAAACAGCCCCAAAGCATGATGTTGCCACCCCCATGCTTCACAGTAGGTATGGTGTTCTTTGGTTGCAACTCAGCATTCTCTCTCCTCCAAACACGACGAGTTGTGTTTCTACCAAACAGTTCTACTTTGGTTTCATCTGACCATATGACATTCTCCCAATCCTCTTCTGGATCATCCAAATGCTCTCTAGCAAACCTCAGACGGGCCCGGACATGTACTGGCTTAAGCAGGGGGACACGTCTGGCACTGCAGGATCTGAGTCCCTGGCGGCGCAGTGTGTTACTGATGGTAGCCTTTGTTACGTTGGTCCCAGCTCTCTGCAGGTCATTCACTAGGTCCCCCCGTGTGGTTCTGGGATTTTTGCTCACCGTTCTTGTGATCATTTTGCCCCCACGGGGTGAGATCTTGCGTGGAGCCCCAGATGGAGGGAGATTATCAGTGGTCTTGTATGTCTTCCATTTTCTAATTATTGATTTTTTCACACCAAGCTGCTTGCCTATTGTAGATTCAGTCTTCCCAGCCTGGTGCAGGTCTACCATTTTGTTTCTGGTGTCCTTGGGCAGCTCTTTGGTCTTCACCATAGTGGAGTTTGGAGTGTGACTGTTTGAGGTTGTGGACAGGTGTCTTTTATACTGATAACAAGTTCAAACAGGTGCCATTAATACAGGTAATGAGTGGAGGACAGAGGAGCCTCTTAAAGAAGAAGATACAGAAATCTCGCTTGTTTGTAGCTCACCAAATACTTATTTTCCACCATAATGTGCAAATAAATTCTTTCCAAATCAGAGAATGTGATTGTCTGGATTTGTTTCCACATTTTGTCTCTCATAGTTGAGGTTTCCCTATGATGACAATTACAGGCCTCTCATCTTTCTAAGTGGGAGAACTTGCACAATTGGTGGCGACTAAATACTTTTTTGCCCCACTGTATATACGCACACCATACCTGGCCAATGCTGCTGGAAGCTGGAAATCACTGCTACTACACCACTACTACCCCCCAACTACACCACTACTACACTGCTACTAAACAGCTGCTACACCACTACTATACTATTACTACAGCTCTACTCAGTGGTGTCGCTAGGGGGTGGTTTCTGGGGCTATAGCCCTAAATCTGGAGCCCATAGCCCCGAGTCTCTACAGGGGTCCCCAACCACCGGGCCACGGCCTCTCTGTAGCCAGGCCACGAGTGTAGCTGGCCGCATGACAGAGCCGGAGAGCAGAGCGTGAGAGCTGGAGAGCCAGCCAGGGGGCAGCACAGGAAAGCCGGAGAGCGGACAGACAGCACAAGAGAGGCGGCCGAAAGGCGGGCGAGAGAGAAGAGAGAGATTACTCCTTCACTGCCTGCCCTCTCTCTGGGGACCCTAATGTAAGGGGGGGGCTCTCTGGGGACCTTGATGTAAGGGGGGGGCTCTCTGGGGACCTTGATGTAAGGGGGGCTCCCTGGGGACCCTGATGTAAGGGGGGACTCCCTGGGGACCCTGATGTAAGGCACTGATAGGCCGCACTGGTGGCCCCTGATGAGGCTGTACTGATGGGCACTGATGAGGCTGCACTGATGGGTATGCTTTATGTTGATATTGTTAAAGAAGTTGTTAATATTTATTCTTGGAACTTAATTCTGCATAAAACATTTAACAGTGTCATGAGATATGATTAGGTGTGAGGTGTGTTTAGGGGTGGGGCAGGGTAGGGGTTGGGTGGGCCGAGTGGTGGCGAGTAACTTTAAAGGCCTGGCTAGTGGCTCAGGACTTGAAATTTTGAGCCCCACATTGTACATTCACATCAGTCCCTGCCCTCAAGGAGCTTACAATCTAAAGTCCCTGACTCACATTCATACAAACATGGTGAGGGCAACAATTTAGACAGGAGCCACCTGCAACTGGATTGATTGATGTAAGTATGGAGTGAATGGTGCGTGATTGTGTGTGCTAATGTACAGAGAAAAAAGGGGCGGAGCTCTAAAAGGAAAAGGTGGAGCCTAAATCGGAAGGGGTGTGGTTTACAGATGATAGGGCGTGTCTTAAACAGGATGGGGTGTGACTTTCACAGGAAGTGGTGGGTCATATTTAAATCAGGGGGTGCATGAGTTTAGTCAGGCCTAGGGCAGCACAAAACCTAAATACACCACTGGGCCCCCCCCCCCCCACCAACAAACAAAAAAATTGATATTTTCAGAAAAAATACATGAAAATGATTATTAGTGGATACAAAGTTAACATAACTTCTAAAAGATAAAACTGTATTGTGTTAATAAATAAAGTTGAGTGTGGAGGAGGGGCTCAGTCACATGGGGGCGGAGTTCTGTACGGTATGAATCGGTGTTTTGCAGCTATTACTGTGTGCAGGCAGCCGGTGTTACTCTATGGCAGGGGTAGGAAACCCGGGGCCCTCCAGCTGTTGTGGAACTACATTTCCCATGAGGCATTGCAAGGCTGGCAGTTACAATTACTCACAGAGGGATGATGGGACTTGTAGTTCTGCCACACCTGGAGGGCCCCGGGTTGCGTCCCCCTGTTCTATGGGGAGGTCTCACCTGTATGAAGACAGCCGCAGGTCGTAGTCTGAGGGGGGATTCCGGCGTATGGCGATGCTCGGTGTCCATGTCTGGGCAGGTCGAACGTATTACCTGCACACATCTTTCATTCCCTTTATGACAGATGTGTTTCTGTCCGGTGAGGTGGGTGGAGTCACATATAAGGGTCCCCATTGGCTGGTAATGAGACGCTGGGAATCTGTCACTTCGTCTTTTTTTACATCACCGTTTCGCCAACCTGCGCCGGAGCTGGAATTGTCACGATCGACCCAATAATTAGGGCTGAGATGGGCGCCCCGGTGATGGCTTAGTCACCTCGCTGTCACATCTCCGTCTAATTGGACGAGGAATAGAGGGACAGCCAAGCCGCTAATTATAGCCAATGTGATGATTGTTTTCTGATTGGCTGGCGGAGGGTGACTCGGGAAATGCCGCCATTCTGGTGTCCGTGTCTCCTCTGATCACCTCGCTGTGTGTGTGGGGGGGGGGATCTGGATCAATGACCCCTGACACACGGCGTGGGGGGAGGGGGGCGCTTCTATATTCACTCAGAAATTCATTTCTGAGACTGAAATCTCATCTCAGCTTTATTATCCTAAATCTGAAGATTAATCTGCTTCTATTTTATCTCTGCCCCCCCTCCCCCTATCAACATGCTAAAAAAGTTTTGATATTAAACCTTCCTGTTTTCATTAAATTCCTTATTTTACTCCTGGTGATGTCCTCACTGGGTCTCGGCGCTTCTCTATGCAATGCAGGCAGTTCGTGGTTGGTGGGAGGGGCTGGCCGAGGGCGGTACATAACTTCCTGTAAACATCACAGCCCCCTACATCCACCAAGTAGGTGGGCTCTTGGTGGGAGTTATGCAAATATCTGGCAGACCGATATCCCAAAAGAGGCGCTCTCTCTCCCTCTAACTCCCACGGTGCCAAGAGGAAGAACTGTCCCGGGCAATTTAATAAAAATCCTCTCTCCGCCCCTCCCACTGAACAGTGCCTATTGGGATCTGTAGTGTAAGGAGTCTATTCATCCCATTATATGGCTGCCGTCTCAAACTACAACTCCCATGAATCTCAGCGCTCTGCATACAAGTCTATGGGATTGCTCGGTTTTAGCTCTCCCCCTGCTGGCCGGAGGAGGATGGTGCAGCATAACATCAGTATCTCAATAGAGGGCGAGTAGAATAAAAGGCAAGGACTCCTTCTCCATATTGCTGTAGTCCAGGACCTGGCTACTCTGGCAATGGTCTACCAAGGTATGTAGATGAAAGGGGACCCCGTTGCACAAGCGTTAGGGGCCCCCCTACTGCCTCATCTCCAATATAAAAGCAATTCCTAGAAGAGAAGGGTAACTTCCGCTGCAATCATATAGAGGGGTCCAACTATGTTCACTTGTATTTTATCTGTTGTATGATATCACTGGATGAATGACTTTGTATTTGTTCTGGACCCCATAGCAGTCACATGGTCTGGACCCCATAGCAGTCACATGGTCTGGACCCCATAGCTGTCACATGGTCTGGGCCCCATAGCAGTCACATGGTCTGGACCCCATAGCTGTCACATGGTCTGGGCCCCATAGCTGTCACATGGTCTGGGCCCCATAGCTGTCAAATGGTCTGGGCCCCATAGCGGTCACATGGTCTGGGCCCCATAGCGGTCACATGGTCTGGGCCCCATAGCGGTCACATGGTCTGGGCCCCATAGCGGTCACATGGTCTGGGCCCCATAGCGGTCACATGGTCTGGGCCCCATAGCGGTCACATGGTCTGGGCCCCATAGCGGTCACATGGTCTGGGCCCCATAGCTGTCAAATGGTCTGGGCCCCATAGCGGTCACATGGTCTGGGCCCCATAGCGGTCACATGATCTGGGCCCCATAGCGGTCACATGATCTGGGCCCCATAGCGGTCACATGGTCTGGGCCCCATAGCGGTCACATGGTCTGGGCCCCATAGCGGTCACATGGTCTGGGCCCCATAGCGGTCACATGGTCTGGCCCCAATAGCGGTCACATGGTCTGGGCCCCAATAGCGGTCACATGGTCTGGGCCCCAATAGCGGTCACATGGTCTGGGCCCCATAGCGGTCACATGGTCTGGGCCCCATAGCTGTCAAATGGTCTGGGCCCCATAGCGGTCACATGGTCTGGGCCCCATAGCGGTCACATGGTCTGGGCCCCATAGCGGTCACATGATCTGGGCCCCATAGCGGTCACATGGTCTGGGCCCCATAGCGGTCACATGGTCTGGGCCCCATAGCGGTCACATGGTCTGGGCCCCATAGCGGTCACATGGTCTGGCCCCAATAGCGGTCACATGGTCTGGGCCCCAATAGCGGTCACATGGTCTGGGCCCCAATAGCGGTCACATGGTCTGGGCCCCATAGCGGTCACATGGTCTGGGCCCCATAGCGGTCACATGGTCTGGGCCCCATAGCGGTCACATGGTCTGGGCCCCATAGCGGTCACATGGTCTGGGCCCCATAGCGGTCACATGGTCTGGGCCCCATAGCGGTCACATGGTCTGGGCCCCATAGCGGTCACATGGTCTGGGCCCCATAGCGGTCACATGGTCTGGGCCCCATAGCGGTCACATGGTCTGGGCCCCATAGCGGTCACATGGTCTGGGCCCCATAGTGGTCACAAGTTTTGAAAATGACAGAAATATTAATTCACAGTCTGCTGCTTCAGTGTTTGTAGATCTTTTTGTTGGATGTTACTCTGGATACTGAAGTATAATCCAAATATTCCATAAGTGTCCGAGGCTTTTATAGACAATGACATGAAGTTTATGCAAAGAGTCAATATTTGCAGTGGTGACCCTTCTTTTTCTCTGCAATCCCCCCCCCCCGACATGCTGTCACTCAACTTCTGGGCCACACCCTGACTGCTGGCTGCCCCCCCCCCCCCCCCATTCTTCCATAATCAATGCTCGCAGTTTGTCTGAATTTGTGTTTTTTTGTTCCTCCGCCTCTTGAGGATTCACCACAAGTTCTCCATGGGATTAAGGTCACCAAACTCTTCTTGGACGGTTGGGAGAAGTTGATCTCGGAGGAGGTTTTTGTGCCATTCTTTATTCATGGCGGTGTGAGTGAGCCCCTCCCCCCCCACTCCCATGGCTGAGAAGCCCCCCCCCCCCCCACACATGAATGGTCTCAGGATGCATGACACCGGACTGATGTGTCCTGCTGACCCTTTTCTTCTTGGGATGCCCCAAACAATCAGAAAGGTGGATTGATCAGAGAAAAAGACTTCCCGCCAGTCCTCAGCAGTCCAATCCCTGGACCTTCTGCAGAATATCAGTCAGTCCCGGATGTTTCCCTGGAGAGAAGCGGCTTCTTTGCTGCTCTTCCTGACACCGGACCATCCCCCAAAAGTCTTCTCCTCACTGTGCGTGCCGATGGTCTCACACCTGCCTGCCGCCATTCCTGAGCAAGCCCTGCACTGGCCCCCACCCCCCCCTCTGCACTGGTGGTGCTTCGATCCCCCCACCCCCTCCTCTGCACTAGTGGTGCTTCGATCCCCCCACCCCCTCCTCTGCACTAGTGGTGCTTCGATCCCCCCACCCCCTCCTCTGCACTGGTGGTGCTTCGATCCCCCCACCCCCTCCTCTGCACTAGTGGTGCTTCGATCCCCCCACCCCCTCCTCTGCACTAGTGGTGCTTCGATCCCCCCACCCCCTCCTCTGCACTAGTGGTGCTTCGATCCCCCCACCCCCTCCTCTGCACTAGTGGTGCTTCGATCCCCCCACCCCCTCCTCTGCACTAGTGGTGCTTCGATCCCCCCACCCCCTCCTCTGCACTAGTGGTGCTTCGATCCCCCCACCCCCTCCTCTGCACTGGTGGTGCTTCGATCCCCCCACCCCCTCCTCTGCACTGGTGGTGCCCCCATCCCCTCCTCCTCTGCACTGGTGGTGCCCCCATCCCCTCCTCCTCTGCACTGGTGGTGCTTCGATACCCCCACTCCCTCCTCTGCACTGGGGGTGCTTAGATCCCCCCACCCTCTCCCCTGTACTGCTGGTGTCCCCATCTCCCCTCCACTGCACTGGTGGTGCTTCGATACCCCCCTGTACTGGTGGTGCCCCCATCCCCCCCCCTCCTCTGCACTGGTGGTGCCCCCATCCCAGAGCTGAATCCACTGTAGGAGACGGTCCTGACGCTTGCTGGACTTTCTTGGGTGCCCTGAAGCCTTCAGCCTCGTACACACGGCCGGTTTTCTCGGCAAGAAAGCTCTGCCAGCAATTTTCTTGTCGTTTCTTGCAGAGAAAACCGACCGTGTTTACGAGGCTTTCTTCACAATTGCAGTGGAAATGTTTTTTATGGAATTAAGTTCATTTTGATGGCCAAAGAGGGACTTTGCAATTAATTGCCATTCATGGGATCGCTCTTCATAATATTCTGGAATGTATGAAAATTGGCATCATAATAACGGAGGAAGCAGACTTTGTGAAAATTAATATTTGTGTCATTCTCAAAACTTTTGGCCACGGCTGTGCACCTTCTTTCCATGTAAAGGTTTTATCCTTATGTGACTTCTTGCTGGAAATAGAGAGATGGCGGCACGCCAGCCCTCCCATTATTGCTGGCAGGATCTTTGGACTTGAGTTGGTACCTGACCGCGCTGTCCTAATCCCAGCCTGCCTTTGTAGACTGCAGCCTGTCTCCGTCTCGTGCAGTTCATCATCTACCTTTGTGTGATGAATATGAAGAGCGCTGGCCTGGCACTGAGCGCGCGCCCAACAAGTGGAGGGTAATTACCAACTGGTATAGGGTTCTGGTTGTCACTAATTACCATCTGTGGTCAGGAAGATGTGCCAGGAAGTCAGGCAGAGTCTGGCACCTCCATGTAGTGAAAGAACCAAAAAATACAGCGACAGAGCAGCTGGGGAGAGCGTGTCAGCGAGCGAGAGCACCCGAGGACGCGGCGAGCCCCGAGAGCAACGCTATGCAGAAAATATGTTCATGTATGTATTCCGTGTATATGTCATAGACAGGGGTGTGTCCACAGAGAGAGACAGCCTAGGAGACTGCAGGAGCGTACCTGAGGATGAGAGGAGACACTCAGGGTACACTGGAGTCATAGTGACACAGAATGCTACAGGGTGCACCGGGGGCACAGGAAATACAGGGTGCACCGGGGGCACAGGAAATACAGGGTGCACCGGGGGCACAGGAAATACAGGGGTCACAGGAAATACAGGGTGCACCGAGATCACAGGAAATACAGGGTGCACCGGGGTCACAGGAAATACAGGGTGCACAGAGGCCACAGGAAATACAGGGTGCACCGGGGTCACAGGAAATACAGGGTGCACCGGGGGCACAGGAATCACAGGATGCACGGGGGCACAGGAAATACAGGGTGCACCGGGGTCACAGGAAATACAGGGTGCACAGGAAATACAGGGTGCACTGGGGTCATAGGAAATACAGGGTACACCGGGGGCACAGGAAATACAGGGTGCACAGGAAATACAGGGTGCACCGGGGGCACAGGAAATACAGGGTGCACCGGGGGCACAGGAAATACAGGGTGCACCGGGGGCACAGGAATCACAGGATGCACGGGGGCACAGGAAATACAGGGTGCACCGGGGTCACAGGAAATACAGGGTGCACCGGGGTCACAGGAAATACAGGGTGCACTGGGGTCATAGGAAATACAGGGTGCACCGGGGGCACAGGAATTACAGGGTGCACCGGGGGCACAGGAAATACAGGGTACACCGGGGGCACAGGAAATACAGGGTGCACAGGAAATACAGGGTGCACCGGGGGCACAGGAAATACAGGGTGCACCGGGGGCACAGGAAATACAGGGTGCACCGGGGGCACAGGAAATACAGGGTGCACCGGGGGCACAGGAAATACAGGGTGCACCGGGGGCACAGGAAATACAGGGTGCACCGGGGGCACAGGAAATACAGGGTGCACCGGGGGCACAGGAAATACAGGGTGCACCGGGGGCACAGGAAATACAGGGTGCACCGGGGTCACAGGAAATACAGGGTGCATCGGGGTCACAGGAAATACAGGGTGCACCGGAAATACAGGGTGCACCGGGGGCACAGGAAATACAGGGTGCACCGGGGGCACAGGAAATACAGGGTGCACCGGGGGCACAGGAAATACAGGGTGCACCGGGGGCACAGGAAATACAGGGTGCACCGGGGGCACAGGAAATACAGGGTGCACCGGGGGCACAGGAAATACAGGGTGCACCGGGGGCACAGGAAATACAGGGTGCACCGGGGTCACAGGAAATACAGGGTGCATCGGGGTCACAGGAAATACAGGGTGCACAGGAAATACAGGGTACACCGGGGCACAGGAAATACAGGGTGCACCGAGGTCACAGAAAATACAGGGTGCACCGGGGTCACAGGAAATACAGGGTGCACAAGAAATACAGGGTGCACCGAGGTCACAGGAAATACAGGGTGCACCGGGGGCACAGGAAATACAGGGTGCACCGGGGGCACAGGAAATACAGGGTGCACCGGGGGCACAGGAAATACAGGGTGCACAGGAAATACAGGGTGCACCGGGGGCACAGGAAATACAGGGTACACCGGGGGCACAGGAAATACAGGGTACACCGGGGGCACAGGAAATACAGGGTACACCGGGGGCACAGGAAATACAGGGTGCACCGGGGTCACAGGAAATACAGGGTGCACCGGGGTCACAGGAAATACAGGGTGCACCGGGGTCACAGGAAATACAGGGTGGTCAGGAAATACAGGGTGCACCGGGGTCACAGGAAATACAGGGTGCACCGGGGTCACAGGAAATACAGGGTGCACCGGGGTCACAGGAAATACAGGGTGCACCGGGGTCACAGGAAATACAGGGTGCACCGGGGTCACAGGAAATACAGGGTGCACCGGGGTCACAGGAAATACAGGGTGCACCGGGGTCACAGGAAATACAGGGTGAACCGGGGTCACAGGAAATACAGGGTGCACTGGGGTCACAGGAAGCTACAGGGTCCACTGGGGTCATGGGGTACATTGGGGTCAGTAGAATCACAGAATTACACAGGATGCTCTGGGATGCATTGGGGTCACTAGAGTCACTGGGTGACACAGGATGCTTTGAGACCAGTAGGTAACACTGGACGTACTTGGGTCACTGGGGACACAGGAGCCACAGGTGTCATTGGAGACATAGGGGTACCTGGTGACACAGGGGTCTCAAGGACCAACAGAGTGCCAGGAGTCACAGAGGTCATGGGAGACATGAGAGTCACAGGGGTCACTGAAGAAATAGGAGTCATAGGGGTCATTGGAGTCAAAGGTCTCACAGGGGTCACCGGAGACACAGAAGTCATAGGGGTCACTGGAGACACAGGAGTCACTGGAGACACAGGAATCACAGGGGTCACAGGGGTCACTGGCAACACAGGGGTCACTGGAGACACAGGAGTCACCGAGGCCACTGGAGACACAGAGGTCAATGGAGACACAGGAGTCACAGAGGTCAATGGAGACACAGGGGTCACAGAGGTCAAATGGAGACACAGGGGTCACAGAGGTCAAATGGAGACACAGAGGTCACATGGGTCACAGGAGTCACAGGGCTCACAGGGGTCACAGGAGTCACAGGGGTCACTGGAGACACAGGGGTCACTGGAGACACAGAGGTCAATGGAGACACAGGGGTCAGAGAGGTCAATGGAAACACAGAGGTCACTGGAAACACAGGAGTCACAGAGGTCACAGGGGTCACAGGGGTCACTGGAGACACAGGAGTCACTGGAGACACAGGAGTCACTGTCAACACAGGGGCCACTGGAGACACAGGAGTCACCGAGGCCACTGGAGACACAGGAGACACAGAGGTCAATGGAGACAGTAGTCACAGGGGTCACTGGAGACACGAGAGTCACAGTGGTCACTGGAGACACAGGAGTCACAGAGGTCACTGGAGACACAGGAGTCACCAAGGCCACTGGAGACACAGGAGACACTGAGGTCATTGGAGACAGTAGTCACAGGTGTCACTGCAGACACGGGAGTCACAGGTGTCACAGAGGTCACTGGAGACACAGGAGTCACCGAGGTAAATGGAGACAAGGGAGTCACAAGTGTCACTGGAGACACAAGAGTCACAGAGGTCAATGGAGACACAGGAGTCACCGAGGTAAATTGAGACAAGGGAGACACAAGAGTCACAGAGGTCAATGGAGACACAGGGGTCACTGGAGACACGGGAGTCACTGGAGACACAGGAGACAAAGGGGTCACTGGAGACACAGGGGTCACTGGAGACACAGGTGACACAGAGGTCACTGGAGAAACAGGTGTCACTGGAGACACAGGAGTCACTGGAGACAAAGGAGACACAGGGGTCACTGGAGACACAGAGGTCAATGAAGACACAGGAGATACTGGAGACACAGAAGTCACTAGAGACACAGGGGTCACTGGAGATACAGGAGACACAGGGGTCACTGGAGACACAGGAGACCCAGGGGTCACTGGAGACCCAGGAGATACTGGTGTCACCGGAGACACTGGAGAAAGAGGGGTCACTGGGGTCACTGGAGTCACTGGAGACACTGGAGTTACTGGAGTCACTGGAGACACAAGAGACACAAGAGACACAAGAGACACAAGAGACACAAGAGACACAAGAGACACAAGAGACACAGGAGACACAAGAGACACAAGAGACACAAGAGACACAAGAGACACAGGAGACACAGGAGACACAGGAGACACTGGAGACACTGGAGACACTGGAGACACTGGAGACACAGGAGACACAGGAGACACAAGAGACACAAGAGACACAAGAGACACAAGAGACACTGGAGACACAAGAGACACAAGAGACACAAGAGACACTGGAGACACTGGAGACACAAGAGACACAAGAGACACAAGAGACACTGGAGACACAAGAGACACAAGAGACACAAGAGACACTGGAGACACTGGAGACACATGAGACACATGAGACACTGGAGACACTGGAGACACATGAGACACACTAGAGACACTGGAGACACAGGGGTCACTGGAGACACTGGAGACAGAGGGGTCACTGGAGACACAGGTGTTACAGGAGACACTGGAGAAACAGGAGACACAGGGGTCACTGGAGACACAGGGGTCACTGGAGACACAGGGGTCACAGGGGTCACTGGAGACACAGGGGTCACAGGGGTCACTGGGGACACAGGGGTCACTGGAGACACAGGGGTCACAGGGGTCACTGGGGACACAGGGGTCACTGGAGACACAGGGGTCACTGGAGACACATGAGACACAAGAGACACAAGAGACACTGGAGACACAAGAGACACATGAGACACTGGAGACACAAGAGACACTGGAGACACAAGAGACACAAGAGACACAAGAGACACAAGAGACACAAGAGACACAAGAGACACTCGAGACACATGAGACACTGGAGACACAAGAGACACTGGAGACACTGGAGACACAAGAGACACAAGAGACACAAGAGACACTCGAGACACATGAGACACATGAGACACATGAGACACTGGAGACACATGAGACACACTAGAGACACTGGAGACACAGGGGTCACTGGAGACACAGGGGTCACTGGAGACAGAGGGGTCACTGGAGACACAGGGGTCACTGGAGACAGAGGGGTCACTGGAGACACAGGGGTCACTGGAGACACAGGGGTCACTGGAGACACAGGGGACACAGGGGTCACTGGGGACACAGGGGTCACTGGGGACACAGGGGACACTGGAGACACAGGGGTCACAGGGGTCACAGGGGTCACAGGGGTCACAGGGGTCACTGGGGACACAGGGGTCACTGGAGACACAGGGGTCACTGGAGACACATGAGACACAAGAGACACAAGAGACACAAGAGACACTGGAGACACAAGAGACACTGGAGACACATGAGACACATGAGACACTGGAGACACAAGAGACACTGGAGACACAAGAGACACAAGAGACACAAGAGACACAAGAGACACAAGAGACACAAGAGACACTCGAGACACATGAGACACTGGAGACACAAGAGACACTGGAGACACTGGAGACACAAGAGACACAAGAGACACAAGAGACACTCGAGACACATGAGACACATGAGACACTGGAGACACTGGAGACACATGAGACACACTAGAGACACTGGAGACACAGGGGTCACTGGAGACACAGGGGTCACTGGAGACACAGGGGTCACTGGAGACAGAGGGGTCACTGGAGACACAGGGGTCACTGGAGACACAGGGGTCACTGGAGACACAGGGGACACAGGGGTCACTGGGGTCACAGGGGTCACTGGGGACACAGGGGTCACTGGAGACACAGGGGTCACAGGGGTCACTGGGGACACAGGGGTCACTGGAGACACAGGGGTCACTGGAGACACATGAGACACAAGAGACACAAGAGACACTGGAGACACAAGAGACACTGGAGACACATGAGACACATGAGACACTGGAGACACAAGAGACACTGGAGACACAAGAGACACAAGAGACACAAGAGACACAAGAGACACAAGAGACACTCGAGACACATGAGACACTGGAGACACAAGAGACACTGGAGACACTGGAGACACAAGAGACACAAGAGACACAAGAGACACTCGAGACACTCGAGACACATGAGACACATGAGACACTGGAGACACTGGAGACACATGAGACACACTAGAGACACTGGAGACACAGGGGTCACTGGAGACACAGGGGTCACTGGAGACACAGGGGTCACTGGAGACACAGGGGTCACTGGAGACAGAGGGGTCACTGGAGACACAGGGGTCACTGGAGACACAGGGGTCACTGGAGACACAGGGGACACAGGGGTCACTGGGGACACAGGGGTCACTGGGGACACAGGGGACACTGGAGACACTGGAGACACAGGGGTCACTGGAGACACATGAGACACAAGAGACACAAGAGACACTGGAGACACATGAGACACTGGAGACACATGAGACACAAGAGACACTGGAGACACTGGAGACACAAGAGACACAAGAGACACAAGAGACACAAGAGACACAAGAGACACTGGAGACACTGGAGACACATGAGACACTGGAGACACATGAGACACACTAGAGACACTGGAGACACAGGGGTCACTGGAGACACAGGGGTCACTGGAGACACAGGGGTCACTGGAGACACAGGGGTCACTGGAGACACTGGAGACACAGGGGTCACTGGAGACACAGGGGTCACAGGGGTCACTGGAGACACAGGGGACACAGGGGTCACTGGGGACACAGGGGTCACTGGGGACACAGGGGTCACTGGGGACACAGGGGACACTGGAGACACAGGGGTCACTGGAGACACAGGGGTCACTGGAGACACTGGAGACACAGGGGTCACTGGAGACACAGGGGACACTGGAGACACAGGGGACACTGGAGACACAGGGGTCACAGGGGTCACTGGAGACACAGGGGTCACTGGAGACACAGGGGTCAGGCAAGCTTTCAGTGTTTGGAGTTCTTCCTTCAATCTGACCTTCAGGATAATAAATCCATCGGTCATGTGACTTCTTCTAGAATCTCCCTCCAGAGTAATTCAGTGGGAGACATCCTGTAATAAAGACCGCCCACTGCTGCTCTCTCTCCTTGTACAGGGGTACTGGTCTTGTCTCCGCCCTTCCTGTAGTGGGTGGAGCCTGCTGGGCCCCTCCCACAGTTCTGCTCTCTCTCCTTGTACAGGAGAACTGGTCTTGTCTCAGCCCCTCCTGTAGTGGGTGGATCCTGCTGGGCCCCTCCCACATCTCTGCTCTCTGCACTGGCTATGTACAGCCCAGTGATGATGTCACTGCTACTCTTACACGGTAATATCTGGGTTTGTACCGCCATCCGGTGCTCAGAGAGTGGAGGGTGATGAGAAATAAAATAAAATGAAGATATTTTTGCCTGGAGTTCAGCTTTCACCTCCCGTTAATCCCGGGAATTGATTTCCGCTCCGATGAAAATCAGACGACGGGAAAAGAATTGTTTACCAATTCGGATATTTCTGCATTTTCTTTCCACTGCATTAGTTTTATTTTACATGTTTATTTTCCGCTCCTGTGACTCGGCGCGCCGGATCGTCACCGTCCGTTCCAAGTTCTCCCACATTCATCATCGGAAGGACGCGCGTCTTGCGGGATGATAAAAAAACACTTTATTCAGATTCATCGCAAGACTCCCAGCGAGCCGCCGCCGTCAGCGAGACGTTTCATCTCCTCGGCCGGATCTCTGATAGCGAGACAAACGAGACCTTCAAAGTGGAGCGGACTGGAACCCGGCGACGCGTTTCAGGACCATGAGAGACGCCTTCTGCTACGAGTTCACCGCCACTCCGCCAAAGGTCCTTTCTAGTCAAACAATGGCGGAGGGCGCTCGGCCTGCATACACTTATAGGGGGCGCTCGGCCTGCATACACTTATAGAGGGCGCTCGGCCTGCATACACTTATAGAGGGCGCTCGGCCTGCATACACTTATAGGGAGCGCTCGGCCTGCATACACTTATAGAGGGCGCTCGGCCTGCATACACTTATAGGGGGCGCTCGGCCTGCATACACTTATAGAGGGCGCTCGGCCTGCATACACTTATAGGGGGCGCTCGGCCTGCATACACTTATAGAGGGCGCTCGGCCTGCATACACTTATAGAGGGCGCTCGGCCTGCATACACTTATAGAGGGCGCTCGGCCTGCATACACTTATAGAGGGCGCTCGGCCTGCATACACTTATAGAGGGCGCTCGGCCTGCATACACTTATAGGGAGCGCTCGGCCTGCATACACTTATAGAGGGCGCTCGGCCTGCATACACTTATAGGGGGCGCTCGGCCTGCATACACTTATAGAGGGCGCTCGGCCTGCATACACTTATAGGGGGCGCTCGGCCTGCATACACTTATAGAGGGCGCTCGGCCTGCATACACTTATAGAGGGCGCTCGGCCTGCATACACTTATAGAGGGCGCTCGGCCTGCATACACTTATAGAGGGCGCTCGGCCTGCATACACTTATAGAGGGCGCTCGGCCTGCATACACTTATAGAGGGCGCTCGGCCTGCATACACTTATAGGGAGCGCTCGGCCTGCATACACTTATAGGGAGCGCTCGGCCTGCATACACTTATAGGGAGCGCTCGGCCTGCATACACTTATAGGGGGCGCTCGGCCTGCATACACTTATAGAGGGCGCTCGGCCTGCATACACTTATAGAGGGCGCTCGGCCTGCATACACTTATAGAGGGCGCTCGGCCTGCATACACTTATAGGGGGCGCTCGGCCTGCATACACTTATAGGGGGCGCTCGGCCTGCATACACTTATAGGGAGCGCTCGGCCTGCATACACTTATAGGGGGCGCTCGGCCTGCATACACTTATAGGGAGCGCTCGGCCTGCATACACTTATAGAGGGCGCTCGGCCTGCATACACTTATAGGGGGCGCTCGGCCTGCATACACTTATAGGGGGCGCTCGGCCTGCATACACTTATAGGGGGCGCTCGGCCTGCATACACTTATAGAGGGCGCTCTGCCTGCATACACTTATAGGGAGCGCTCGGCCTGCATACACTTATAGAGGGCGCTCGGCCTGCATACACTTATAGAGGGCGCTCGGCCTGCATACACTTATAGAGGGCGCTCGGCCTGCATACACTTATAGAGGGCGCTCGGCCTGCATACACTTATAGAGGGCGCTCGGCCTGCATACACTTACAGGGAGCGCTCGGCCTGCATACACTTATAGAGGGCGCTCGGCCTGCATACACTTATAGAGGGCGCTCGGCCTGCATACACTTATAGAGGGCGCTCGGCCTGCATACACTTATAGAGGGGCGCTCGGCCTGCATACACTTATAGGGGGCGCTCAGCCTGCATACACTTATAGAGGGCACTCGGCCTGCATACACTTATAGAGGGCGCTCGGCCTGCATACACTTATAGAGGGCGCTCGGCCTGCATACACTTATAGAGGGCGCTCGGCCTGCATACACTTATAGAGGGCGCTCGGCCTGCATACACTTATAGAGGGCGCTCGGCCTGCATACACTTATAGGGGGCGCTCGGCCTGCATACACTTATAGGGGGCGCTCGGCCTGCATACACTTATAGAGGGCGCTCGGCCTGCATACACTTATAGAGGGCGCTCGGCCTGCATACACTTATAGAGGGCGCTCGGCCTGCATACACTTATAGGGGGCGCTCGGCCTGCATACACTTATAGGGGGCGCTCGGCCTGCATACACTTATAGAGGGCGCTCGGCCTGCATACACTTATAGGGAGCGCTCGGCCTGCATACACTTATAGAGGGCGCTCGGCCTGCATACACTTATAGGGGGCGCTCGGCCTGCATACACTTATAGGGGGCGCTCGGCCTGCATACACTTATAGGGGGCGCTCGGCCTGCATACACTTATAGGGGGCGCTCGGCCTGCATACACTTATAGGGAGCGCTCGGCCTGCATACACTTATAGAGGGCGCTCGGCCTGCATACACTTATAGAGGGCGCTCGGCCTGCATACACTTATAGAGGGCGCTCGGCCTGCATACACTTATAGAGGGCGCTCGGCCTGCATACACTTATAGAGGGCGCTCGGCCTGCATACACTTATAGGGGGCGCTCGGCCTGCATACACTTATAGAGGGCGCTCGGCCTGCATACACTTATAGAGGGCGCTCGGCCTGCATACACTTATAGAGGGCGCTCGGCCTGCATACACTTATAGAGGGCGCTCGGCCTGCATACACTTATAGAGGGCGCTCGGCCTGCATACACTTATAGAGGGCGCTCGGCCTGCATACACTTATAGAGGGCGCTCGGCCTGCATACACTTATAGAGGGCGCTCGGCCTGCATACACTTATAGAGGGCGCTCGGCCTGCATACACTTATAGAGGGCGCTCGGCCTGCATACACTTATAGGGGGCGCTCGGCCTGCATACACTTATAGGGAGCGCTCGGCCTGCATACACTTATAGGGAGCGCTCGGCCTGCATACACTTATAGAGGGCGCTCGGCCTGCATACACTTATAGGGAGCGCTCGGCCTGCATACACTTATAGGGGGCGCTCGGCCTGCATACACTTATAGAGGGCGCTCGGCCTGCATACACTTATAGAGGGCGCTCGGCCTGCATACACTTATAGGGAGCGCTCGGCCTGCATACACTTATAGAGGGCGCTCGGCCTGCATACACTTATAGAGGGCGCTCGGCCTGCATACACTTATAGAGGGCGCTCGGCCTGCATACACTTATAGGGGGCGCTCGGCCTGCATACACTTATAGAGGGCGCTCGGCCTGCATACACTTATAGGGAGCGCTCGGCCTGCATACACTTATAGGGGGCGCTCGGCCTGCATACACTTATAGGGGGCGCTCGGCCTGCATACACTTATAGGGGGCGCTCGGCCTGCATACACTTATAGGGGGCGCTCGGCCTGCATACACTTATAGGGGGCGCTCGGCCTGCATACACTTATAGGGGGCGCTCGGCCTGCATACACTTATAGGGGGCGCTCGGCCTGCATACACTTATAGGGGGCGCTCGGCCTGCATACACTTATAGGGGGCGCTCGGCCTGCATACACTTATAGGGGGCGCTCGGCCTGCATACACTTATAGGGGGCGCTCGGCCTGCATACACTTATAGGGGGCGCTCGGCCTGCATACACTTATAGAGGGCGCTCGGCCTGCATACACTTATAGAGGGCGCTCGGCCTGCATACACTTATAGAGGGCGCTCGGCCTGCATACACTTATAGGCGGCGCTCGGCCATGTAGTAGAGGTGTAGTAACAGTGTAGCAGAGGGATAGTAGCAGTGTAGTAGAGGAGTAGTAGAGGTGTAGTAGACGGGTTGTAGAGGTGTAGTAGAGGGGTACTAGCAGTGTAGTATAGGGGTATTAGAGGGGTAGTAGCAGTGTAGTAGAGGGGTAGTAGCAGTGTAGTAGAGGGGTAGTAGCAGTGTAGTAGAGGGGTAGTAGCAGTGTAGTAGAGGGGTAGTAGCGGTGTAGTAGAGGGGTAATAGAGATGTAGTAGAGGGGTACTAGCAGTGTAGTATAGGGGTAGTAGAGATGTAGTAGAGGGGTACTAGCAGTGTAGTAGAGGGGTAGTAGCAGTGTAGTAGAGGGGTAGTAGCAGTGTAGTAGAGGGGTAGTAGCAGTGTAGTAGAGGGGTAGTAGCAGTGTAGTAGAGGGGTAGTAGCGGGGTAGTAGAGGGGTAGTAGCGGTGTAGTAGAGGGGTAATAGAGATGTAGTAGAGGGGTACTAGCAGTGTAGTATAGGGGTAGTAGAGGGGTAGTAGCGGTGTAGTATAGGGGTAGTAGAGATGTAGTAGAGGGGTACTAGCAGTGTAGTATAGGGGTAGTAGCAGTGTAGTAGAGGGGTAGTAGCAGTGTAGTAGAGGGGTAGTAGCAGTGTAGTAGAGGGGTAGTAGCAGTGTAGTAGAGGGGTAGTAGAGATGTAGTAGAGGGGTACTAGCAGTGTAGTATAGGGGTAGTAGCAGTGTAGTAGAGGGGTAGTAGCAGTGTAGTAGAGGGGTAGTAGAGATGTAGTAGAGGGGTACTAGCAGTGTAGTATAGGGGTAGTAGCAGTGTAGTAGAGGGGTAGTAGCAGTGTAGTAGAGGGGTAGTAGCAGTGTAGTAGAGGGGTAGTAGCAGTGTAGTAGAGGGGTAGTAGCAGTGTAGTAGAGGGGTAATAGAGATGTAGTAGAGGGGTACTAGCAGTGTAGTATAGGGGTAGTAGAGATGTAGTAGAGGGGTACTAGCAGTGTAGTATAGGGGTAGTAGAGGTGTAGTAGAGGGGTACTAGCGGTGTAGTATAGGAATAGTAGAGGGGTACTAGCGGTGTAGTAGGGGGGTAGTAGAGGGGTAGTAGCAGTGTAGTATAGGGGTAGTAGAGGGGTACTAGCGGTGTAGTAGAGGTGTAGTAGGGGGGGTAGTAGAGGGGTAGTAGCAGTGTAGTATAGGGGTAGTAGAGGTGTAGTAGAGGGGTACTAGCGGTGTAGTATAGGGGTAGTAGAGGTGTAGTAGAGGGGTAGTAGCAGTGTAGTATAGGGGTAGTAGAGGTGTAGTAGAGGGGTACTAGCAGTGTAGTATAGGGGTAGTAGAGGTGTAGTAGAGGGGTAGTAGCAGTGTAGTATAGGGGTAGTAGAGGTGTAGTAGAGGGGTAGTAGCAGTGTAGTATAGGGGTAGTAGAGGTGTAGTAGAGGGGTACTAGCGGTGTAGTAGAGGGGTAGTAGAGGTGTAGTAGAGGGGTAGTAGCAGTGTAGTATAGGGGTAGTAGAGGTGTAGTAGAGGGGTACTAGCGGTGTAGTAGAGGTGTAGTAGGGGGGGTAGTAGAGGTGTAGTAGAGGGGTAGTAGCAGTGTAGTATAGGGGTAGTAGAGGTGTAGTAGAGGGGTACTAGCGGTGTAGTATAGGAATAGTAGAGGGGTACTAGCGGTGTAGTAGGGGGGTAGTAGAGGGGTAGTAGCAGTGTAGTATAGGGGTAGTAGAGGTGTAGTAGAGGGGTACTAGCGGTGTAGTAGAGGTGTAGTAGAGGGGTAGTAGCAGTGTAGTATAGGGGTAGTAGAGGTGTAGTAGAGGGGTACTAGCGGTGTATTATAGGAATAGTAGAGGGGTACTAGCGGTGTAGTAGGGGGGTAGTAGAGGGGTAGTAGCAGTGTAGTATAGGGGTAGTAGAGGGGTACTAGCAGTGTAGTATAGGGGTAGTAGCAGTGTAGTAGAGGGGTAGTAGCAGTGTAGTAGAGGGGTAGTAGCGGGGTAGTAGAGGGGTAGTAGCGGTGTAGTAGAGGGGTAATAGAGATGTAGTAGAGGGGTACTAGCAGTGTAGTATAGGGGTAGTAGAGATGTAGTAGAGGGGTACTAGCAGTGTAGTATAGGGGTAGTAGCAGTGTAGTAGAGGGGTAGTAGCAGTGTAGTAGAGGGGTAGTAGCAGTGTAGTAGAGGGGTAGTAGCAGTGTAGTAGAGGGGTAGTAGCAGTGTAGTAGAGGGGTAGTAGCAGTGTAGTAGAGGGGTACTGGCAGTGTAGTATAGGGGTAGTAGAGATGTAGTAGAGGGGTACTAGCAGTGTAGTATAGGGGTAGTAGAGATGTAGTAGAGGGGTACTAGCAGTGTAGTATAGGGGTAGTAGCAGTGTAGTAGAGGGGTAGTAGCAGTGTAGTAGAGGGGTAGTAGCAGTGTAGTAGAGGGGTAGTAGCAGTGTAGTAGAGGGGTACTAGCAGTGTAGTATAGGGGTAGTAGAGATGTAGTAGAGGGGTACTAGCAGTGTAGTATAGGGGTAGTAGAGATGTAGTAGAGGGGTACTAGCAGTGTAGTATAGGGGTAGTAGCAGTGTAGTAGAGGGATAGTAGAGGTGTAGCAGTGGTGTCTACTTCAGTGATATCCAGAGGCCAAGCTGGCCCAATACAACTGTGTAAACATATTTCATATCTTGAACTCTTTTTTAATCTTTATTAATCACTTGAACCCCTAACCTTACCATTGTATTACAGCCGACATATAGAGCCGGTAGTAGTAGAGGGGTACTAGCAGTGTAGTATAGGGGTAGTAGAGGTGTAGTAGAGGGGTACTAGCAGTGTAGTAGAGGTGTAGTAGAGGTGTAGTAGAGGGGTAGTAGCAGTGTAGTAGGGGGGTAGTAGAGGGGTACTAGCAGTGTAGTAGAGGGGTACTAGCAGTGTAGTATAGGGGTAGTAGAGGTGTAGTAGAGGGGTAGTAGCAGTGTAGTATAGGGGTAGTAGAGGGGTACTAGCAGTGTAGTATAGGGGTAGTAGAGGTGTAGTAGAGGGGTAGTAGCAGTGTAGTATAGGGGTAGTAGAGGTGTAGTAGAGGGGTACTAGCGGTGTAGTAGAGGTGTAGTAGGGGGGTAGTAGAGGGGTAGTAGCAGTGTAGTATAGGGGTAGTAGAGGTGTAGCAGAGGGGTACTAGCGGTGTAGTAGGGGGGTAGTAGAGGTGTAGTAGGGGGGGGGGGTAGTAGAGGTGTAGTAGAGGGGTAGTAGCAGTGTAGTATAGGGGTAGTAGAGGTGTAGTAGAGGGGTACTAGCGGTGTAGTATAGGAATAGTAGAGGGGTACTAGCGGTGTAGTAGGGGGGTAGTAGAGGGGTAGTAGCAGTGTAGTATAGGGGTAGTAGAGGGGTACTAGCAGTGTAGTATAGGGGTAGTAGAGGTGTAGTAGAGGGGTAGTAGCAGTGTAGTATAGGGGTAGTAGAGGTGTAGTAGAGGGGTAGTAGCAGTGTAGTATAGGGGTAGTAGAGGTGTAGTAGAGGTGTACTAGCGGTGTAGTAGAGGTGTAGTAGGGGGGGTAGTAGAGGTGTAGTAGAGGGGTAGTAGCATTGTAGTATAGGGGTAGTAGAGGTGTAGTAGAGGGGTACTAGCAGTGTAGTAGAGGTGTAGTGGGGGGGTAGTAGAGGTGTAGTAGAGGGGTAGTAGCAGTGTAGTATAGGGGTAGTAGAGGTGTAGTAGAGGGGTACTAGCGGTGTAGTATAGGAATAGTAGAGGGGTACTAGCGGTGTAGTAGGGGGGTAGTAGAGGGGTAGTAGCAGTGTAGTATAGGGGTAGTAGAGGTGTAGTAGAGGGGTACTAGCAGTGTAGTAGAGGTGTAGTAGGGGGGGTAGTAGAGGGGTAGTAGCAGTGTAGTATAGGGGTAGTAGAGGTGTAGTAGAGGGGTACTAGCGGTGTAGTATAGGAATAGTAGAGGGGTACTAGCGGTGTAGTAGGGGGGTAGTAGAGGGGTAGTAGCAGTGTAGTATAGGGGTAGTAGAGGTGTAGTAGAGGGGTACTAGCAGTGTAGTATAGGGGTAGTAGAGGTGTAGTAGAGGGGTACTAGCAGTGTAGTAGAGGTGTAGTAGAGGTGTAGTAGAGGGGTAGTAGCAGTGTAGTAGGGGGGTAGTAGAGGGGTACTAGCAGTGTAGTAGAGGGGTACTAGCAGTGTAGTATAGGGGTAGTAGAGGTGTAGTAGAGGGGTAGTAGCAGTGTAGTATAGGGGTAGTAGAGGGGTACTAGCAGTGTAGTATAGGGGTAGTAGAGGTGTAGTAGAGGGGTAGTAGCAGTGTAGTATAGGGGTAGTAGAGGTGTAGTAGAGGGGTACTAGCGGTGTAGTAGAGGTGTAGTAGAGGTGTAGTAGAGGGGTAGTAGCAGTGTAGTATAGGGGTAGTAGAGGTGTAGCAGAGGGGTACTAGCGGTGTAGTAGGGGGGTAGTAGAGGTGTAGTAGGGGGGGGGGGTAGTAGAGGTGTAGTAGAGGGGTAGTAGCAGTGTAGTATAGGGGTAGTAGAGGTGTAGTAGAGGGGTACTAGCGGTGTAGTATAGGAATAGTAGAGGGGTACTAGCGGTGTAGTAGGGGGGTAGTAGAGGGGTAGTAGCAGTGTAGTATAGGGGTAGTAGAGGGGTACTAGCAGTGTAGTATAGGGGTAGTAGAGGTGTAGTAGAGGGGTAGTAGCAGTGTAGTATAGGGGTAGTAGAGGTGTAGTAGAGGGGTAGTAGCAGTGTAGTATAGGGGTAGTAGAGGTGTAGTAGAGGTGTACTAGCGGTGTAGTAGAGGTGTAGTAGGGGGGGTAGTAGAGGTGTAGTAGAGGGGTAGTAGCATTGTAGTATAGGGGTAGTAGAGGTGTAGTAGAGGGGTACTAGCAGTGTAGTAGAGGTGTAGTGGGGGGGTAGTAGAGGTGTAGTAGAGGGGTAGTAGCAGTGTAGTATAGGGGTAGTAGAGGTGTAGTAGAGGGGTACTAGCGGTGTAGTATAGGAATAGTAGAGGGGTACTAGCGGTGTAGTAGGGGGGTAGTAGAGGGGTAGTAGCAGTGTAGTATAGGGGTAGTAGAGGTGTAGTAGAGGGGTACTAGCAGTGTAGTAGAGGTGTAGTAGGGGGGGTAGTAGAGGGGTAGTAGCAGTGTAGTATAGGGGTAGTAGAGGTGTAGTAGAGGGGTACTAGCGGTGTAGTATAGGAATAGTAGAGGGGTACTAGCGGTGTAGTAGGGGGGTAGTAGAGGGGTAGTAGCAGTGTAGTATAGGGGTAGTAGAGGTGTAGTAGAGGGGTACTAGCAGTGTAGTATAGGGGTAGTAGAGGTGTAGTAGAGGGGTAGTAGCAGTGTAGTATAGTGGTAGTAGAGGTGTAGTAGAGGGGTACTAGCGGTGTAGTAGAGGGGTAGTAGAGGTGTAGTAGAGGGGTAGTAGCAGTGTAGTATAGGGGTAGTAGAGGTGTAGTAGAGGGGTACTAGCGGTGTAGTAGAGGGGTACTAGCGGTGTAGTAGAGGTGTAGTAGGGGGGGTAGTAGAGGTGTAGTAGAGGGGTAGTAGCAGTGTAGTATAGGGGTAGTAGAGGTGTACTAGCGGTGTAGTATAGGAATAGTAGAGGGGTACTAGCGGTGTAGTAGGGGGGTAGTAGAGGGGTAGTAGCAGTGTAGTATAGGGGTAGTAGAGGTGTAGTAGAGGGGTACTAGCGGTGTAGTAGAGGTGTAGTAGAGGGGTAGTAGCAGTGTAGTATAGGGGTAGTAGAGGTGTAGTAGAGGGGTACTAGCGGTGTAGTATAGGAATAGTAGAGGGGTACTAGCGGTGTAGTAGGGGGTAGTAGAGGGGTAGTAGCAGTGTAGTATAGGGGTAATATTGGACATTCTCCTATCTAGCCAGCAGGTGGCGCTCAGCTCTTTGTGTCGGGTGTTCATCTCCTTTCCAGACAGTTGAAGAAAAAGTTTAGATAACTCAATAGCTAAAGCTGAGATTTACCCATCAAAGTGAATGTCTCATCCAGTGACTGCAATCAAGTGAATGAAAGTCACCCAACCCCCAAATATTCACATTATAACCAATCCTTCCCGTATTAAAGGGGACCTCCGCAGACACATACTCACAGCTTACACTTTCATTCCATAACATTGTAATAATAATACAAACAAAAAGTATTACTGACGATCCAATATTAGGTTACTTGGAAAACCTCCTCTCATGTTGTGTCTCTTTCCACAACTTCCTGGACCCCCAGCATGCTTTGCAGCTTCTCCTCCATTTCTAAGGACTTCATATCCCATGTTACCTTGTTGTTTCCTGTTCTGACTCCGCCTCCTGAAACTCCACCCCTCAGAAGGTGACTACTCACAGGGCATCTGAAGTCCATGCACTGGAGCTGATCTGAGATCTGAAGTCCATGCACTGGAGCTGATCTGAGATCTGAAGTCCATGCATTGGAGCTGATCTGAGATCTGAAGTCCATGCACTGGAGCTGATGTGAGATCTGAAGTCCATGCATTGGAGCTGATCTGAGGTCCATGCACTGGAGCTGATCTGAGATCTGAAGTCCATGCATTGAAGCTGATCTGAGATCTGAAGTCCATGCATTGGAGCTGATCTGAGATCTGAAGTCCATGCATTGAAGCTGATCTGAGATCTGAAGTCCATGCATTGGAGCTGATCTGAGATCTGAAGTCCATGCATTGGAGCTGATCTGAGATCTGAAGTCCATGCACTGGAGCTGATCTGAGATCTGAAGTCCATGCACTGGAGCTGATCTGAGATCTGAAGTCCATGCACTGGAGCTGATGTGAGATCTGAAGTCCATGCACTGGAGCTGATCTGAGATCTGAAGTCCATGCACTGGAGCTGATCTGAGATCTGAAGTCCATGCATTGGAGCTGATCTGAGATCTGAAGTCCATGCACTGGAGCTGATCTGAGATCTGAAGTCCATGCACTGGAGCTGATCTGAGATCTGAAGTCCATGCACTGGAGCTGATGTGAGATCTGAAGTCCATGCACTGGAGCTGATCTGAGATCTGAAGTCCATGCACTGGAGCTGATCTGAGATCTGAAGTCCATGCACTGGAGCTGATGTGAGATCTGAAGTCCATGCATTGAAGCTGATCTGAGATCTGAAGTCCATGCACTGGAGCTGATGTGAGATCTGAAGTCCATGCACTGGAGCTGATGTGAGATCTGAAGTCCATGCACTGGAGCTGATGTGAGATCTGAAGTCCATGCATTGGAGCTGATCTGAGATCTGAAGTCCATGCATTGAAGCTGATCTGAGATCTGAAGTCCATGCATTGGAGCTGATCTGAGATCTGAAGTCCATGCATTGGAGCTGATCTGAGATCTGAAGTCCATGCACTGGAGCTGATGTGAGATCTGAAGTCCATGCACTGGAGCTGATCTGAGATCTGAAGTCCATGCACTGGAGCTGATGTGAGATCTGAAGTCCATGCACTGGAGCTGATGTGAGATCTGAAGTCCATGCACTGGAGCTGATCTGAGATCTGAAGTCCATGCATTGGAGCTGATCTGAGATCTGAAGTCCATGCACTGGAGCTGATGTGATATCTGAAGTCCATGCACTGGAGCTGATCTGAGATTTGAAGTCCATGCATTGGGGCTGATCTGAGATTTGAAGTCCATGCACTGGAGCTGATCTGAGATCTGAAGTCCATGCACTGGAGCTGATGTGAGATCTGAAGTCCATGCACTGGAGCTGATGTGAGATCTGAAGTCCATACATTGAAGCTGATCTGAGATCTGAAGTCCATGCATTGAAGCTGATCTGAGATCTGAAGTCCATGCATTGGAGCTGATCTGAGATCTGAAGTCCATGCATTGGAGCTGATCTGAGATCTGAAGTCCATGCATTGGAGCTGATCTGAGATCTGAAGTCCATGCATTGGAGCTGATCTGAGATCTGAAGTCCATGCATTGGAGCTGATCTGAGATCTGAAGTCCATGCATTGGAGCTGATCTGAGGTCTGAAGGCGCATGCACTGGAGCTGATCTGAGATTTGAAGTCCATGCATTGGGGCTGATCTGAGATTTGAAGCCCATGCATTGGAGCTGATCTGAGATCTGAAGTCCATGCATTGGAGCTGATCTGAGATCTGAAGTCCATGCATTGGAGCTGATCTGAGATCTGAAGTCCATGCACTGGAGCTGATCTGAGATTTGAAGTCCATGCATTGGGGCTGATCTGAGATTTGAAGTCCATGCACTGGAGCTGATCTGAGATCTGAAGTCCATGCACTGGAGCTGATGTGAGATCTGAAGTCCATGCACTGGAGCTGATGTGAGATCTGAAGTCCATACATTGAAGCTGATCTGAGATCTGAAGTCCATGCATTGAAGCTGATCTGAGATCTGAAGTCCATGCATTGGAGCTGATCTGAGATCTGAAGTCCATGCATTGGAGCTGATCTGAGATCTGAAGTCCATGCATTGGAGCTGATCTGAGATCTGAAGTCCATGCATTGGAGCTGATCTGAGATCTGAAGTCCATGCATTGGAGCTGATCTGAGATCTGAAGTCCATGCATTGGAGCTGATCTGAGGTCTGAAGGCGCATGCACTGGAGCTGATCTGAGATTTGAAGTCCATGCATTGGGGCTGATCTGAGATTTGAAGCCCATGCATTGGAGCTGATCTGAGATCTGAAGTCCATGCATTGGAGCTGATCTGAGATCTGAAGTCCATGCATTGGAGCTGATCTGAGATTTCAAGTCCATGCATTGGAGCTGATCTGAGATTTCAAGTCCATGCATTGGAGCTGATCTGAGATCTGAAGTCCATGCATTGGAGCTGATCTGAGATCTGAAGTCCATGCATTGGAGCTGATCTGAGATTTGAAGTCCATGCATTGGAGCTGATCTGAGGTCTGAAGGCGCATGCACTGGAGCTGATCTGAGATTTGAAGTCCATGCATTGGGGCTGATCTGAGATTTGAAGTCCATGCATTGGAGCTGATCTGAGGTCTGAATGCGCATGCCCTGAGGGTAATCTGAAGCCATGCATTGGTGCACATGAACACGTTTTCTTTGCACAGAAGTTACTTCTCAATCACACCGATAGTTGCGCTGTTATCAAGTTAAACACAATTATTATGTAAGTTGCTACAAGCAGTACAACTCTGAGTGCAAACATGAAACAACTGCGACTACAACCCGCGATTGTCAGCGGTGCGCCGGCCGGGTATCTAATGCTGGTGAACATCGCTCACACTTACCCATTATCTGCAACTGCAGGGGATCGCTTTTCAGAGTGCAGCTGAGCAGCCACTGTCAGGTGTTCAGGGGACGATCCTGCCGCCTTCTGAACGTCTGTTGTTTTTTTTGCTGAACGGGATTTTCATTGGGACTAATTTACCGCAGAAGTACACCAAGTGTTTGGCTCGTGGCGCGGCCCCATTGACCTGAATGGCTGACGTGTCGCGTTCTATTTGCTGTGACACAAAACAACATGTGATCAGCTCCCTCTGGCTGTAAGCTTTGTGTGGGGGATGATAAAACTGCAGCTCAGCCGCCTGTTTTTACTGCCCCCGGCCACTCATGTGAAGAAGATTGCTGGCCCCTGAGCTAGCTGAAGAACCACAAGGCTCAGCGTGGCCTGACACCCTGAGCACCTGATCTTCTCCTCCATTGTCCTTGCCCGGTGCCACCAACTGCGAGGCTCCAGACTGAACGGTCCAATGGGCGAACGATCACATCAGCCAGACTTGGCATCTTATCATTTATTTATTATTAGCAGCAGATGGCTGGAAAGTGCCTCGCAGCTCCCTCCCCCCCCCCCCCTACAATCCGAGCCATCTCTCAACGTTCCAGAGTTCTCCCCCCATCTGTTCACTTTCTACCACTTCCAGAGCTCAGATCTCCACCGCCTTCCAGCCAACTCCCCGGTCCAAAGGGCCGAGAGCGCGCGTTGGACGCCGCCATGCCTCCCGCGTGCCTCCCGCCGCTCCTAAACTGCCAGCAGGACGTTCCCATTCATCTGTTTGTAATTACCATAACCGCAGAGCGCCGCGCGGCCTTCCAGACGCTTCTGTGATACCGAGACACGCATTCCTTCATCCCAATATGTGACATCTGTCCTTCTTCTACCAATAAATCCTTGGCTGCAAGTATAGAGAGACTGTCATGTACAAAGACCCACAACTGGAAAACCAGACCAGAGAACTGAAAAAAAAAACAGGAAAACTGGTAAAATGGAAGACCGGAAACCCAAAAAATTGGAAAACTAGAAATACCAGAAAACCGGAAACCCAGAAAACTAGAAAAAAATGAAAACTGGAGACCCAGAAAACCAGAAAACGGGAAAACTGGAAAAAAACTGAAATCTAGAAAACCAGAAACCCAGAAAACTGGAAACCCGAAAAATTGGAAAACTGTAAATCTGGTGAATGGGAAAACCAGAAATATGAAAAACTGAAAAACGGAAATCTGGAAAACTGGAAAAACAGAAAACCAGAAAAACAGAAATTCGGAAATCCTGAAAAAAGGAAACCCAGAAAAGTGGAAAAATGGAAAAAGGGAAATCTGGAAAACCAGAAATCCGGAGAACTGGAAAAGCTGAAAAATGGAGGTTTAGAAAACTGGAAAAACAAAAAAAAACGGAAAACGGGAGAGGCAGAAACCCGGAAAACCAGAAATCCAGAAAACAGGAAAACAAAAAAAAACTGAAAACTGGAAAAACTGAAAAACAGAAATCTGGAAAACCAGAGGCCCATAAAACTGGAAAAACAGAAAACCGTAAAACTGGAAAACCAGAAATCCGGAAAACAGGAAAACGAAAAAAAATTGAAAACTGGAAAAACGGAAATCTGGAAAACCAGAGGACCGGAAAACTGGAAAGATTTCCCCTTAACAGGAACAGCATGGTGTGTAATAGCTTCTTTCTAATTCACAGATGCAGCATTCTATCCATGGTGGGGGGTCACATTCTGCTACAGGCCTTTCTTCCCTTCCTTCCTTCCTTCCTTCCTTTCTTTCCTTTTTCCTTTCTTCCTTCTTCCCTTTCTTCCCTTCCTTCCTTCCTTCCTTCCTTCCTTCCTTCCTTCCTTCCTTCCTTCCTTCTTCCCTTTCTTCCCTTCCTTTCTTTCCTTTTTCCTTTCTTCCTTCTTCCCTTTCTTCCCTTCCTTCCTTCCTTCCTTCCTTCCTTCCTTCCTTCCTTCCTTCCTTCCTTCCTTCCTTCCTTCTTCCCTTTCTTCCCTTCCTTCCTTCCTTCCTTCCTTTCTTTCCTTTTTCCTTTCTTCCTTCTGACCTTCCTTCTTCTTTTCAAATCTCCTACATTACTCTCTCTCTTTCTTTTTTTTTGTTTTCCTGTCTACCTTCCCTCCTTTCTTTCTCTGTTTATCCCTCCTCTCCCTTCCTTCCGTTTATCCTTCCTCTCCTTTATGCCTCCCCTGTGGCCCTCCATATTACTGTACATGAATGGCCCTTCAGCTCCTGTGACTATGACCCGCCCCCACGGTGCACCGGCATGCTCTTGGGACATGATGGGAGTTGGAGTTACTTACGGGGGTAGGGCACACTCGGTCCACCTAGCCAAAAGGCCCGGCAGACCCCTCTCCTCATGATGATCACCCGCAGTTCTGGGTGAGGGGATGTTCTGGATGATAATGGGGTAGAGGAATGGATGCCAGTGATTGGACAGGGCGATTATAGAGAGGAGAACGAGCGTATTAGGCGATAATAGCAGATTGTTCAGACCGTACATTTCTGCGTTTGCCTAATAACAAAACACGATGTTTGCGGCGCATTATAACAGCTGTCAATATCTCCCGCCCCTCCCAACGCAGTTTAGCATATTGCTCCATAATAAGCAAAACAAGGGTGGGGGCCGCGCCAGTAATAATAATGGAACATGAGCGGTGAGAGGGGAGGGCGCCCATTGTAAGGGCGGCACAGTCTCTATTAGCCGGATGGGCCTATTATGTTGTGTCTGTGTTTCTGGCGGGTTAATAACAAATCAGGAAAATAAAAGAAAGAAACCATGAAATTCTCACATTCATCTCCTGCTGTTCCTGATGGAGAGCTGGCAGCCAGCGAGGTCATTCACATACCGCGCCATTCCCAAATATCTGACCATGCTTTACAGAGGTCTTCTCAGCCTTTGTACCCCTAAAATCATTGTCAGATATCAGGGAACCCCTGAAATCATTGTCAGGTCTCGGGGGAACCCCTAAAAAAATTGTCAGATTATTAAAAGCAAAGGAGAAAGCCTTCAAGAAATGCAAGGTTGAGGGATCATCATCAGCATTCAGATTTTACAAAGAATGCAATAAGAAATGTAAGGGTGCAATTAGGGCAGCTAAGATGGAACACGAAAGACACATAGCGGAAGAGAGCAAAAAAAAAATCCCAAGAAATTGTTTAAGTATATAAACAGTAAAAAAGGGAGGACAGACCATATTGGCCCCATAAAGAATGAGGAAGGACATCTGGTTACAAAGGATGAGGAGATGGGGGAAGGTATTGAATTTATTCTTCTCCTCAGTCTTCACGAGGGAATCGGGGGGCTTCAGTAACCAAATCTGCAGTGTTTATCCTCATGACACATCACAGGAAATACCTCCATGGGTAACAGAGGACAGAATTAGAATCAGACTTGGGAAACTTAACATTAATAAATCACCGGGACCAGATGACTTGCACCCGAGGGTCCTTAGGGAACTCAGTCAAGTAATTGCCAGACCATTGTTCCTAATTTTTACTGACAGTCTACTGACTGGAATGGTACCAGCTGATTAGAGAAAAGCCAAAGGATCACCAATATTTAAAAAGGGCCAAAGATACATCCCTGGGAATTACAGACCAGTCAGCCTAACACCAATAGTATGTAAGCTCTTGGAGGGGATAATAAGGGACTATATACAAGATTTTAGTAATGAGAACGGTATCATTAGCAGTAATCACCATGGATTCATGAAGAATCGTTCTTCCCAAACCAATCTATTACCCTTCTATGAGGAGGTGAGTTGCCATCTAGATAAAGGAAGGTGCGTTGGCATGGATCATAGGGCGAGTACATGGATTGAAAACTGGCTACAAGGGCGAGTTCAGAGGGTGATGATAAATGGGGGTACTCGGAATGGTCGGGGGTGGGTAGTGGGGTCCCCCAGGGTTCTGTGCTGGAGAATGGGGTAAGCAATGCAATCTCTGTATTTGTGGATGACACTAAGCTAAGCAGGGCAATAACTTCTCCTCAGGATGTGGAAACCTTGCAAGAAGATCTGAACAATATAATGGAGGGGGGGGGGGGGCAACTACACGGCAAATGAGGTACAATGTAGAAAAACGTAAAATAATGCATTTGGGGGGTAAAAATCTGAATGCAATCTATACACTGGGGGGAGAACCTCTGGGGGGATCTGGGATGGAGAAGGACCTGGGGGTCCTAGTAGATGATAGGCTTAGGTATGGGGGAGGGAGAGGCTCAGGTATGGGGGAGGAAGGAGCTCAGGTATGGGGGAGGGAGGAGCTCAGGTATGGGGGAGGGAGGAGCTCAGGTATGGGGGAGGGAGAGGCTCAGGAATGGGGGAGGGAGGAGCTCAGCAATGCCAAGCTGCTGCTAACAAAGCAAACAGAATATTGGCATTACAAAGGGAATAACTCCAGAGATAAGAGGATAATTCTCCCGCTCTACAGGACTCTGGTCCGGCCGCACCTGGAGTATGCCGTCCAGTTCTGGGCACCAGTCCTCAGGAAGGATGTACTGGAAATGGAGAGAGTACAAAGAAGGACAAGAAAGCTAATAAAGGGTCTGGAGGATATTAGTGATGAGGAAAGGTTGGGGGCTCTGAACTTATTCTCTCTGGAGAAGAGACACTTGAGAGGGGAGATGATTTCAATGTACAAATCCCGTCCTGGTGACCCCACAATAGGGAGAAAACTTTCAGCAGAAGGGAGTTTAATAAGACACGTGGCCACTCATTAAAATTAGAGGAAAAGAGGTTTAACCTTAAACTACATAGAGGGTTCTTTACTGTAAGAGCGGCGAGGATGTGGAAGAAACGATGAGATAATCACCTGAAGGAGCCCAACATACAGGAGATACAATGTAACACTGACATCTCATCACACATCATACAGGAGATACAATGTAACACTGACATCTCATCACACAACATACAGGAGATACAATGTAACACTGACATCTCATCACACATCATACAGGAGATACAATGTAACACTGACATCTCATCACACATCATACAGGAGATACAATGTAACACTGACATCACATCACACATCATACAGGAGATACAATGTAACACTGACATCTCATCACACATCATACAGGAGATACAATGTAACACTGACATCTCATCACACATCATACAGGGAGATACAATGTAACACTGACATCTCATCACACATCATACAGGAGATACAATGTAACACTGACATCTCATCACACATCATACAGGGAGATACAATGTAACACTGACATCTCATCACACATCATACAGGAGATACAATGTAACACTGACATCTCATCACACATCATACAGGAGATACAATGTAACACTGACATCTCATCACACATCATACAGGAGATACAATGTAACACTGACATCTCATCACACAACATACAGGAGATACAATGTAACACTGACATCTCATCACACATCATACAGGGAGATACAATGTAACACTGACATCTCATCACACATCATACAGGAGATACAATGTAACACTGACATCTCATCACACATCATACAGGGAGATACAATGTAACACTGACATCTCATCACACATCATACAGGAGATACAATGTAACACTGACATCTCATCACACATCATACAGGAGATACAATGTAACACTGACATCTCATCACACATCATACAGGAGATACAATGTAACACTGACATCTCATCACACATCATACAGGAGATACAATGTAACACTGACATCTCATCACACATCATACAGGAGATACAATGTAACACTGACATCTCATCACACATCATACAGGAGATACAATGTAACACTGACATCTCATCACACATCATACAGGGAGATACAATGTAACACTGACATCTCATCACACATCATACAGGAGATACAATGTAACACTGACATCTCAACACACATCATACAGGAGATACAATGTAACACTGACATCTCATCACACAACATACAGGAGATACAATGTAACACTGACATCTCATCACACATCATACAGGAGATACAATGTAACACTGACATCTCATCACACATCATACAGGAGATACAATGTAACACTGACATCTCATCACACAACATACAGGAGATACAATGTAACACTGACATCTCATCACACATCATACAGGAGATACAATGTAACACTGACATCTCATCACACATCATACAGGAGATACAATGTAACACTGACATCTCATCACACATCATACAGGGAGATACAATGTAACACTGACATCTCATCACACAACATACAGGAGATACAATGTAACACTGACATCTCATCACACATCATACAGGGAGATACAATGTAACACTGACATCTCATCACACATCATACAGGAGATACAATGTAACACTGACATCTCATCACACAACATACAGGAGATACAATGTAACACTGACATCTCATCACACATCATACAGGAGATACAATGTAACACTGACATCTCATCACACATCATACAGGAGATACAATGTAACACTGACATCTCATCACACATCATACAGGAGATACAATGTAACACTGACATCTCATCACACATCATACAGGGAGATACAATGTAACACTGACATCTCATCACACATCATACAGGGAGATACAATGTAACACTGACATCTCATCACACATCATACAGGGAGATACAATGTAACACTGACATCTCATCACACATCATACAGGAGATACAATGTAACACTGACATCTCATCACACATCATACAGGAGATACAATGTAACACTGACATCTCATCACACATCATACAGGAGATACAATGTAACACTGACATCTCATCACACATCATACAGGGAGATACAATGTAACACTGACATCTCATCACACAACATACAGGAGATACAATGTAACACTGACATCTCATCACACATCATACAGGGAGATACAATGTAACACTGACATCTCATCACACAACATACAGGAGATACAATGTAACACTGACATCTCATCACACATCATACAGGAGATACAATGTAACACTGACATCTCATCACACATCATACAGGAGATACAATGTAACACTGACATCTCATCACACATCATACAGGAGATACAATGTAACACTGACATCTCATCACACATCATACAGGGAGATACAATGTAACACTGACATCTCATCACACATCATACAGGGAGATACAATGTAACACTGACATCTCATCACACATCATACAGGAGATACAATGTAACACTGACATCTCATCACACATCATACAGGAGATACAATGTAACACTGACATCTCATCACACATCATACAGGAGATACAATGTAACACTGACATCTCATCACACAACATACAGGAGATACAATGTAACACTGACATCTCATCACACATCATACAGGAGATACAATGTAACACTGACATCTCATCACACATCATACAGGAGATACAATGTAACACTGACATCTCATCACACATCATACAGGAGATACAATGTAACACTGACATCTCATCACACATCATACAGGGAGATACAATGTAACACTGACATCTCATCACACAACATACAGGAGATACAATGTAACACTGACATCTCATCACACATCATACAGGGAGATACAATGTAACACTGACATCTCATCACACATCATACAGGAGATACAATGTAACACTGACATCTCATCACACAACATACAGGAGATACAATGTAACACTGACATCTCATCACACATCATACAGGAGATACAATGTAACACTGACATCTCATCACACATCATACAGGAGATACAATGTAACACTGACATCTCATCACACATCATACAGGAGATACAATGTAACACTGACATCTCATCACACATCATACAGGGAGATACAATGTAACACTGACATCTCATCACACATCATACAGGGAGATACAATGTAACACTGACATCTCATCACACATCATACAGGAGATACAATGTAACACTGACATCTCATCACACATCATACAGGAGATACAATGTAACACTGACATCTCATCACACATCACACAGGGAGATACAATGTAACACTGACATCTCATCACACATCATACAGGAGATACAATGTAACACTGACATCTCATCACACATCATACAGGAGATACAATGTAACACTGACATCTCATCACACATCATACAGGAGATACAATGTAACACTGACATCTCATCACACATCATACAGGAGATACAATGTAACACTGACATCTCATCACACATCATACAGGAGATACAATGTAACACTGACATCTCATCACACATCATACAGGAGATACAATGTAACACTGACATCTCATCACACATCATACAGGAGATACAATGTAACACTGACATCTCATCACACATCATACAGGAAGATACAATGTAACACTGACATCTCATCACACATCATACAGGGAGATACAATGTAACACTGACATCTCATCACACATCATACAGGAGATACAATGTAACACTGACATCTCATCACACATCATACAGGGAGATACAATGTAACACTGACATCTCATCACACATCATACAGGAGATACAATGTAACACTGACATCTCATCACACATCATACAGGAGATACAATGTAACACTGACATCTCATCACACATCATACAGGAGATACAATGTAACATTGACATCTCATCACACATCATACAGGAGATACAATGTAACACTGACATCTCATCACACATCATACAGGGAGATACAATGTAACACTGACATCTCATCATACAGGAGATACAATGTAACACTGACATCTCATCACACATCATACAGGAGATACAATGTAACACGGACATCTCATCACACATCATACAGGAGATACAATGTAACACTGACATCTCATCACACATCATACAGGAGATACAATGTAACACTGACATCTCATCACACATCATACAGGGAGATACAATGTAACACGGACATCTCATCACACATCATACAGGAGATACAATGTAACACTGACATCTCATCACACATCATACAGGAGATACAATGTAACACTGACATCTCATCACACATCATACAGGAGATACAATGTAACACTGACATCTCATCACACATCATACAGGAGATACAATGTAACACTGACATCTCATCACACATCATACAGGAGATACAATGTAACACTGACATCTCATCACACATCATACAGGAGATACAATGTAACACTGACATCTCATCACACATCATACAGGAGATACAATGTAACACTGACATCACATCACACATCATACAGGGAGATACAATGTAACACTGACATCTCATCACACATCATACAGGAGATACAATGTAACACTGACATCTCATCATCACACATCATACAGGAGATACAATGTAACACTGACATCTCATCACACAACATACAGGAGATACAATGTAACACTGACATCTCATCACACATCATACAGGAGATACAATGTAACACTGACATCTCATCACACATCATACAGGAGATACAATGTAACACTGACATCTCATCACACATCATACAGGGAGATACAATGTAACACTGACATCTCATCACACATCATACAGGAGATACAATGTAACACTGACATCTCATCATCACACATCATACAGGAGATACAATGTAACACTGACATCTCATCACACATCATACAGGAGATACAATGTAACACTGACATCTCATCACACAACATACAGGAGATACAATGTAACACTGACATCTCATCACACATCATACAGGAGATACAATGTAACACTGACATCTCATCACACATCATACAGGAGATACAATGTAACACTGACATCTCATCACACATCATACAGGGAGATACAATGTAACACTGACATCTCATCACACATCATACAGGGAGATACAATGTAACACTGACATCTCATCACACATCATACAGGAGATACAATGTAACACTGACATCTCATCATACAACATACAGGAGATACAATGTAACACTGACATCTCATCACACATCATACAGGAGATACAATGTAACACTGACATCTCATCACACATCATACAGGGAGATACAATGTAACACTGACATCTCATCACACATCATACAGGAGATACAATGTAACACTGACATCTCATCATCACACATCATACAGGAGATACAATGTAACACTGACATCTCATCACACAACATACAGGAGATACAATGTAACACTGACATCTCATCACACATCATACAGGAGATACAATGTAACACTGACATCTCATCACACATCATACAGGAGATACAATGTAACACTGACATCTCATCACACATCATACAGGGAGATACAATGTAACACTGACATCTCATCACACATCATACAGGAGATACAATGTAACACTGACATCTCATCATCACACATCATACAGGAGATACAATGTAACACTGACATCTCATCACACATCATACAGGAGATACAATGTAACACTGACATCTCATCACACAACATACAGGAGATACAATGTAACACTGACATCTCATCACACATCATACAGGAGATACAATGTAACACTGACATCTCATCACACATCATACAGGAGATACAATGTAACACTGACATCTCATCACACATCATACAGGGAGATACAATGTAACACTGACATCTCATCACACATCATACAGGGAGATACAATGTAACACTGACATCTCATCACACATCATACAGGAGATACAATGTAACACTGACATCTCATCATACAACATACAGGAGATACAATGTAACACTGACATCTCATCACACATCATACAGGAGATACAATGTAACACTGACATCTCATCACACATCATACAGGGAGATACAATGTAACACTGACATCTCATCACACATCATACAGGAGATACAATGTAACACTGACATCTCATCATCACACATCATACAGGGAGATACAATGTAACACGGACATCTCATCACACATCATACAGGAGATACAATGTAACACTGACATCTCATCACACATCATACAGGGAGATACAATGTAACACTGACATCTCATCACACATCATACAGGAGATACAATGTAACACTGACATCTCATCACACATCATACAGGAGATACAATGTAACACTGACATCTCATCACACATCATACAGGAGATACAATGTAACACTGACATCTCATCACACATCATACAGGAGATACAATGTAACACTGACATCTCATCACACATCATACAGGAGATACAATGTAACACTGACATCTCATCACACAACATACAGGAGATACAATGTAACACTGACATCTCATCACACAACATACAGGAGATACAATGTAACACTGACATCTCATCACACAACATACAGGAGATACAATGTAACACTGACATCTCATCACACATCATACAGGAGATACAATGTAACACTGACATCTCATCATCACACATCATACAGGAGATACAATGTAACACTGACATCTCATCACACAACATACAGGAGATACAATGTAACACTGACATCTCATCACACATCATACAGGAGATACAATGTAACACTGACATCTCATCACACATCATACAGGAGATACAATGTAACACTGACATCTCATCACACATCATACAGGGAGATACAATGTAACACTGACATCTCATCACACATCATACAGGAGATACAATGTAACACTGACATCTCATCACACATCATACAGGAGATACAATGTAACACTGACATCTCATCACACATCATACAGGAGATACAATGTAACACTGACATCTCATCATCACACATCATACAGGAGATACAATGTAACACTGACATCTCATCACACATCATACAGGAGATACAATGTAACACTGACATCTCATCATACAACATACAGGAGATACAATGTAACACTGACATCTCATCACACATCATACAGGAGATACAATGTAACACTGACATCTCATCACACATCATACAGGGAGATACAATGTAACACTGACATCTCATCACACATCATACAGGAGATACAATGTAACACTGACATCTCATCATACAACATACAGGAGATACAATGTAACACTGACATCTCATCACACATCATACAGGAGATACAATGTAACACTGACATCTCATCACACATCATACAGGAGATACAATGTAACACTGACATCTCATCACACATCATACAGGAGATACAATGTAACACTGACATCTCATCACACAACATACAGGGAGATACAATGTAACACTGACATCTCATCACACATCATACAGGGAGATACAATGTAACACTGACATCTCATCACACATCATACAGGGAGATACAATGTAACACTGACATCTCATCACACATCATACAGGAGATACAATGTAACACTGACATCTCATCACACATCATACAGGAGATACAATGTAACACTGACATCTCATCACACAACATACAGGAGATACAATGTAACACTGACATCTCATCACACATCATACAGGAGATACAATGTAACACTGACATCTCATCACACATCATACAGGAGATACAATGTAACACTGACATCTCATCACACATCATACAGGGAGATACAATGTAACACTGACATCTCATCACACATCATACAGGGAGATACAATGTAACACTGACATCTCATCACACATCATACAGGAGATACAATGTAACACTGACATCTCATCACACAACATACAGGAGATACAATGTAACACTGACATCTCATCACACATCATACAGGAGATACAATGTAACACTGACATCTCATCACACATCATACAGGAGATACAATGTAACACTGACATCTCATCACACATCATACAGGAGATACAATGTAACACTGACATCTCATCACACATCATACAGGAGATACAATGTAACACTGACATCTCATCACACATCATACAGGAGATACAATGTAACACTGACATCTCATCACACATCATACAGGGAGATACAATGTAACACTGACATCTCATCACACATCATACAGGGAGATACAATGTAACACTGACATCTCATCACACATCATACAGGAGATACAATGTAACACTGACATCTCATCACACATCATACAGGAGATACAATGTAACACTGACATCTCATCACACATCATACAGGAGATACAATGTAACACTGACATCTCATCACACATCATACAGGAGATACAATGTAACACTGACATCACATCACACATCATACAGGAGATACAATGTAACACTGACATCTCATCACACAACATACCTGTAGGTTGGACTTGATGGGATTTGTGTCTTTTTTCATCCTCACCCTCTATGTAACTATATAGATCTCCAGGAACCCCTAAAATAATAGTCAGATCTCGGGGGCCCCTGGAGTAATCTTGTGATCACAGAACGTCAGTGTGATCGGGGAGTTCAGATATAACAATAAATCAGGAATTCATATTAAATCTCACCTTCTTAGTTGTACTCAACCTTTTGATTGGTGTTCAGAGTGAACCTCATTCTGATTTCCCTACATATGGCCGCCGCACACAGAGGGAAGCTGCCGGGAACCGTCATTTTCCAGCAATTTAAACATTAATGCCAAAAATGTGCGGCTCATAAAAGTGCATAATATCATCCAATGTGCAATCCCAGATATTATCTTCCTAAAATATATTACCTTCAATAAACAAAATAACTTGTGCTGAAATTCATGTAAAAAAAAAATCCCAATTCCTGGTGAAATCCCAGATATTATCTTCTCAAAGTATATTGCATACATCTGTAGCACTACCCCCGCAGGAGCTGCTGGTTTATTTTGGGTCTTTGCCGTTACCTTACTGTTCCACCGTGTCTGTCATAGAGGTCCCATTGAAGAGTTGTTCACAGATGTCACCACCAACACACAGTCTCTTTTCTAATGGTTTTATTAAACAAAGTCAGTTAGAGGGATGGGGGGATGCGGGAGATTCAGGCACCTTGTATTTGCGGATCACGGGGGCTTCTCTTGATCCAGAGGACAAAGAGTTTCCACCCTGGATCCAGCAACCACCGGATAGGCCTCTCTCAGTGACCTAGCAGCCGGTGCTCAGTCATAGTCTCTGCCACAGACTTGAAGAACACAACAGTCTCTGCCCGATCCTCTGCCACAGACTTGAAGAACACAACAGTCTCTGCCCGATCCTCTGCCACAGACTTGAAGAACACAACAGTCTCTGCCCGATCCTCTGCCACAGACTTGAAGAACACAACAGTCTCTGCCCGATCCTCTGCCACAGACTTGAAGAACACAACAGTCTCTGCCCGATCCTCTGCCACAGACTTGAAGAACACAACAGTCTCTGCCCGATCCTCTGCCACAGACTTGAAGAACACAACAGTCTCTGCCCGATCCTCTGCCACAGACTTGAAGAACACAACAGTCTCTGCCCGATCCTCTGCCACAGACTTGAAGAACACAACAGTCTCTGCCCGATCCTCTGCCACAGACTTGAAGAACACAACAGTCTCTGCCCGATCCTCTGCCACAGACTTGAAGAACACAACAGTCTCTGCCCGATCCTCTGCCACAGACTTGAAGAACACAACAGTCTCTGCCCGATCCTCTGCCACAGACTTGAAGAACACAACAGTCTCTGCCCGATCCTCTGCCACAGACTTGAAGAACACAACAGTCTCTGCCCGATCCTCTGCCACAGACTTGAAGAACACAACAGTCTCTGCCCGATCCTCTGCCACAGACTTGAAGAACACAACAGTCTCTGCCCGATCCTCTGCCACAGACTTGAAGAACACAACAGTCTCTGCCCGATCCTCTGCCACAGACTTGAAGAACACAACAGTCTCTGCCCGATCCTCTGCCACAGACTTGAAGAACACAACAGTCTCTGCCCGATCCTCTGCCACAGACTTGAAGAACACAACAGTCTCTGCCCGATCCTCTGCCACAGACTTGAAGAACACAACAGTCTCTGCCCGATCCTCTGCCACAGACTTGAAGAACACAACAGTCTCTGCCCGATCCTCTGCCACAGACTTGAAGAACACAACAGTCTCTGCCCGATCCTCTGCCACAGACTTGAAGAACACAACAGTCTCTGCCCGATCCTCTGCCACAGACTTGAAGAACACAACAGTCTCTGCCCGATCCTCTGCCACAGACTTGAAGAACACAACAGTCTCTGCCCGATCCTCTGCCACAGACTTGAAGAACACAACAGTCTCTGCCCGATCCTCTGCCACAGACTTGAAGAACACAACAGTCTCTGCCCGATCCTCTGCCACAGACTTGAAGAACACAACAGTCTCTGCCCGATCCTCTGCCACAGACTTGAAGAACACAACAGTCTCTGCCCGATCCTCTGCCACAAGATTGGATGATCCAGAACTTTTGTAAAGTCTAAGTACAATCACACAGTACCAGTTTCTTTCAGCCATCCGGTGATACTGTGAGGTAGATGGGCAGGGATGTGTCCCTCCAATTGAGTCTCCAGGCTCTTCCTGAGATACCGGCTCTTTCGCTCGGTCCTCTCCTGAGAAAAGTCCTCCCTGGTTTCTCCAATTGCTCGGCTTCTCCCCGCAGGCAAGACAGCACAGGACCACCCCTGACCAGTAGGCCCCAGAGACTCCTGGGCCTACTATCATTAATGAGGCCTCGGGCCAGCCGGCCCCGGGGCAGAACAGCTGCTTTAACACACCTTAGGCCAGGAGGGCCATCAGGTCAGAGAGCCCCGGAAAACGGTGTCTGTCCCTTAAGTACCCTCTCCCAGAATGCACAGCGGGGGGAACCACTCCCACTGGGCTGCTTCTGGGCAAAGAATACTCAATACACCCAGCCTGCTGCATTTCCAACCTTGACCTGTGGGGACAGCGACACCTACAGTCAAGTGGAAAATGTGCAACACAGCTGGACTGGAACAGAAACCAGCAATTTAACACAATCCTTCTGAGCCAAACTACAACTCAGATAACATAAATTTATACATAGAGCCTACCCAATAGGAGCCGGGCGCTACACACTTCGCCCACCGCAACAGACGATGTCCTCATCATCTAGGAAAAATTACTCTCACTCCTGAGAGTCGATACCTGAATCAAAAGAACTTGGATGGGGAAGGGAAAGGTGAGGTAGTAAAAGAAATACAAGTTTAAAGTGGTTGTAAACCCACTTTTTCAACTTGCACCTACAGGTAAGCCTAGATTAAGGCTTACCTGTACAGTGCCTTGCGAAAGTATTCGGCCCCCTTGAACTTTTCATCCTTTTGCCACATTTCAGGTTTCAAACATAAAGATATAAAATTTTAATTTTTTGTGAAGAATCACCAACAAGTGGGACACAATTGTGAAGTGGAATGAAATCTATTGGATATTTTAAACTTTTTTAGCAAATAAAAAACTGAAAAGTGGTGCGTGCAAAATTATTCGGCCCCTTTACTTTCAGTGCAGCAAACTCACTCCAGAAGTTCAGCGAGGATCTCTTAATGATCCAATGTTGTCCTAAATGACTGATGGTGATTAGTGATGAGCCGAACACCCCCGGGTTCGGTTCGCACCAGAACCCGCGAACGGACCGAAAGTTCGAACGAACATTAGAACCCTATTAAATACAATGGATGCGAACGTTCGAATTCTAAAGTGCTAATTATAACAACTATTATGCATGTTATTGTCCTAAAAAGGGTTTGGGAACCCGGGTTCTGCACCAGGGGACATGTATCAATGCAAAAAGAAGTTTTAAAAACGGTCGTTTTTCTGGAGCAGTCATTTTAATGATGCATAAAGTGAAAAAAAAAAAGTCAAATATTCCTTTAAATATCGTACCTGGGGGGTGTCTAAAGTATGCCTGTGAAGTGCCACGTGTTTCCCGTGTTTAGAACTGTCCCTGCACAAAATGACATTTCTAAAGGAAAAAAAAGCCATTTAAAACTGCTTGCGGCTTTAATGTAATGTCTGGTCCCGGTAATATGGATGAAAATCTTTAAGAAAAATGGCATAGCTACCCCATGACCCCCCCCCCTACCCCAGCCCATTACCAGCCCCTTTGGGTCTTGTATGGATATTAAGGGGAACCCCGCACATAAAATAAAAAAGGCCCTATATACTCTGAACAGCCGTATACAGGCGGTGCATACAAGACAGGGACTGTAGGTTTGTTCTTATGTAGAATCTGTTTGTAATTTTGAACAGGTACATTGTTGAAGTGTAGCTCCAGCCCAAAAATCTATTTTTAAACTTTTTGGGAAACATAGGTAAGGGTTATCACCCCTGTAACATTTGTTTTGCTGTCTGTGCCCCTGTTCAGAACATTTCACCTCACTTTCCGTCCCAATGACAACTGTTTTTGAAATGTGGTGTTTTTCTTGAAACAAGGATTGCTGATAAAGCATCAGTACAGAGGAGACACCTTTCTCCCATATTTATTCTTACAGGAGAGAATTTTCCTTCCTAGTGGTAGATTTCCTCTCACTTCCTGTTGTCTTCTTGCGTTTGCAAGTAGGAGTCGTTTGTAAGTTGGATGTTTGAAAGTAGGGACCTTCCGTATATACTCTGCAGAAATAGGCCCCTTAGTTGTTGGTGTTGGCACAACACTGTAAGCACTCACAGTTACTCTTGGTTGGTGCTGGAACGCCCTGCTGTCAACTATTATATCAGGAATTTTAATTACATATAATTGTTGAACAGTGGTAGTAAAAATTGGGGCTTTGATGGTGGTGCTGGTGCCACAACACTGTAAGCCCTCAGAGTTACTCTTGGTGGGTGCAGGAATGGGCCCTGCTGTGAATTATTAGATCAAGAATTGTAATTGCATGCCCCTGTTGAACAGGGGCTGAAAAATTGGGCTTTTCATGGTGGTGGTGGTGGTGGTGGTGTTGCCACAACACTGTAAGCCCTCAGAGTTACTCTTGGTGGGTGCAGGAATGGGCCCTGCTGTGAATTATTACATCAAGAATTGTAATTGCATGCCCCTGTTGAACAGGGGCTGAAAAATTGGGCCTTAGGCACTGGTGGCACAACACTACAACCCCTCACAGATACTGTACTTGGAGCACAGCAATGAGCCCTATGGCAAATTATTGCTAAAAAAATTGTAAGTACACGCCCCTGTAAAACAGGGGCTGAAAAATTGGGCCTTAGCCACTGGTGGCGGCACCCATAAACAAAAATGATCTTCCAAGCTATCATCATCAATCGTATCATTGAGGACTCGGAGGAGGAGGATAGCCAGTCAACATAACAGCACAGGCACTCAGCATCAGCATCAGTCTTGAAGGGACGTGACATGTTAAAATCAATTAGTCTGTTATATCAGCATCAGGTGTGTGGTAGCTGGTGGTGATCCAAGACTGGTTCATCTTGATGAAAGTCAGTCGATCAACCGAGTCGGTGGACAGGTGCACCCTGTGATCCGTGACAAATCCTCCAGCAGCACTGAATGTGCGTTCCGAAAGAACGCTGGATGCAGGACAGGCCAGTAGCTCAATTGCATACTGTGCAAGCTCTGGCCAGTGATCCATCCTCAAGACCCAGTAAGCCAGAGGATTTTCGGTGGGGAAGGTGTCCAAGTCTGACCTTGCCCCTAGATATTGCTGCACCATGTTTATCAGACGCTGGCGATGGTTGCTGGAACCAATCATACTTTGGGGCTGCGGACTAAAGAATTGTCTGAACGCATCGGTCAGACGGCCACCTTCCCCACCGCTCCTTCTTTGACTGGCCGAAGCCTCAGCAACTCGTTGTCCTGGACCAGGAGTTTGTAACCTCCCAGTCTCTGGGAACGCGTTGCACAGACCTTTCTGCAAGGCCTCCCGGAGTTGTCTCATCCTCTGCTCCCTCTGCGACGGTAACATAAGGTCCGCAACCTTACCCTTGTACCGTGGATCAAGGAGAGTGGCCAGCCAGTAATGGTCCCTCTCCTTGATCCGAAGAATACGAGGATCCTTCCGCAGACTTTGCAGGATCAGGGAGGCCATGCAGCGTAGGTTTGCTGAGGCATTCGCTCCGGAGTCCTCTGGGTCACTAAGGACGACATGATCCGCAGTCACCTCCTCCCAGCCACGTACAAGTCCACTGGTTTCTTGGGACTGTAAATCATCCCTAAAAGACTGCTGCTGATGATGCTGAGTGCCAGCCTCCACCTCCATGCTGACACAATCCTCCTCCTCCTCCTCCTCCTCCTCTTCCTCTTCCTGTGCGATGGGTGGGACAGAAGGAACACTGTCTGGGTAAAGGGGGCCTTGAGAGGCAAGGAAGTCCTCCTCTTCCTGCCTCTGTTCTGCCTCAAGTGCCCTGTCCATTATTCCACGCAGCGTGTGCTCCAACAGGTGGACAAGAGGTACAGTGTCACTGATGCATGCACTGTCACTGCTCACCATCCTCGTGGCCTCCTCAAATGGTGCCAGGACAGTGCATGCATCCCTGATCATGCCCCACTGGCGTGGAGAAAAAAAACCAAGCTCCCCTGACCCTGTCCTGGTGCCGTAGTCGCACAGGTACTCATTGATGGCCCTCTGCTGCGTGTGCAGCCGCTGCAGCATGGCCAACGTTGAGTTCCACCTGGTGGGCATGTCACATATAAGGCGGTTCTTGGGCAGGTTCAACTCCTTTTGCAGCTCAGCCAGGCGAGCACTGGCATTATAAGATCTGCGGAAATGCACACAGACTTTCCTGGCCTGCCTCAGGACATCCTGTAAGCCCGGGTACCTGCCCAAGAACCGCTGCACCACCAGGTTAAGGACGTGAGCCACACAGGGCACATGGGTCAGTTGTCCCTGTCGGAGGGCGGAGAGGAGGTTGGTGCCATTGTCGCAAACCACCATTCCTGGCTTAAGCTGGCGTGGCGTCAACCACCTCTCGGCCTGGCCCTGCAGAGCAGACAGGACCTCTGCCCCAGTGTGGCTTCTGTCCCCCAAACACACCAGCGCAAGCACGGCATGGCATCTTTTTGCCTGCGTACTTGCGTAGCCCCGTGAACGGCTACGGAGCACCGCTGGTTCATAGGACAAACCACAGGAAGAGGCCATGGAGGAAGAAGAAGAGGAGGGGGTGGAGGAGAGAGGTGTGTCACAACCAGTAGTAGCATTTTGGAGGCGTGGCGGTGGGACAACCTCCAACACTACTGCACCTTGTCCTGCATCCTTCCCAGCTGCCAAAAGAGTGACCCAATGGGCCGTGAAAGAAAGGTAACGTCCCTGTCCATGCCTGCTGGACCATGAGTCAGCGGTAATATGCACCTTACCGCTGACCGCCCTGTCCAGCGAGGCCAAGACATTGCCTTCCACATGCCGGTAGAGAGCCGGAATAGCCTTCCGTGAGAAAAAGTGGCGTTTGGGAACCTGCCACTGAGGAACCGCACATTGCACAAACTCACGGAAGGGGGCCGAGTCTACCAACTGAAAAGGCAGCAGTTGAAGCGCTAGCAATTTAGCCAAGCTAGCATTCAACCGCTGGGCATGTGGATGGCTGGGAGTGAACTTCTTTCGACGGTCCAGCAGCTGGGGCAGGGAAATTTGCCTGCTAGAATCGGACGTCGGTGTACTGCTAGCAGAGTGGCCGCAAGTACTTGGCTGTGACACACCTAATTCTACACCTTCATTCCTCTCAGTGCATGTTTCAGAGAGGACTGAAGTTATAGTGGGGTTGGAGATCCCAGCTGATGCGGTGCAAGGAGAGGTCCGCTTTGTTCTTTGGTGTGGGTCTTTGAGGTAGGCTTGCCAACGAGCTGCATGGCAGGTCAACATATGTCTGGTCAGGCATGTGGTACCCAAGCGGCTGATGTTTTGGCCACGCGATATACGCTTGAGACATATGTTGCAAACAGCAGCTGTGCGATCTGATGCACTAGCCTCAAAAAAGGCCCACACCAAGGAACTTTTTGAATGACGGGCAGAGGCAGCGCCCTGCACAGGCGGAGCTCTGCGGTGTGATTCCGTCGGTGTACTGCCCTTACGCTGGCCACCAAAGGGCATCCTGTCTCGTTGGAGATGTGCCTCCTCCTCATCCTCCTCCTCCTCTCTCCTATTAGGCACCCACGTGGAGTCAGTGACCTCATCATCCCCTCCCTCCTCATCACTGGAGCCAATCTGGCAGTATGCTGCAGCTGCTGGAACATGACTGCCAGATTGGTGTCCTTCTTGAGCATCCCCTCTGTCTGCTCTCACCCTACTGCCTTCCTGTAGCTGGGTTTCATCATCAGACCCTTCGAAACGCTGGGCATCCTCCTGGAGCATGTACCCAACACTGTGCTCAAACAGTTCGGGGGACTCCTCAGGAGGAGGACATGGTGGGTCTAGGGAAGGAGTGACTGATGATGAGTCTGACATTGATACCAGGGAAGAGGACGCTTTGGCAGCTGCTTTGCCAGTACCCTGAGCCTGGGTGAGAGAGGATGAGGAGGAGGAGGAGGGCTTGGTCATCCACTCTACCAAGTCTTCGGCATGATGTGGCTCAACATGTCCAGCTGCCGAAAAGAAGGACAAGCGTGTCCCATGGCCATGTGCTGATGACAATGCACCACGTCCACGACCAGCACTGTTGCCCCCAGACACAGAGCCTGGTTGCCCTCTTTTATTGCCTCCTGACTGTCTGCCTCTCCTTGTTTGCCTTCCAGACATTCTAATAGATGGCCTGCAGGGAGATGGGAAAAAAGCAATAAGGGCTACCTTCAGGTGTCCTTCTCTGTCCCTTGAAACAAGGACTTGCACAGTGAAAGAAACTGACACTCTCCCTACCTACAGTTTTCTGTCCCTAGAAAAAATGTTTTTTTTAAGCACAATATAGCACAAGGAGAATTCACTCACTGTCCTTCCAGGTCCCTGGAAACAAGGACTTGCACAGTGAAAGAAACTGACACTCTCCCTACCTACAGTTTTCTGTCCCTAGAAAAAATGTTTTTTTTAAGCACAATATAGCACAAGGAGAATTCACTCACTGTCCTTCCCTGTCCCTAGAAACAAGGACTTGCACAGTGAAAGAAACTGACACTCTCCCTACCTACAGTTTTCTGTCCCTAGAAAAAATGTTTTTTTTAAGCACACTATAGCACAAGGAGAATTCACTCACTGTCCTTCCAGGTCCCTAGAAACAAGGACTTGCACAGTGAAAGAAACTGACACTCTCCCTACCTACAGTTTTCTGTCCCTAGAAAAAATGTTTTTTTTAAGCACACTATAGCACAAGCACAAAACACACTGACACTCTCCCTACCTATCCTTCTCTTTCCCTAAACTAAAGGAATCCAGGTTAAGCAAGAAAGAAATAAAAGTCACTGTCCCTGCCTATGCTGCTCTATCCCTGCTCCGGAACACACTACACTAGGCCGCCGTGCTGGCGGCCTTTTATAGTGTGGGGCGTGTACTAAACACCCTCAGCAATAATTGGCCACAGGCATCCTGCCTGTGGCCAATCATTGCTCTCCTCGCTGCCGGCGCTGTGATTGGCCAAGCATGCGGGGTCACAGTGCATGCTTGGCCAATCACAGCGCCTGGATGACACTGCGATGGCGTAGTGCATTGTGGGCCGTTCGCGTCACTCGAATTTGGCGCGAACGGCCCAAATCGTTCGATCTTGGTCGAACGATCGAACAGCCGATGTTCGAGTCGAACGTATGTTCGACTCGAACACGAAGCTCATCCCTAATGGTGATAAATAGAATCCACCTGTGTGTAATCAAGTCTCTGTATAAATGCACCTGCTCTGTGATAGTCTCAGGGTTCTGTTGAAAGCGCAGAGAGCATCATGAAGACCAAGGAACACACCAGGCAGGTCCGTAATACTGTTGTGGAGAAGTTTAAAGCCGGATTTGGATACAAAAAGATTTCCCAAGCTTTAAACATCCCAAGGAGCACTGTGCAAGCGATCATTTTGAAATGGAAGGAGTATCAGACCACTGCAAATCTACCAAGACCTGGCTGTCCCTCTAAACTTTCAGCCCAGACAAGGAGAAGACTGATCAGAGATGCAGCCAAGAGGCCCATGATCACTCTGGATGAACTGCAGAGAACTACAGCTGAGGAGGGAGAGTCTGTCCACAGGACAACAATCAGTCGTACACTGCACAAATCTGCCCTTTATGGAAGAGTGGCAAGAAGAAAGCCATTTCTCAAAGATATCCATAAAAAGTCTTGTCTAAAGTTTGCCACAAGCCACCTGGGAGACACACCAAACATGTGGAAGAAGGTGCTCTGGTCCGATGAAACCAAAATCCAACTTTTTGGCCACAATGCAAAACGATATGTTTGGCGTAAAAGCAACACAGCTCATCACCCTCAACACACCATCCCCACTGTGAAACATGGTGGTGGCAGCATCATGGTTTGGGCCTGCTTTTCTTCAGCAGGGACAGGGAAGATGGTTAAAATTGAGGGGAAAATGGATGCAGCCAAATACAGGACCATTCTGGATGAAAACCTGTTGGACGATAAATCTCTGTCCCAGTCTCAGGTCTTTTGCAGACTCCAACAAGACAATGATCCCAAACATACAGCAAAATCTACAAAGGAATGGTTCACAAATAAACGTATCCAGGTGTTAGAATGGCCAAGTCAAAGTCCAGACCTGAATCCAATCGAGAATCTGTGGAAAGAGCTGAAAATTGCTGTTCACAAACGCTCTCCATCCAACCTCACTGAGCTCCAGCTGTTTTGCAAGGAAGAATGGGCAAGAATTTCAGTCTCTCGATGTGCAAAACTGATGGAGACATACCCCAAGCGACTTGCAGCTGTAATCGCAGCAAAAGGTGGCTCTACAAAGTATTAACGCAAGGGGGCCGAATAATTTTGCACGCCCCACTTTTAATTTTTTTCTTAGTTAAAAAAGTTTCAAAAATCCAATAGATTTCGTTCCACTTCACAATTGTGTCCCACTTGTTGGTGATTCTTCACAAAAAATTTAAATTTTATATCTTTATGTTTGAAGCCTGAAATGTGGCAAAAGGATGAAAAGTTCAAGGGGGCCGAATACTTTCGCAAGGCACTGTAGGTGCAAGAAATATCTCCTAAACCTACACGGTTTAGGAGATATTTACTAAAATGACAAGCGCCTCCGCCGCTCCGGGCCAATCACAGCGCCGGAGCGGCGCTGTGATTGGCTGGTGCGGCGATACCCGGAAGTAACATTCCGGCTATCGCCGCAGAGATTGCTGCGGCTCAAGACAGGGACATGGACGGCTTCGGGGGCCCCGATCTAAGGTAAGTGGTACATAATGAGGTAGTATGTTAGTCATACTAGCTCATTATGCCTTTCTCTTGCAGGTGTTGTAAAAAAAAAAAAAAAAAAACGAGTAGTGGGTTTACAACCACTTTAACATAATTACATACAGCAGAATTATACCAATGTACATTACAACACCTCTCTCTATCTATCTAAACCACCCACTCTCCAGCAGTTTTGACAGAAGATCCAGTGTACCTGAAAAACAAAAACACACAGGCAACAATATAGAACTCATCACTAGGAACAGGAAGCAAAGCCTCACTTCCTGAGAGATGAGCCTTTCTTTCCTCCATATATACTATATATTTTTTTTTTATGTGGGCAGCTAAGTGTCAAATAGTCCAGTTTTGCTGGGCAAACTTCCACCACCTAGTGGCAGAAGAACAACATGACAAAGTCCTTGAACGCAAGTACTGGAGTAGGTAGAGGAATCTTGACTCTGAAGTTTCCGGTAACCTAACACTACCTAGGTATGTACCCCACAGTCCTTCAAAAAAAGAAAATCTTCCTCTTTCAGCAAATTGAAAACCCGGACAGTCACTGTAAACGATCACCAGTAAAATCGGGGGTCAGGCAGAGTCAGTGGCTTTCCCTGCTTATCCAGGGTAGTGATAAAATACACAACATTGTCCTTCCCTGGGTGGCAGATGACCACCTTTTCGGCATGAATGTGTCTACCATAGTTCCAATGTAACAGACACCCATTAAAACGATCATCCAAAGTGGCCGAATAGCCTGCTCTCCTGAAAGGTTTAGGTATGGATAAATAGTCCCAAACAGCCTCACCGTACCATTTCTATCTGCTGGACTCAACTTCCTGCATGGTCTCCAAAGGGACATAGGGAAATTCCAGACTATACTCCCTGGCTACCCTTTTGTTGGGCAATCTTTGTAGCCGGGCAAGTCTTGGCAGAGCTCTGGTGCTTCCAAGTCCAGGAGGTATACATCATGAAGTTGGAGACTTGTGCACCATAGTATCAATAGACAGTTTTTCTGACCCAAACGTATTGGTGCCTCTGGCCAGGATTTCATTAGCAGCAACAGGGGTTTCTACACTGGGTGATGTCTTCCCCGAGTCCATGGCGGCCCATTCAGAAAAGGTGAAGGCCAAAGCAGTATCATCTCCATTGGCCCATAACATCTCCTGAGACATGGTCTCAAACAAATCATCGTCTCCGGAGATGTCTGACAGAGAGTCTATTTCAGAGTCCGTAACTCCTCCGCGGGCATATATCTACAGACAGTCCCCACATGTGCCCTTTCCCCAGATCTCTCACGCGTTCCTGTCGTGGACTTCTCAGGAATCAGACTTTCCTTTGGATCCGGTTCGGCTAGTCTTTGGGGTAGGCCTCGACCACAGCCGCAGGAGGCCTTCACATATCCCACCTTCTTTTGGACAGGTGCATCGGGACCAAATGCAGCGGAGGTAGATACAGCGGAGGTAACAGCAGTGGCGATGTCCGCTGAGGACTCCTTAATGGCAGTAACAGTGCCATCTCCCTCTGGAACAGTCACTGTAGCAGATGCGGCAAGTGCAGGTCTCGCCGCAGAAGCAAAGGCAGCAGCCTCTTCTGTAGCGATGCCCGTGGCCAAGTCCATCTGGTAGGCACGGGGCGGCATGGTGGGTTGCTCTACGGCGAACAGGTACTCCCCGCAGTGTAGGCACCGAACAAATAGACTGGGGGTTACAGCCAGTCCTTCGCACCTGTTGCACAGCATACCCAATGCTTCGACATCTCCAATCACGTACAGGAGGAACCGCCCATGCGGTCTCAGACTAATGCCAGTATCCATCAGCATAGTTCGCGGCAGCATGGCACTTGTAACGGTACCCACAGGAAACATCCTGGGCCCCATAGCAGACTGCATCAATGGAACCAAAGACATGGCGGTATTCTGATTCTCTGTTAAGTGTTGGACACACACGTGGCGTCTGACGCAGCAAGCAGGAGGGAACTTCTCCCACTTGTTCCTTTAGTCCTGTAGTTTGCGTGCTTTTTGCTTTCTCGGCTCCGCCCACAGCCCACGCGGCTGAAAAGTGATCCACAAATTACCCCTTTTTTTCAGAAAATATCACAGTCCAGAGTCCTCTTTGTAGCATAGGCTCCCAGTGAACAGTTTACTTGAGTTGCGACCGGTAACGGCAAATCCCGAATGAGCCCCCATGTGTAGCACTACCCCCGCAGGAGCTTACCTTACTGTTCTACCGTATCCGGCATAGGGGGTCCCATTGAAGAGTTGTTCACAGATGTCACCACCAACACACAGTCTCTTTTCTAATGGTTTTATTAAACAAAGTCAGTTAGAGGGATGGGGGGTTGCGGGAGATTCAGGCACCTTGTTTTGCGGATCACGGGGACTTCTCTTGATCCAGAGGACAAACAGTTTCCACACTGGATCCAGCAACCACCGGATAGGCCTCTCTCAGTGACCTAGCAGCCGGTGCGGTGCTCGGTCATAGTCTCTGCCACAGACTTGAAGAACACAACAGTCTCTGCACAATCCTCTGCCACAGGATTGAATGATCCAGAACTTTTGTAAAGTCTAAGTAAAGTCACACAGTACCAGTTTCTTTTCAGCCAATCCGGCGATACTGTGAGGTAGATGGGCCGGGATGTGTCCTCCAATTGAGTCTCCAGGCTCGTCCTGAGATACCAGCCCTTTCGCTCGGTCCTCTCCTGAGAAAAGCCCTCCCCTGGTTTCTCCAACTGCTGGGCTTCTTCCCGCAGGCAAGACAGCACAGGACCACCCCTGACCAGTAGGCCCCAGAGACTCCTGGGCCTACTTTCAGTAACGAGGCCTCGGGCCAGCCGGCCCCGGGGCAGAACAGCTGCTTCGACACACCTTAGGCCAGGAGGGCCATCAGGTCAGAGAGCCACGGAAAACGGTGTCTGTCCCTTGAGTACCCTCTCCCAGAATGCACAGCAGGGAGACCACTCCCACTGGGCGGCTTCTGGGCAAAGAATACTCAATACACCCAGCCTGCTGCATTTCCAACCTTGACCTGTGGGGACAGCGACACCTACAGTCAAGTGGAAAATGTGCAACACAGCTGGACTGGAACAGAAACCAGCAATTTAACACAATCCTTCTGAGCCAAACTACATCTCAGATAACATAAATTTATACATAGAGCCTACCCAATAGGAGCCGGGCGCTACACATCTATCAATGGGGAAACAAAACAGGTGCTAAAGCCTCACGCTACTAACATTAGTAAATAGATAGGAAAGTGTATTATATTTACTTGCTTTTAATTTCTTCAGTTACTTCCTGGTTTCTTGCCTAGGCAAATGATGTCATACATCCCAGGAGTCTTCAGGGGGGTGGGGGAGGAAAGGAGGAGGGGTTTTCTCAGCTAAGCACACTCTCCTGCATGCATCCATGAGCTAAGGGCAGATGTTTTCAGAAAGTAAATACTACATTAATCATTTTGCCCTTAATCAAGATGGCCGCAGGATTGCTGATGCCACTGTTACTGCCATTTTATTCTAAGCGCTTTTTATCATCCTAAATGTGAGTGTTATTCTTTCATTTAATAAATATGCTGTGAGTTGCTGTACGGAATTATGCTATGCGCCCTCCTGTTTTCTTCTTTTTCTGCAACATTTGATACATATATCAACCCATAAACATCATCGGAAGCCCGTTTACCGGTCCCCTGGAGTTTTTGTCTGTTGGGATAATCTTCTTCCAGGTCCACATTCAAGCCTGAATGACTCAGTGGGTGTTCACTCATCTGGGTTCAATCCTTCTGGTAAGCCTTAAAGGGGGATTCCACCCGCAATTTATTTATTTTTTAAAGTCAGCAGCTACAAACACTGTAGCTGCTGACTTTTAATAAGGACACTTACCTGTCCTACTCACCCATGATGATGGCCCCCCCGACGCCGATCCCTCGATCACTGCAGGTCCCGCGCCGCCATCCTCACTAAGGGAAACAGGCAGTGAAGCCTTACGGCTTCACTGCCCGTTTCCTACTGCGCATGCGCGAGTCTCGCGTTGTTTTTTGAATGGGCGGCTGCTCTCTGGGATTACACACAGTTCCCAGAAGGCAGCGCACCCCATTCACTAGAAGAGGATGCGGAAGAAGACCCACCGCGGATAAGAAAGAGGCAGATTAGGGACTTCTGCATAGCAACCGCTATTTCGGGTGAGTAAAAATTTTTTTTTATTTTTTTGCTGCATTTTTGTGTAATTTTTTTTTCAGGGTGGAACTCCTCTTTAAGAGCATATGGTGGCGGATCTTCTATCAATCTTTTCACATTTAATCACGTTATAAGACTGTTCTATTACTTCACTTTTTGGATCACCACCACTAATTGTTGGACTATTAATACTAAGTAGGGATGAGCCGAACATCCCCCGGTTCGGTTCGCATCCAGAACAACCAGAACAACCAGAAAATGCGAACGGACCGAAAGTTTGCGCAAACATTCGAACACCATTAAAGTCTATGGGAACCCTGCACCCAAATTAAAAAAAGAAAAGGGGTGGGGCCCCCAGGCCCTATATACTCTGAACAGCAGTATACAGGCGGTCCAAACAAGACAGGAATCTGTTTGTAATTTTGAACAGGTACATTTTGTAAGTGTAGCTCCAGCCAAAAAATCTATTTTTAAGCTTTTTGGAAAACATAGGGAAGGGTTATCACCCCTGTAACATTTTTTTGGCTGTCTGTGCCCCTGTTCAGAAGATTTCACCTCACTTTCTGTCCCAATTACAATTGGATTTTGAAATTTTTGGGTTATTAGGGAAACAAGAATTGGTGATAAAGCATCAGTGAAGAGGAGACACGTTTTTCCCATATTAACTCTTACAGGAGAGAATTTCCCTTCCTAGGGGTAGATTTCCTCTCACTTCCTGTTTTCTCCTTCCGTTTGTAAATAGGAGTCGTTTGTAAGTCGGATGTTTGAAAGTGGGGTACCGCCTGTATATATATATATACTATACGGCCTGCCCTATATACTCTGCATAAAATTGGGCCTTAGGTGTTGGTGGTACCAGAACACTGTAAGCCCTCACAGTTTCTCTTGGTGGGCGCAGGAACGGGCCCTGCTGTGAAATATTAGATCAAGTTAAACAGGGGCAGAAAAATTGGGCCTTAGGCGGCGGTGGTGGTGACACAACACTGTAAAGCCTCACATATACTCTTGTTGAGCGCAGGAACGGGCCCTGCTGCAAAATATTACAGCTAAAATTGTAATTACACGCCCCTGTTAAACAGGGGCAGAAAAATTGGGCCTTAGCCACTAGTGGTGGTGCCCAGAACCAAAAATGCTCTTAGAAGCTATCAACAGGAACATTGAGGAGGAATAGGATAGTCACTCAGTATAACAGGATAGTCACTCAGCATCAGCATAGACAGTCTTCATGGGATCTCACATTCATAAATTTTTTTATCGATTACATCATCATCAGGTGCTTGGTAGCTGGTGGTGATCCAAGACTGATTCATTTTTATGAAGGTGAGCCGATCAACCGAGTCAGTGGACAGGCACACTCTGTGATCGGTTACAAAGCCCCCAGCAGCACTGAATGTGCATTCAGAAAGAACGTTGGATGCAGGACAGGCCAGTAGCTCAATTGCATACTGTGCAAGCTCTGGCCAGTGATCCATCCTCAAGACCCAGTAACCCAGTGGATTTTCGGTTGGAAAGGTCTCCAAGTCTGATCTTGCCCCTAGGTATTCCTGCACCATGTAAATCAGACGCTGGCGATGGTTGCTGGAACCGATCAGATCTTGGTGCTGCGGATTAAAAAATTGTCTTAACGCATCGGTCAGACGGCCACCTTCTCCACCGCTCCTCCTGTGACTGACCGAAGCCTCAGCAACACGTTGTCCAGGACCAGGAAATTGTAACCTCCCAGGCTCTGGAAACGCTTTGCACAAACCTTTCTGCAAGGCCTCCCGAAGATGTTTCATCCTCTGCTCCCTCTTCGAAGGCTGGATAAGTTCCGCAATCTTACCCTTGTAACGTGGATCAAGAAGGGTTGCCAGCCAGTAATGATCCCTTTCCTTGATACCACGAATCCGAGGGTCCTTTCACAGGCTTTGCAGGATCAGGGAGGCCATGCAGTGTAGGTTTGCTGAGGCATTCGGTCCGGAGAGCTCTGGATCACTAAGGACGACATGATCCGCAGCCACCTCCTCCCAGCCACGTACAAGTCCATGGGTTTCTGGGGACTGAAAACGATCCCTTGAAGACTGCTGCTGTTGCTGATTGCTAGGCTCCACCCCCATGCTGACACAATCCTCATCCTCCTCCTCTTTCTGTGAAATCGGCGGGCCCGCAGGAATACTGTCTGGATAAAGGGGGCCTTGAGAGGTAAGGAAGTCCTCCTCTTCCTCCCTCTGTTCTGCCAAAGTGCCCTGTCCATTATTCCACGCAGCGTGTGCTCCAACAGGTAGACAAGAGGGACAGTATCACTGATGCATGCACTGTCACTGCTTACCCTCCTCGTGGCCTCCTCAAATCGTGACAGGACAGTGCATGTATCCTTGATCATGAGCCACTGGTGTGGCGAAAAAAAGCCAAGCTCCCCTGATCCTGTCCTGGTGCCATAGTCGCACAGGTACTCATTGATGGCCCTCTGCTGCGTGTGCAGCCGCTGCAGCATTGCCAACGTTGCGTTCCACCTGGTGGGCATGTCACAGATGAGGCGGTTCTTGGGCAGGTTGCATTCCTTTTGGAGGTCAGCCAGCCGGGCGAGCACTGACATTATATGACTGGCGGAAATGCCCACAGACTTTCCTGGCCTGCTTCGGGACCTCCTGTAAGCCCGGGTACCTGCCCAAGAACTCCTGCAACACCAAATTAAGGATGTGAGCCAAACAGGGCACATGGGTCAAGTGTCCCTGTCGGAAGGCGGAGAGGAGGTTGGTGCCATTGTTGCAAACCACCATTCCTGGCTGAAGCTTACATGGCGTCAATCACCTCTGAGCCTGCCCCTGCAGAGCAGACAGAACCTCTGCCCCAGTGTGGCTCCTGTCCCCCAAGCACACCAACTCAAGCACTGCATGGCATCTTTTTGCCTGAGTGCTTGCGTAGCCCCTTGAACGCCTACGGAGCACCGCTGGTTCCGAGGACAAATCTGCACAGGAAGGGGCCATAGAGGAAGAAGAGGAGGGGGTGGAGGAGAGAGGTGTGGCAGAATCACCACTACCAGCATTTTGGAGGCGTGGTGGCGGAACAACCTCCAACAATACTGCACCCTGTCCTGCATCCTTCCCAGCTGCCAAAAGAGTGACCCAATGGGCCGTGAAAGAAAGGTAACGTCCCTGTCCATGCCTGCTGGACCATGAGTCAGCGGTAATATGCACCTTACCGCTGACCGCCCTGTCCAGCGAGGCCAAGACATTGCCTTCCACATGCCGATAGAGAGCCAGAATCGCCTTCCGTGAAAAAAGTGGCGTTTGGGAACCTGCCACTGAGGAACCGCACATTGCACAAACTCACGGAAGGCAGCAGTTGAAGCGCTAGCAATTTAGCCAAGCTAGCATTCAACCGCTGGGCATGTGGATGGCTGGGACCGAATTTCTTTCGCCGGTTTAGCAACTGGGGCAGGGAAATTTGCCTGCTACAATCGGACGTTTGTGTAGCGATAGCAGATTGCCCGCAAGTACTTGGGACACCTAATTCTACACCTTCATTCCTCTCAGTGCAGGTTTCTGAGAGGACTGAAGGTATAGTGGGGTTGGAGATCCCAGCTGATGAGGAGCAAGGAGAGGTCCGCCTTGTTCTTTGGTGTGGGTCTTTTAAGTACGATTGCCAACGGACTGCATGGCAGGTCAACATATGTCTGGTCAAGCTTGTGGTGCCCAAGCGGCTGCTGTTTTGGCCACGCGAGATACGCTTAAGACATATGTTGCAAATAGCAGCGGTGTGATCTGCTGCACACGTCTGAAAAACAGCCCATACCAAAGAACTTTTGGAATAACGTGCAGAGACAGCAGCGCCCTGCACAGGCGGAGCTCTGCGGTGTGATGCAGTCAGTTGGCTGCCCTTAAGCTGGCCCCTGGAGGGCATCCTGCCTCGGAGATGTGCCTCATCCTCCTCCTCCTATTAGGCACCCACGTAGAGACAGTGACCTTATCATCCCCTCCCTCCTCGCCACTGGAGCAAACCTGGCAGTATGCTGCAGCTGGGGGAACATGACTGCCAGTTTGTTGTCCTTCTTGGGCACCCCCTCTCTCTGGGCTCACGTTACCACCTTTCTCAAGCTGGGTATCATCATCGGAGCCTTCAAAACGCTGCGCATCCTCCTGCAGCATGTACCCAACACTGTGGTCGAACAGTTCAGGGGACTCCTCAGTGCATGATGGGGCTAGGGAAAGAGTAACTGATGACATTGAGCCGATCAAATAGTCCGCTTTGGCAGCTGCATTGGCAGGCAAAATACTCTGAGCCTGGGTGAGAGAGGATGAGGAGGATGAGGACGGCTTGGTCATCCACTCTACCAACTCTTTTGCATGTTGTGGCTCAAAAACACGGCCAGCTGCCGAAAAAAAGGACAAGCGTGCCCCACGGCCACGTGCTGAGGATGCACCGTGTCCATGACCAGCACTGTTGGCTGTAGACACAGAGCCTGCTTGCCCTCTTTTGGTGGCCTGTGAGCGTCTGCCTCTCCTTGTTGGCCTTCCAGACATAGTGTAAAATTAGATTAGAAAAACACCTCCTGAAGTTTACTAGAAAAAGTACACCAGGAATGGCCTGCAGTCAGATATAGGCTTGGCTAGACTGGATGCAGTGGATATATATGTAGGAGACTGTATATAGGAAGGCCAGTATGCTGGCCTGAAATTATGGGAGGAGTTCGAGGGGTACTTAAGCAGACCATCCACGATGGTCAGTGTCGGCTCTAGTGCGCAGTACCCACCCTCCCATATCCCCTTTTTAGGGCACTCCTCTCTAAACAATTCTCAACAGAATTATCCATTATTTCTATCTTAAGGTTTGGCCCCTTCTCTTGGCATACCGTCCAGCAGGCCAGGCCACACTTCAGGTCTTATTTGTGTTGTTAGTCTTGTGACGTGTTTATGTGATTCATATCTCTTCAGACAGAGGGCTCCGACCATAAATATATTTTATGCACTGCACATAGTTACCAACAGTCCCGAATTTCCCGGGACAAGCACGATTTTTGGACCCTTGTCCCGAATTGGGCTTGTCCCGATTCGGGACAAGCCCAGTTCTTTTTGTCCCGTTTTGTCCCGGTAAATTCGGGAATGCTTTAGCTAAAAACGGCAGCGGCTACACAAAAATGGCCGCTGCCGCCACCATATTTGTTTACGTTTTCCCCTTGTGTTCAGTGCAGAGCCTGGGGCAGCCACTCGGCTTCGGATTGGCGACTCCTCCCCGCTCTCCACTGAACGCAAGGAGAGGCACAAGGAAGCAGCATGCTTCACCCGCCGCCGCCGCCGCTAACGACCCTCTGCCCAGCCCCCGTGTGTCCGACAAGGAGCGGGGACACGGATGTAAGGACCGGGGCTCCACTGGCTGGGGACACTGACGCCTATCAGCACCCGGCGCCGCCGCTGCCAACAACCCTCCGCCCCGCCCCCGTGTGTCCGACGAGTGGGGACACTGATGGAAGGACCGGGGCACCGCTGGCTGGGGTCACTGTGATGGTCCTGGCTCACTCCATTTGGCAGACCCCTCGGACCACCAGCACATCCTCACGCACCGCAGGTACCGTACTATTGCACTGTAGTGTAGTGGGTGGTGGGGTAATTGTAGTGTAGTGGGTGGTGGGGTAATTAGTGTAGTGTAGTGGTTGGCGGGGTAATTTAGTGTAGTGGGTGGTGGGGTAATCACAGTGTAGTGTAGTGGGTGGCGGGGTAATCACAGTGTAGTGTAGTGGGTGGCGGGGTAATCACAGTGTAGTGTAGTGGGTGGTGGGGTAATCAGTGTAGTGGGTGGCGGGGTAATCAGTGTAGTGGGTGGCGGGTTAATCAGTGTAGTGGGTGGCGGGGTAATCAGTGTAGTGTAGTGGCGGGGTAATCAGTGTAGTGGGTGGCGGGGTAATCAGTGTAGTGGGTGGCGGGGTAATTAGTGTAGTGGGTGGCGGGGTAATCAGTGTAGTGGGTGGCGGGGTAATCAGTGTAGTGGGTGGCGGGGTAATCAGTGTAGTGGGTGGCGGGGTAATCAGTGTAGTAGGTGGCGGGGTAATCAGTGTAGTGTAGTGGGTGGCGGGGTAATTAGTGTAGTGGGTGGCGGGGTAATTAGTGTAGTGGGTGGCGGGGTAATTAGTGTAGTGGGTGGCGGGGTAATCACAGTGTAGTGTAGTGGGTGGCGGGGTAATCAGTGTAGTGGATGGCGGGGTAATCAGTGTAGTGTAGTGGGTGGCGGGGTAATTAGTGTAGTGGGTGGTGGGGTAATCAGTGTAGTGTAGTGGGTGGCGGGGTAATTAGTGTAGTGGGTGGTAGGGTAATCTGTGTAGTGTAGTGGGTGGTGGGATAATCAGTGTAGTGGGTGGCAGGGTAATCAGTGTAGTGGGTGGCGGGGTAATCAGTGTAGTGTAGTGGGTGGCGGGGTAATCAGTGTAGTGTAGTGGGTGGCGGGGTAATTAGTGTAGTGGGTGGCGGGGTAATCAGTGTAGTGTAGTGGGTGGCGGGGTAATTAGTGTAGTGGGTGGCGGGGTAATCAGTGTAGTGGGTGGCGGGGTAATCTGTGTAGTGTAGTGGGTGGTGGGATAATCAGTGTAGTGGGTGGTGGGATAATCAGTGTAGTGGGTGGCAGGGTAATCAGTGTAGTGTAGTGGGTGGCGGGTTAATCAGTGTAGTGGGTGGCGGGGTAATCAGTGTAGTGTAGTGGGTGGCGGGTTAATCAGTGTAGTGGGTGGCGGGGTAATCAGTGTAGTGTAGTGGGTGGCGGGGTAATCAGTGTAGTGGGTGGCGGGGTAATCAGTGTAGTGTAGTGGGTGGCGGGGTAATCAGTGTAGTGGGTGGCAGGGTAATCAGTGTAGTGTAGTGGGTGGCGGGGTAATCAGTGTAGTGGGTGGCGGGGTAATCAGTGTAGTGTAGTGGGTGGCGGGGTAATCAGTGTAGTGTAGTGGGTGGTGGGATAATCAGTGTAGTGAGTGGCGGGGTAATCTGTGTAGTGTAGTGGGTGGCGGGGTAATCAGTGTAGTGGGTGACGGGGTAATCAGTGTAGTGGGTGGCGGGGTAATTAGTGTAGTGGGTGGCGGGGTAATCAGTGTAGTGGGTGGCGGGGTAATCAGTGTAGTGGGTGGCGGGGTAATCAGTGTAGTGTAGTGGGTGGCGGGGTAATCAGTGTAGTGTAGTGGGTGGCGGGGTAATCAGTGTAGTGTAGTGTAGTGGGTGGTGGGATAATCAGTGTAGTGAGTGGCGGGGTAATCAGTGTAGTGGGTGGCGGGGTAATCAGTGTAGTGTAGTGGGTGGCGGGGTAATCAGTGTAGTGGGTGGCGGGGTAATCAGTGTAGTGTAGTGGGTGGCGGGGTAATCAGTGTAGTGTAGTGGGTGGCGGGGTAATCAGTGTAGTGGGTGGCGGGGTAATCAGTGTAGTGGGTGGCGGGGTAATCAGTGTAGTGTAGTGGGTGGCGGGGTAATTAGTGTAGTGGGTGGCGGGGTAATCAGTGTAGTGGGTGGCGGGGTAATCAGTGTAGTGTAGTGGGTGGCGGGGTAATCAGTGTAGTGGGTGGCGGGGTAATCAGTGTAGTGTAGTGGGTGGCGGGGTAATCAGTGTAGTGTAGTGGGTGGCGGGGTAATCAGTGTAGTGGGTGGCGGGGTAATCAGTGTAGTGGGTGGCGGGGTAATCAGTGTAGTGTAGTGGGTGGCGGGGTAATTAGTGTAGTGGGTGGCGGGGTAATCAGTGTAGTGTAGTGGGTGGCGGGGTAATTAGTGTAGTGGGTGGCGGGATAATCAGTGTAGTGAGTGGCGGGGTAATCAGTGTAGTGGGTGGCGGGGTAATCAGTGTAGTGTAGTGGGTGGCGGGGTAATCAGTGTAGTGTAGTGGGTGGCGGGGTAATCAGTGTAGTGGGTGGCGGGGTAATCAGTGTAGTGGGTGGGGGGGTAATCAGTGTAGTGTAGTGGGTGGCGGAGTAATTAGTGTAGTGGGTGGCGGGGTAATCAGTGTAGTGTAGTGGGTGGCGGGGTAATTAGTGTAGTGGGTGGCGGGGTAATCAGTGTAGTGTAGTGGGTGGCGGGGTAATTAGTGTAGTGGGTGGCGGGGTAATCAGTGTAGTGGGTGGCGGGGTAATCTGTGTAGTGTAGTGGGTGGTGGGATAATCAGTGTAGTGGGTGGTGGGATAATCAGTGTAGTGGGTGGCAGGGTAATCAGTGTAGTGTAGTGGGTGGCGGGTTAATCAGTGTAGTGGGTGGCAGGGTAATCAGTGTAGTGGGTGGCGGGGTAATCAGTGTAGTGTAGTGGGTGACGGGGTAATCAGTGTAGTGTAGTGGGTGGTGGGATAATCAGTGTAGTGAGTGGCGGGGTAATCTGTGTAGTGGGTGGCGGGGTAATTAGTGTAGTGGGTGGCGGGGTAATCAGTGTAGTGTAGTGGGTGGCGGGGTAATCAGTGTAGTGGGTGACGGGGTAATCAGTGTAGTGTAGTGGGTGGCGGGTTAATCAGTGTAGTGGGTGGCAGGGTAATCAGTGTAGTGGGTGGCGGGGTAATCAGTGTAGTGTAGTGGGTGACGGGGTAATCAGTGTAGTGTAGTGGGTGGTGGGATAATCAGTGTAGTGAGTGGCGGGGTAATCTGTGTAGTGGGTGGCGGGGTAATTAGTGTAGTGGGTGGCGGGGTAATCAGTGTAGTGTAGTGGGTGGCGGGGTAATCTGTGTAGTGGGTGACGGGGTAATCAGTGTAGTGGGTGGCGGGGTAATTAGTGTAGTGGGTGGCGGGGTAATCAGTGTAGTGTAGTGGGTGGCGGGGTAATCAGTGTAGTGGGTGGCGGGGTAATCAGTGTAGTGTAGTGGGTGGCGGGGTAATCAGTGTAGTGTAGTGGGTGGCGGGGTAATCAGTGTAGTGTAGTGTAGTGGGTGGTGGGATAATCAGTGTAGTGAGTGGCGGGGTAATCAGTGTAGTGGGTGGCGGGGTAATCAGTGTAGTGTAGTGGGTGGCGGGGTAATCAGTGTAGTGGGTGGCGGGGTAATCAGTGTAGTGTAGTGGGTGGCGGGGTAATCAGTGTAGTGTAGTGGGTGGCGGGGTAATCAGTGTAGTGGGTGGCGGGGTAATCAGTGTAGTGTAGTGGGTGGCGGGGTAATTAGTGTAGTGGGTGGCGGGGTAATCAGTGTAGTGTAGTGGGTGGCGGGGTAATTAGTGTAGTGGGTGGCGGGATAATCAGTGTAGTGAGTGGCGGGGTAATCAGTGTAGTGGGTGGCGGGGTAATCAGTGTAGTGCAGTGGGTGGCGGGGTAATCAGTGTAGTGGGTGGCGGGGTAATCAGTGTAGTGGGTGGCGGGGTAATCAGTGTAGTGTAGTGGGTGGCGGGGTAATCAGTGTAGTGTAGTGGGTGGCGGGGTAATCAGTGTAGTGGGTGGCGGGGTAATCAGTGTAGTGGGTGGCGGGGTAATCAGTGTAGTGTAGTGGGTGGCGGAGTAATTAGTGTAGTGGGTGGCGGGGTAATCAGTGTAGTGTAGTGGGTGGCGGGGTAATTAGTGTAGTGGGTGGCGGGGTAATCAGTGTAGTGTAGTGGGTGGCGGGGTAATTAGTGTAGTGGGTGGCGGGGTAATCAGTGTAGTGTAGTGGGTGGCGGGGTAATCAGTGTAGTGGGTGGCGGGGTAATCAGTGTAGTGTAGTGGGTGGCGGGGTAATCAGTGTAGTGTAGTGGGTGGCGGGGTAATCAGTGTAGTGGGTGGCGGGGTAATCAGTGTAGTGGGTGGCGGGGTAATCAGTGTAGTGTAGTGGGTGGCGGGGTAATTAGTGTAGTGGGTGGCGGGGTAATCAGTGTAGTGGGTGGCGGGGTAATCAGTGTAGTGTAGTGGGTGGCGGGGTAATCAGTGTAGTGGGTGGCGGGGTAATCAGTGTAGTGTAGTGGGTGGCGGGGTAATCAGTGTAGTGTAGTGGGTGGCGGGGTAATCAGTGTAGTGGGTGGCGGGGTAATCAGTGTAGTGGGTGGCGGGGTAATCAGTGTAGTGTAGTGGGTGGCGGGGTAATTAGTGTAGTGGGTGGCGGGGTAATCAGTGTAGTGTAGTGGGTGGCGGGGTAATTAGTGTAGTGGGTGGCGGGATAATCAGTGTAGTGAGTGGCGGGGTAATCAGTGTAGTGGGTGGCGGGGTAATCAGTGTAGTGTAGTGGGTGGCGGGGTAATCAGTGTAGTGGGTGGCGGGGTAATCAGTGTAGTGTAGTGGGTGGCGGGGTAATCAGTGTAGTGTAGTGGGTGGCGGGGTAATCAGTGTAGTGGGTGGCGGGGTAATCAGTGTAGTGGGTGGGGGGGTAATCAGTGTAGTGTAGTGGGTGGCGGAGTAATTAGTGTAGTGGGTGGCAGGGTAATCAGTGTAGTGTAGTGGGTGGCGGGGTAATTAGTGTAGTGGGTGGCGGGGTAATCAGTGTAGTGTAGTGGGTGGCGGGGTAATTAGTGTAGTGGGTGGCGGGGTAATCAGTGTAGTGGGTGGCGGGGTAATCTGTGTAGTGTAGTGGGTGGTGGGATAATCAGTGTAGTGGGTGGTGGGATAATCAGTGTAGTGGGTGGCAGGGTAATCAGTGTAGTGTAGTGGGTGGCGGGTTAATCAGTGTAGTGGGTGGCAGGGTAATCAGTGTAGTGGGTGGCGGGGTAATCAGTGTAGTGTAGTGGGTGACGGGGTAATCAGTGTAGTGTAGTGGGTGGTGGGATAATCAGTGTAGTGAGTGGCGGGGTAATCTGTGTAGTGTAGTGGGTGGCGGGGTAATCAGTGTAGTGTAGTGGGTGGCGGGGTAATCAGTGTAGTGGGTGGCGGGGTAATCAGTGTAGTGTAGTGGGTGGCGGGGTAATCAGTGTAGTGTAGTGGGTGGCGGGGTAATCAGTGTAGTGTAGTGTAGTGGGTGGTGGGATAATCAGTGTAGTGAGTGGCGGGGTAATCAGTGTAGTGGGTGGCGGGGTAATCAGTGTAGTGTAGTGGGTGGCGGGGTAATCAGTGTAGTGGGTGGCGGGGTAATCAGTGTAGTGTAGTGGGTGGCGGGGTAATCAGTGTAGTGTAGTGGGTGGCGGGGTAATCAGTGTAGTGGGTGGCGGGGTAATCAGTGTAGTGGGTGGCGGGGTAATCAGTGTAGTGTAGTGGGTGGCGGGGTAATTAGTGTAGTGGGTGGCGGGATAATCAGTGTAGTGAGTGGCGGGGTAATCAGTGTAGTGGGTGGCGGGGTAATCAGTGTAGTGCAGTGGGTGGCGGGGTAATCAGTGTAGTGGGTGGCGGGGTAATCAGTGTAGTGGGTGGCGGGGTAATCAGTGTAGTGTAGTGGGTGGCGGGGTAATCAGTGTAGTGTAGTGGGTGGCGGGGTAATCAGTGTAGTGGGTGGCGGGGTAATCAGTGTAGTGGGTGGCGGGGTAATCAGTGTAGTGTAGTGGGTGGCGGAGTAATTAGTGTAGTGGGTGGCGGGGTAATCAGTGTAGTGTAGTGGGTGGCGGGGTAATTAGTGTAGTGGGTGGCGGGGTAATCAGTGTAGTGTAGTGGGTGGCGGGGTAATTAGTGTAGTGGGTGGCGGGGTAATCAGTGTAGTGTAGTGGGTGGCGGGGTAATTAGTGTAGTGGGTGGCGGGGTAATCAGTGTAGTGTAGTGGGTGGTGGGGTAATCAGTGTAGTGTAGTGGGTGGCGGGGTAATTAGTGTAGTGGGTGGCGGGGTAATCAGTGTAGTGTAGTGGCGGGGTAATCAGTGTAGTGGGTGGCGGGGTAATCAGTGTAGTGTAGTGGGTGGCGGGGTAATCAGTGTAGTGGGTGGCGGGGTAATCAGTGTAGTGGGTGGTGGGGTAATCAGTGTAGTGGGTGGCGGGGTAATCAGTGTAGTGTAGTGGGTGGCGGGGTAATCAGTGTAGTGTAGTGGGTGGTGGGATAATCAGTGTAGTGAGTGGCGGGGTAATCTGTGTAGTGTAGTGGGTGGCGGGGTAATTAGTGTAGTGGGTGGCGGGGTAATCAGTGTAGTGTAGTGGGTGGCGGGGTAATTAGTGTAGTGGGTGGCGGGGTAATCAGTGTAGTGTAGTGGGTGGTGGGGTAATCAGTGTAGTGTAGTGGGTGGCGGGGTAATTAGTGTAGTGGGTGGCGGGGTAATCTGTGTAGTGTAGTGGGTGGCGGGATAATCAGTGTAGTGGGTGGTGGGATAATCAGTGTAGTGGGTGGCGGGGTAATCAGTGTAGTGTAGTGGGTGGCGGGTTAATCAGTGTAGTGGGTGGCGGGGTAATCAGTGTAGTGTAGTGGGTGGCGGGGTAATCAGTGTAGTGGGTGGCGGTGTAATCAGTGTAGTGTAGTGGGTGGCGGGGTAATCAGTGTAGTGTAGTGGGTGGCGGGGTAATCAGTGTAGTGGGTGGCGGGGTAATCAGTGTAGTGGGTGGCGGGGTAATCAGTGTAGTGTAGTGGGTGGCGGGGTAATCAGTGTAGTGGGTGGCGGGGTAATCAGTGTAGTGTAGTGGGTGGCGGGGTAATCAGTGTAGTGGGTGGCGGGGTAATCAGTGTAGTGTAGTGGGTGGCGGGGTAATCAGTGTAGTGTAGTGGGTGGCGGGGTAATCAGTGTAGTGGGTGGCGGGGTAATCAGTGTAGTGGGTGGCGGGGTAATCAGTGTAGTGTAGTGGGTGGCGGAGTAATTAGTGTAGTGGGTGGCGGGGTAATCAGTGTAGTGTAGTGGGTGGCGGGGTAATTAGTGTAGTGGGTGGCGGGGTAATCAGTGTAGTGTAGTGGGTGGCGGGGTAATTAGTGTAGTGGGTGGCGGGGTAATCAGTGTAGTGGGTGGCGGGGTAATCTGTGTAGTGTAGTGGGTGGTGGGATAATCAGTGTAGTGGGTGGTGGGATAATCAGTGTAGTGGGTGGCAGGGTAATCAGTGTAGTGTAGTGGGTGGCGGGTTAATCAGTGTAGTGGGTGGCGGGGTAATCAGTGTAGTGTAGTGGGTGGCGGGGTAATCAGTGTAGTGAGTAGCGGGGTAATCAGTGTAGTGGGTGGCGGGGTAATCAGTGTAGTGAGTGGCGGGGTAATCTGTGTAGTGTAGTGGGTGGCGGGGTAATCAGTGTAGTGTAGTGGGTGGCGGGGTAATCAGTGTAGTGGGTGGCGGGGTAATCAGTGTAGTGTAGTGGGTGGCGGGGTAATCAGTGTAGTGTAGTGGGTGGCGGGGTAATCAGTGTAGTGTAGTGTAGTGGGTGGTGGGATAATCAGTGTAGTGAGTGGCGGGGTAATCAGTGTAGTGGGTGGCGGGGTAATCAGTGTAGTGTAGTGGGTGGCGGGGTAATCAGTGTAGTGGGTGGCGGGGTAATCAGTGTAGTGTAGTGGGTGGCGGGGTAATCAGTGTAGTGTAGTGGGTGGCGGGGTAATCAGTGTAGTGGGTGGCGGGGTAATCAGTGTAGTGGGTGGCGGGGTAATCAGTGTAGTGTAGTGGGTGGCGGGGTAATTAGTGTAGTGGGTGGCGGGGTAATCAGTGTAGTGTAGTGGGTGGCGGGGTAATTAGTGTAGTGGGTGGCGGGATAATCAGTGTAGTGAGTGGCGGGGTAATCAGTGTAGTGGGTGGCGGGGTAATCAGTGTAGTGCAGTGGGTGGCGGGGTAATCAGTGTAGTGGGTGGCGGGGTAATCAGTGTAGTGGGTGGCGGGGTAATCAGTGTAGTGTAGTGGGTGGCGGGGTAATCAGTGTAGTGTAGTGGGTGGCGGGGTAATCAGTGTAGTGGGTGGCGGGGTAATCAGTGTAGTGGGTGGCGGGGTAATCAGTGTAGTGTAGTGGGTGGCGGAGTAATTAGTGTAGTGGGTGGCGGGGTAATCAGTGTAGTGTAGTGGGTGGCGGGGTAATTAGTGTAGTGGGTGGCGGGGTAATCAGTGTAGTGTAGTGGGTGGCGGGGTAATTAGTGTAGTGGGTGGCGGGGTAATCAGTGTAGTGTAGTGGGTGGTGGGGTAATCAGTGTAGTGTAGTGGGTGGCGGGGTAATCAGTGTAGTGTAGTGGGTGGCGGGGTAATTAGTGTAGTGGGTGGCGGGGTAATCAGTGTAGTGTAGTGGGTGGTGGGGTAATCAGTGTAGTGTAGTGGGTGGCGGGGTAATTAGTGTAGTGGGTGGCGGGGTAATCAGTGTAGTGTAGTGGCGGGGTAATCAGTGTAGTGGGTGGCGGGGTAATCAGTGTAGTGTAGTGGGTGGCGGAGTAATTAGTGTAGTGGGTGGCGGGGTAATCAGTGTAGTGTAGTGGGTGGCGGGGTAATCAGTGTAGTGGGTGGCGGGGTAATCAGTGTAGTGTAGTGGGTGGCGGGGTAATTAGTGTAGTGGGTGGCGGGGTAATCAGTGTAGTGTAGTGGGTGGTGGGGTAATCAGTGTAGTGTAGTGGGTGGCGGGGTAATCAGTGTAGTGTAGTGGGTGGCGGGGTAATTAGTGTAGTGGGTGGTGGGGTAATCAGTGTAGTGTAGTGGGTGGCGGGGTAATTAGTGTAGTGGGTGGCGGGGTAATCAGTGTAGTGTAGTGGCGGGGTAATCAGTGTAGTGGGTGGCGGGGTAATCAGTGTAGTGTAGTGGGTGGCGGGGTAATCAGTGTAGTGGGTGGCGGGGTAATCAGTGTAGTGGGTGGTGGGGTAATCAGTGTAGTGGGTGGCGGGGTAATCAGTGTAGTGTAGTGGGTGGCGGGGTAATCAGTGTAGTGTAGTGGGTGGTGGGATAATCAGTGTAGTGAGTGGCGGGGTAATCTGTGTAGTGTAGTGGGTGGCGGGGTAATTAGTGTAGTGGGTGGCGGGGTAATCAGTGTAGTGTAGTGGGTGGCGGGGTAATTAGTGTAGTGGGTGGCGGGGTAATCAGTGTAGTGTAGTGGGTGGTGGGGTAATCAGTGTAGTGTAGTGGGTGGCGGGGTAATTAGTGTAGTGGGTGGCGGGGTAATCAGTGTAGTGGGTGGCGGGGTAATCTGTGTAGTGTAGTGGGTGGCGGGGTAATCAGTGTAGTGGGTGGCGGGGTAATCAGTGTAGTGGGTGGTGGGGTAATCAGTGTAGTGTAGTGGGTGGCGGGGTAATCAGTGTAGTGGGTGGCGGGGTAATCAGTGTAGTGGGTGGTGGGGTAATCAGTGTAGTGGGTGGCGGGGTAATCAGTGTAGTGTAGTGGGTGGCGGGGTAATCAGTGTAGTGTAGTGGGTGGTGGGATAATCAGTGTAGTGAGTGGCGGGGTAATCTGTGTAGTGTAGTGGGTGGCGGGGTAATCAGTGTAGTGTAGTGGGTGGCGGGGTAATCAGTGTAGTGGGTGGCGGGGTAATCAGTGTAGTGGGTGGCGGGGTAATCAGTGTAGTGTAGTGGGTGGCGGGGTAATCAGTGTAGTGTAGTGGGTGGCGGGGTAATCAGTGTAGTGTAGTGTAGTGGGTGGTGGGATAATCAGTGTAGTGTAGTGGGTGGCGGGGTAATCTGTGTAGTGTAGTGGGTGGCGGGGTAATCAGTGTAGTGTAGTGGGTGGCGGGGTAATCACAGTGTAGTGTAGTGGGTGGCGGGGTAATCAGTGTAGTGGGTGGCGGGGTAATCAGTGTAGTGTAGTGGGTGGCGGGGTAATTAGTGTAGTGGGTGGCGGGGTAATCAGTGTAGTGTAGTGGGTGGCGGGGTAATTAGTGTAGTGGGTGGCGGGGTAATCAGTGTAGTGTAGTGGGTGGCGGGGTAATTAGTGTAGTGGGTGGCGGGGTAATCAGTGTAGTGGGTGGCAGGGTAATCAGTGTAGTGTAGTGGGTGGCGGGGTAATTAGTGTAGTGGGTGGCGGGGTAATCAGTGTAGTGTAGTGGGTGGCGGGGTAATTAGTGTATTGGGTGGCGGGGTAATCAGTGTAGTGGGTGGCGGGGTAATCTGTGTAGTGTAGTGGGTGGTGGGATAATCAGTGTAGTGGGTGGTGGGATAATCAGTGTAGTGGGTGGCGGGGTAATCAGTGTAGTGGGTGACGGGGTAATCAGTGTAGTGGGTGGCGGGGTAATCAGTGTAGTGGGTGGCGGGGTAATCAGTGTAGTGGGTGGCGGGGTAATCAATGTAGTGGGTGGCGGGGTAATCAGTGTAGTGGGTGGCGGGGTAATCAGTGTAGTGGGTGGCGGGGTAATCAGTGTAGTGGGTGGCGGGGTAATCAGTGTAGTGGGTGACGGGGTAATCAGTGTAGTGGGTGGCGGGGTAATCAGTGTAGTGGGTGGCGGGGTAATCAGTGTAGTGGGTGGCGGGGTAATCAGTCCAGTGTAGTGGGTGACGGGGTAATCAGTGTAGTGTAGTGGGTGGCGGGGTAATCAGTGTAGTGGGTGACGGGGTAATCAGTGTAGTGGGTGGCGGTGTAATCAGTGTAGTGGGTGGCGGGGTAATCAGTGTAGTGGGTGACGGGGTAATCAGTGTAGTGGGTGGCGGGGTAATCAGTGTAGTGGGTGGCGGGGTAATCAGTGTAGTGGGTGACGGGGTAATCAGTGTAGTGGGTGGCGGGGTAATCAGTGTAGTGAGTAGCGGGGTAATCAGTGTAGTGGGTGGCGGGGTAATCAGTGTAGTGGGTGGCGGGGTAATCAGTGTAGTGGGTGGCGGGGTAATCAGTGTAGTGGGTGGCGGGGTAATCAGTGTAGTGGGTGGCGGGGTAATCAGTGTAGTGGGTGGCGGGGTAATCAGTGTAGTGGGTGGCGGGGTAATCAGTGTAGTGGGTAGCGGGGTAATCAGTGTAGTGGGTGGCGGGGTAATCAGTGTAGTGGGTGGCGGGGTAATCAGTGTAGTGGGTAGCGGGGTAATCAGTGTAGTGGGTGGCGGGGTAATCAGTGTAGTGGGTGGCGGGGTAATCAGTGTAGTGGGTGACGGGGTAATCAGTGTAGTGGGTGGCGGGGTAATCAGTGTAGTGGGTGGCGGGGTAATCAGTGTAGTGGGTGACGGGGTAATCAGTGTAGTGGGTGGCGGGGTAATCAGTGTAGTGGGTAGCGGGGTAATCAGTCCAGTGTAGTGGGTGACGGGGTAATCAGTGTAGTGTAGTGGGTGGCGGGGTAATCAGTGTAGTGGGTGGCGGGGTAATCAGTGTAGTGAGTAGCGGGGTAATCAGTGTAGTGGGTGGCGGGGTAATCAGTGTAGTGGGTGACGGGGTAATCAGTGTAGTGGGTGGCGGGGTAATCAGTGTAGTGAGTAGCGGGGTAATCAGTGTAGTGGGTGGCGGGGTAATCAGTGTAGTGGGTGGCGGGGTAATCAGTGTAGTGGGTGGCGGGGTAATCAGTGTAGTGGGTAGCGGGGTAATCAGTGTAGTGGGTGGCGGGGTAATCAGTGTAGTGGGTGGCGGGGTAATCAGTGTAGTGGGTAGCGGGGTAATCAGTGTAGTGGGTGGCGGGGTAATCAGTGTAGTGGGTGACGGGGTAATCAGTGTAGTGGGTGGCGGGGTAATCAGTGTAGTGAGTAGCGGGGTAATCAGTGTAGTGGGTGGCGGGGTAATCAGTGTAGTGGGTGGCGGGGTAATCAGTGTAGTGGGTGGCGGGGTAATCAGTGTAGTGGGTGGCGGGGTAATCAGTGTAGTGGGTGGCGGGGTAATCAGTGTAGTGGGTGGCGGGGTAATCAGTGTAGTGGGTGACGGGGTAATCAGTGTAGTGGGTGGCGGGGTAATCAGTGTAGTGGGTGGCGGGGTAATCAGTGTAGTGGGTGACGGGGTAATCAGTGTAGTGGGTGGCGGGGTAATCAGTGTAGTGGGTAGCGGGGTAATCAGTGTAGTGGGTGGCGGGGTAATCAGTGTAGTGGGTGGCGGGGTAATCAGTGTGGGGTAATCAGTGTAGTGAGTAGCGGGGTAATCAGTGTAGTGGGTGGCGGGGTAATCAGTGTAGTGGGTGGCGGGGTAATCAGTGTAGTGGGTGGCGGGGTAATCAGTGTAGTGGGTAGCGGGGTAATCAGTGTAGTGGGTGGCGGGGTAATCAGTGTAGTGGGTGACGGGGTAATCAGTGTAGTGGGTGGCGGGGTAATCAGTGTAGTGAGTGGCGGGGTAATCAGTGTAGTGGGTGGCGGGGTAATCAGTGTAGTGGGTGGCGGGGTAATCAGTGTAGTGGGTGACGGGGTAATCAGTGTAGTGGGTGGTGGGGTAATCAGTGTAGTGGGTGGCGGGGTAATCAGTGTAGTGAGTGGCGGGGTAATCAGTGTAGTGGGTGGCGGGGTAATCAGTGTAGTGGGTGGCGGGGTAATCAGTGTAGTGGGTGGCGGGGTAATCAGTGTAGTGGGTGGCGGGGTAATCAGTGTAGTGGGTGGCGGGGTAATCAGTGTAGTGGGTGACGGGGTAATCAGTGTAGTGGGTGGCGGGGTAATCAGTGTAGTGGGTGGCGGGGTAATCAGTGTAGTGGGTGACGGGGTAATCAGTGTAGTGGGTGGCGGGGTAATCAGTGTAGTGGGTAGCGGGGTAATCAGTGTAGTGGGTGGCGGGGTAATCAGTGTAGTGGGTGGCGGGGTAATCAGTGTAGTGGGTGGCGGGGTAATCAGTGTAGTGAGTAGCGGGGTAATCAGTGTAGTGGGTGGCGGGGTAATCAGTGTAGTGGGTGGCGGGGTAATCAGTGTAGTGGGTGGCGGGGTAATCAGTGTAGTGGGTGGCGGGGTAATCAGTGTAGTGGGTGGCGGGGTAATCAGTGTAGTGGGTAGCGGGGTAATCAGTGTAGTGGGTGGCGGGGTAATCAGTGTAGTGGGTGGCGGGGTAATCAGTGTAGTGGGTAGCGGGGTAATCAGTGTAGTGGGTGGCGGGGTAATCAGTGTAGTGGGTGGCGGGGTAATCAGTGTAGTGGGTGGCGGGGTAATCAGTGTAGTGAGTGGCGGGGTAATCAGTGTAGTGGGTGGCGGGGTAATCAGTGTAGTGGGTGGCGGGGTAATCAGTGTAGTGGGTGACGGGGTAATCAGTGTAGTGGGTGGTGGGGTAATCAGTGTAGTGGGTGGCGGGGTAATCAGTGTAGTGAGTGGCGGGGTAATCAGTGTAGTGGGTGGCGGGGTAATCAGTGTAGTGGGTGACGGGGTAATCAGTGTAGTGGGTGGTGGGGTAATCAGTGTAGTGGGTGACGGGGTAATCAGTGTAGTGGGTGGCGGGGTAATCAGTGTAGTGGGTGGCGGGGTAATCAGTGTAGTGGGTGGCGGGGTAATCAGTGTAGTGGGTGGCGGGGTAATCAGTGAAGTGGGTGGCGGGGTAATCAGTGTAGTGGGTGGCGGGGTAATCAGTGTAGTGGGTGGCGGGGTAATTAGTGTAGTGGGTGGCAGGGTAATCTGTGTAGTGTAGTGGGTGGTGGGGTAATCAGTGTGGGGTAATCAGTGTAGTGTAGTGGGTGGCGGGGTAATCAGTGTAGTGGGTGGCGGGGTAATCAGTGTAGTGGGTGACGGGGTAATCAGTGTAGTGGGTGGTGGGGTAATCAGTGTAGTGGGTGACGGGGTAATCAGTGTAGTGAGTGGTGGGGTAATCAGTGTAGTGGGTGGCGGGGTAATCAGTGTAGTGGGTGACGGGGTAATCAGTGTAGTGGGTGGTGGGGTAATCAGTGTAGTGGGTGACGGGGTAATCAGTGTAGTGGGTGGCGGGGTAATCAGTGTAGTGGGTGGCGGGGTAATCAGTGTAGTGGGTGGCGGGGTAATCAGTGTAGTGGGTGGCGGGGTAATCAGTGAAGTGGGTGGCGGGGTAATCAGTGTAGTGGGTGGCGGGGTAATCAGTGTAGTGGGTGGCGGGGTAATTAGTGTAGTGGGTGGCAGGGTAATCTGTGTAGTGTAGTGGGTGGTGGGGTAATCAGTGTGGGGTAATCAGTGTAGTGTAGTGGGTGGCGGGGTAATCAGTGTAGTGGGTGACGGGGTAATCAGTGTAGTGGGTGGTGGGGTAATCAGTGTAGTGGGTGACGGGGTAATCAGTGTAGTGAGTGGTGGGGTAATCAGTGTAGTGGGTGGCGGGGTAATCAGTGTAGTGGGTGACGGGGTAATCAGTGTAGTGGGTGGTGGGGTAATCAGTGTAGTGGGTGACGGGGTAATCAGTGTAGTGGGTGGCGGGGTAATCAGTGTAGTGGGTGGCGGGGTAATCAGTGTAGTGGGTGGCGGGGTAATCAGTGTAGTGGGTGGCGGGGTAATCAGTGTAGTGGGTGGCGGGGTAATCAGTGTAGTGGGTGGCGGGGTAATCAGTGTAGTGGGTGGCGGGGTAATCAGTGTAGTGGGTGGCGGGGTAATCAGTGAAGTGGGTGGCGGGGTAATCAGTGTAGTGGGTGGCGGGGTAATCAGTGTAGTGGGTGGCAGGGTAATCTGTGTAGTGTAGTGGGTGGTGGGGTAATCAGTGTGGGGTAATCAGTGTAGTGTAGTGGGTGGCGGGGTAATCAGTGTAGTGGGTGGCGGGGTAATCAGTGTAGTGGGTGGCGGGGTAATCGGTGAAGTGGGTGGCGGGGTAATCAGTGTAGTGGGTGGCGGGGTAATCAGTGTAGTGGGTGGCGGGGTAATCGGTGTAGTGGGTGGCGGGGTAATCAGTGTAGTGGGTGGCGGGGTAATCAGTGTAGTGGGTGGCGGGGTAATCAGTGTAGTGCATAGTTGCCAAACAGTCCCGAATTTCCCGGGACAATCATGATTTTTGGACCCTTGTCCACAAGTGTGGAGGGGGCTCTGCTGGGGAGGCACCTGATGCAAGGACGGACTGCTGGGGAGGCACCTGATGCAAGGACGGACTGCTGGGGAGGCACCTGATGCAAGGACGGACTGCTGGGGAGGCAACTGATGCAAGGACGGACTGCTGGGGAGGCCATCTGGTGGCAGGCGACGTGGCAGGTAACACGCTCAGGGCTTCCACTGATTCGGCATTATGGTGAGTTGAATGATTTCATTTTATATTACAATGTAATAATAGAAATAATGCACTTCAATCATCCTGACACCATAACAATCATGGCGCCGGGATGATTGAAGCGCCAACAGGTGTTTTGGAGTATCCTTATCTGCCAATTTTGTTACACATTACTATTGTGGTGTAGGATCTGGCTTCTTTCTTTCTATTTCTTTCTCTCTCTTTCTCTCACCTCGGACTCTAGCCACACCCCTTTGAACCACGCCCATTTAAACCACACCCACTATCGTGCGGAAACCACGCCCATTTTTTGCTGCGGCGCCGCGGCGCGCTTCGCTCCATTTTTCACTCCGGAATGACACGCCTACAAACGAATGCCCCGCCCCCTGATTACAGCAAGGCTCCGCCTCAATACAAAAAAAGTGTCCCAGATGTTTTTTTTGCAATGTTGGCAACTATGACTGCAGATCACTCAATCACCTGCCTGAAAGTGTATTTGAATACGGACACCAGGAACGGTCTGCAGTCAGATCTAGCTGCACAGGATACAGTGTATATATATATATACAAAACCGGGATACATATATATATACTAAATACACTGCAGCTAACTAAATCTGAGACTATTTAATTTAGCGCTGCACTATTTTATTTTATATTATACGATCCCAGATATTACCTTCTCAAAGTATATTGCATACGTCTATCAATGGGAAAACAAAACAGGTGCTAAATCCTCACGCTGCTAGCATTAGTAAATAGATAGGAAACTGTATTATACTTACTTGTTTTAAACTTGTTTTTTTACATTTCTTCAGTTACTTCCTGGTTTCTTGCCTAGGCAAATTATGTCATACATCCCAGGAGTCTTCAGGGGGGTGGGGGAGGAAAGGAGGAGGGGTTTTCTCAGCTAATGGATGGATTTCAGAAAGTAAATACTACATTAATCATTTGCCCTTAATCAAGATGGCCGAAGCCAGAATTGCTAGTGGGGTGTTTTTCGAAGGGATTTCTAAACAAAATAAAGCTTGGAGACATGGAGGGAGGAATGGAGACATGGATGGATGGATGGAGACATGGATGGATGGAGACATGGATGGATGGATAGATGGATGGATGGATGGAGACATGGATGGATGGATGGAGATATGGATAGATGGATGGAGACATGGATGGATGGATGGGGACCTGGATGGATGGATGGAGACCTGGATAGATGGAGACATGGATGAATGGTGACATGGATAGATGGATGGAGACATGGATAGATGGATGGAGACATGGATGGATGCATGGATGGAGACATGGATAGATGGAGACATGGATGGATGGAGACATGGATGGATGGAGGGATGGAGACATGGATGGATGGAGACATGGATGGATGGATGGAGACATGGATGGATGGATGGAGACATGGATGGATAAAGACATGGATGGATTGATGGAGACATGGATGGATGGAGACATGGAGGGATTGAAAGATGAATTTAGCCATTGATGGATGGAGACATGGATGGATGAAGACATGGATGGGGTGGAGACAGGAATGGATGGAGACATGGGTGGATGGATGGATGGATGGATGGAGACATGGATGGATGGAGACATGGATGGAGGGATGGATGGAGACATGGATGGATGGATGGAGACATGGATGGATGGAGACATGGATGGGGTGGAGACAGGAATGGATGGAGACATGGGTGGATGGATGGATGGATGGAGACATGGATGGATGGATGGAGACATGGATGGATGGATGGATGGATGGATGGAGACATGGATGAATGGTGACATGGATAGATGGATGGAGACATGGATGGATGCATGGATGGAGACATGGATAGATGGAGACATGGATGGATGGAGACATGGATAGATGGAGACATGGATGGATGGAGACATGGATGGATGGAGGGATGGAGACATGGATGGATGGAGACATGGATGGATGGAGACATGGATGGATAAAGACATGGATGGATTGATGGAGACATGGATGGATGGAGACATGGAGGGATTGAAAGATGAATTTAGCCATTGATGGATGGAGACATGGATGGATGAAGACATGGATGGGGTGGAGACAGGAATGGATGGAGACATGGGTGGATGGATGGATGGATGGATGGAGACATGGATGGATGGAGACATGGATGGAGGGATGGATGGAGACATGGATGGATGGATGGAGACATGGATGGATGGAGACATGGATGGGGTGGAGACAGGAATGGATGGAGACATGGGTGGATGGATGGATGGATGGAGACATGGATGGATGGATGGATGGAGACATATATGGATGGATGGATGGAGACATGGATGGATGGAGACATGGATGGATGGATGGATGGATGGAGACATGGATGGATGGAGACCTGGATGGATGGAGACATGGATGGAGACATGGATGGAGGGATGGAGACATGGATGGATGGATGGAGACATGGATGGATGGATGGAGACATGTATGGATGGAGACATGGATGGATGGATGGAGACATGGATGGATGGAGACATGGAGGGATGGATGGATGGATGGAGACATGGATGGATGGAGACCTGGATGGATGGAGACATGGATGGAGACATGGATGGAGGGATGGAGACATGGATGGATGGATGGAGACATGGATGGATGGATGGAGACATGTATGGATGGAGACATGGATGGATGGATGGAGACATGGATGGATGGATGGAGACATGGATGGATGGATGGAGACATGTATGGATGGAGACATGGATGGATGGATGGAGACATGGATGGATGGAGACATGGATGGATGGATGGATGGATGGAGACATGGATGGATGGAGACCTGGATGGATGGAGACATGGATGGAGACATGGATGGAGGGATGGAGACATGGATGGATGGATGGAGACATGGATGGATGGATGGAGACATGTATGGATGGAGACATGGATGGATGGATGGAGACATGGATGGATGGAGACATGGAGGGATTGATAGATGAATTTAGCCATTGATGGATGGAGACATGGATGGGGTGGAGACAGGAATGGATGGAGAAATAGATGGAGACATGGATGGATGGATGGAGACATGGATGGATGGATGGAGACATGAATGGATGGATGGAGACATGGATGGATGGATAGATGGATGGATGGAGACATGGATTTATCTAGGGGGTAGAGGCTCACTCATGTGGATGGTGCATTGGCGTTTGCACCACAATTTCAATTGTCATTTATTAAAATACAATAGTATGCGATTTCTCGCTCACGGAACACTCCGGTGGGAATGCGGCCCGAATTCCAACTAATGTGTGATAAATTATAAAACAGAATTTAGCTTGTGAAGGAAATCTTTCTCCCCAATATATATAATAGAAGTGAATTAACATTTTTTTTACAATTGTTCTTTATTCATGAATTTTGCGATTTGCCTCTCAGCAGACGGAACAACTTGGAAGTCACAGAAGTCATTGGATGTGAACTCTGGGAGTGCCGACTTTCATGGGCCGCCGGCGGAAGGAGAGCGATGCGACTTTGGGGAATATAAGGTGAGAAAACGCATTGCCTCGCCACATTTCAGCTCTTCACACAAGCCGCAAGGAGCGAAGACTTGGCGCACTCTCCGAGGAGAGATCCTCGTGTCTGCCGAGGAGTAATCAAATTTGGAAGTGGGATGAGTGAGAAGTGATGAGTAATATCTGAATTACCTGTAGCATAAACGTATGATAGATAAAAGCGGAGCGGCATCTGTTTCCTCCAGCCTGGTAACGGCTCCTTCCTTCTCACCTCAATCTTCTTCCCCGCTTCATTATCTTTATATGGAAGGCAAATTTATTATCCCACTCATATTACTCACAGCAAAGGCTTGTTCTTTGGTTATTATTACATCGATCAGCCCTGGAAGAGATATGATCCCCGACAACATGACCAAGGAATCCCGGGCTGAGATCTCTCCAGGGTGATTCCATGTCCTGGACGCCCCAAGACCAGAATACGTCGTACCGCCATGCTTTGTACCGCCATGTTTTGTACCGCCGTGTTTTGTACCGTCATGTTTTGTACCGCCATGCTTTGTACCGCCATGTTTTGTACCGCCGTGTTTTGTACCGCCATGTTTTGTACCGCCATGCTTTGTACCGCCATGTTTTGTACCGCCGTGTTTTGTACCGTCATGTTTTGTACCGCCATGCTTTGTACCGCCATGTTTTGTACCGCCGTGTTTTGTACCGTCATGTTTTGTACCGCCATGCTTTGTACCGCCATGTTTTGTACCGCCATGCTTTGTACCGCCATGTTTTGTACCGCCGTGTTTTGTACCGTCATGTTTTGTACCGCCATGCTTTGTACCGCCATGTTTTGTACCGCCATGCTTTGTACCGCCATGTTTTGTACCGCCGTGTTTTGTACCGTCATGTTTTGTACCGCCATGCTTTGTACCGCCATGTTTTGTACCGCCATGCTTTGTACCGCCATGTTTTGTACCGCCGTGTTTTGTACCGTCATGTTTTGTACCGCCATGCTTTGTACCGCCATGTTTTGTACCGCCGTGTTTTGTACCGCCGTGTTTTGTACCGCCATGTTTTGTACCGCCGTGTTTTGTACCGTCATGTTTTGTACCGCCGTGTTTTGTACCGCCGTGTTTTGTACCGCCATGTTTTGTACCGCCGTGTTTTGTACCGCCGTGTTTTGTACCGTCATGTTTTGTACCGCCGTGTTTTGTACCGCCGTGTTTTGTACCGCCATGTTTTGTACCGCCATGTTTTGTACCGTCATGTTTTGTACCGCCGTGTTTTGTACCGCCGTGTTTTGTACCGTCATGTTTTGTACCGCCATGTTTTGTACCGCCATGTTTTGTACCGTCATGTTTTGTACCGCCGTGTTTTGTACCGCCGTGTTTTGTACCGTCATGTTTTGTACCGCCGTGTTTTGTACCGTCATGTTTTGTACCGCCGTGTTTTGTACCGCCGTGTTTTGTACCGCCATGTTTTGTACCGCCATGTTTTGTACCGTCATGTTTTGTACCGCCGTGTTTTGTACCGCCGTGTTTTGTACCGTCATGTTTTGTACCGCCATGTTTTGTACCGCCATGTTTTGTACCGTCATGTTTTGTACCGCCGTGTTTTGTACCGCCGTGTTTTGTACCGTCATGTTTTGTACCGCCGTGTTTTGTACCGCCGTGTTTTGTACCGCCGTGTTTTGTACCGTCATGTTTTGTACCGTCATGTTTTGTACCGTCATGTTTTGTACCGCCATGTTTTGTACGGTCATGTTTTGTACCGCCATGTTTTGTACCGCCATGTTTTGTACCGTCATGTTTTGTGCCACCATGTTTTGTACCGCCATGTTTTGTACCGTCATGTTTTGTACCGCCGTGTTTTGTACCGTCATGTTTTGTGCCGCCATGTTTTGTGCCGCCATGTTTTGTACCGCCATGTTTTGTACCGTCATGTTTTGTGCCGCCATGTTTTGTACCGCCATGTTTTGTACCGTCATGTTTTGTACCGCCGTGTTTTGTACCGCCGTGTTTTGTACCGTCAAGTTCAACCAATAGAAAAATAAATAAATTAAAAAACTCCATATACAGAACACTATATTCCCCTTACAAAGCAAAACAGGGTACAGGGTTAGGAAAGAAAAGGGATTTTTTTCTTGTCAATTTTCTTGAAGGATGGAAGAGAGAGTGCAAAGGAGAGCAGAGAAGAGAGATAGAGAGAGAGAATAAGAGGGGAAGAGAGGAAAGAAAGGGGAAGGAGGGGAGAGGAAAAGAAAGGAAAGAAGAGGGGAGGGGGGGAGGAGAGGAGAGATAAAAGAACAAAAAGAGAAATACAAAAGAAAAACAAAGAGAAATTAACCACTTCAGCCCCGGACCATTTGGCTGCCAAATGACCAGGCCACTTTTTGCGATTTGGCACTGCGTCGCTTTAACTGACAATTGCGCTGTCGTGCGACGTGACTCCCAAACAAAATTGACGTCCTTTTTTTTTTTTAAAACTCACTCGTGGCTATTAATGAATTGTCGGCTCCCGGCAATACATAGAAAAGTCATTGATAAAAAGAAAAAAAAAATGTGTGGGGGTCCCCCCAAATTCAATTACCAGGCCCTTCAGGTCTGGTATGGATATTAAGGGGAACTCCACCCCAAATTTAAAAAAAAAATGGCATGGAGTTCCCCCAAAAATCCATACCAGACTCTTTATCCGAGCACGCAACCTGGCAGGCCGCAGGAAAAGAGAGGGGGACGAGAGAGCACCCCCCCTCCTGAACCGTACCAGGCCACATGCCCTCAACATGGGGAGGATGTCCCCATGTTGATGAGGACAAGGGCCTCATCCCCACAACCCTTGCCCGGTGGTTGTGGGGGTCTGCGGGCAGGGGGCTTATCGGAATCTGGAAGACCCCTTTTAACAAAGGGGACCCCCAGATCCCGCCCCCCATGTGAATTGGTAAGGGGTACATTGTACCCCTACCATTTCACGAAGAAAGTGATAAAAAAAATGTAAAAAAAACACACAGACACCTTGGAAAAGTCCTTTATTAAAAAAAAAAAAAAAACATTCCAGCGATGAAATCCAGTGTCCCGCGGTGATCTGATGTCCAGCGCTGTCCACACGAAACGTCATTGGCTGAGCCTGAGTGGACCTGATGGGGAACTTCCTCCGCAGTCTATTAAATGAATAGACCCGCCCCTTCTAAAGTTCCCCATCAGGTCCGCTCAGCCAATGACGTAGGTGTAAGGCTAAGCTGACCAGATGCGGAACATGAGAAGGGGCGGGTCTATTAATTTATTACACTGCGGAGGAAGTTCCCCATGAGGTCCGCTCAGCCAATGACGTAGGCGGGGTCTGACATACGAGGGGGCGGACCTGATGGGGAACTTCCTCCACAGTGTAATAAATGAATAGACCCGCCCCTTCTCACGTTCCACATCTGGTCCGCTGAGCGGACCTGATGGGGAACTTTATAAGGGGCGGGTCTATTCATTTAATACACTGCTGAGGAAGTTCCCCATCAAGTCCGCTCAGGCTCAGCCAATGACGTTTCGTGTGGACAGCGCTGGACATCGGATCGCCGCGGGACACTGGATTTCATCGCTGGAATGTTTTTTTTTTTTTTTTTTTTTTTTAATAAAGGACTTTTCCTCAAGGTGTCTGTGTGTTTTTTTTACATTTTTTTTACACTTTCTTTGTGAAATGGTAGGGGTACAATGTACCCCTTACCAATTCACATGGGGGGCGGGATCTGGGGGTCCCCTTTGTTAAAGGGGTCTTCCAGATTCCGATAAGCCCCCTGCCCACAGACCCCCACAACCACCGGGCAAGGGTTGTGGGGATGAGGCCCTTGTCCCCATCAACATGGGGACATCCTCCCCATGTTGAGGGCATGTGGCCTGGTACGGTTCAGGAGGGGGGGCGCTCTCTCGTCCCCCCCTCTTTTCCTGCGGCCGGCCAGGTTGCGTGCTCGGATAAGGGTCTGGTATGGATTTTTGGGGGGACTCCACGCCATTTTTTTTTTATTTGGGGTGGAGTTCCCCTTAAAATCCATACCAGACCTGAAGGGCCTGGTATGGATATTTAGGGGAACCCCACGCATTTTTTTTTAATTTGCGGCGGGGTTCACCTTAATATCCATACCAGACCTGAAGGGCCTGGTAATTGAATTTGGGGGGACCCCCACGCATTTTTTTTATTTTTTTATCAATGACTTTTCTATGTATTGCCGTGACCCGACAATTCATTAATAGCCACGAGTGAGTTTTAAATGACTTTTTTCCTTCAGAAATGACACTTTGTGCAGGGACAGTTCTAAGCACGGGAAACATGCGCTACTCTACAGGCATACTATACACACCCCCCAGGTACGAAATTTAAAGGAATATTTCACTTTTATTGTTTCACTTTAAGCATTATTAAAATCCCTGCTCCCGAAAAAACTGCAGTTTTTAAAACTTTTTTTGCATTGATACATGTCCCCTGGGGCAGGACCCGGGTCCCCAAACACTCCCCTGGGGCAGAACCCGGGTCCCCAAACACTCCCCTGGGGCAGGACCCGGGTCCCCAAACACTCCCCTGGGGCAGAACCCGGGTCCCCAAACACTCCCCTGGGGCAGGACCCGGGTCCCCAAACACTTTTTAGGACAATAACTTGCATATTAGCCGTTATAATTAGCACTTTTGATTTCAAACGTTCGAGTCCATTGTATTTAAAAGGGTTCTAAAGTTCACACGAACATTCTGGCTGTTCGCAGGTTCTGGTGCGAACCGAACAGGGGGGTGTTCGGCTCATCCCTAGTTGTGATGGTTTGGGGTGTGACTATTCTATTGTCTATTGTGGCTGCCTCAACTATTATGGGATGTGCAAGTGTGATTGTTGTGAGGAAAAAGGGAGGGGGATTCCTCCAACCCCCCTGCTGAGAAGACTGTGTACTGAGAAGTTTGAACACACCTGACCTGTGTGGCCATTGTCATTGGACAATTTGACCCGCCCTGTTTTCCAAGGGTGGGAGGGAAGTGTTTTGAAGGGAGATATCTGTGTGTCCATGTGTGATAATAAAGGCAGTTTGTTTTGCCACTCTACACTGAGGTTTTGTCTGTTGACTGGGGGGCTGGAGAATCTTGGACGGTGCTGGTTCTGAACAGAGAAAGCATTGACGGCGGACCTAGATCTGTTTGAGGACAGAGGGTTCGTCACAGAAATACAGAAAAGAAAAGGGAGAGAGGGGAGGAAAATGAAGGAAGAAAAGTGAAGGGAAAGGGGTCTCAGGAATGGGGGTGAAGGGGGTAGAGGGGGGAGGGGTAATATGGTAAGTAACTGAAATTTTAGGGGAATAAAGGAAAGAATGAAATGTTGTATCTCTTTGGCTGGCCCTGATATCTTTTATTCTGGTCTCCCCTGTTGCTTCTCCACTGCCGGCTCGTGTTTTATCACAGTCTCAGTAGTATAGGACATGGCCCCTGCAGTCACCCTTCTCCGCGGGCAGCGCTGTACCCTTATTGTCTCACATAAAATTGATGTGTTTGTTGATGAAACAAGATGTGGATGTCAGAGGAAACATCATGAGCTGTCATCAGACACAGCAGTGTGACAAATAAAACAGATCATTCTAAAAATTCCTGGAACAAACAAGATAATATTCAAACTGGGACATTAAAACAAAGAACGTTCCATCAAATGGAAACATTTCTCAGCCAAACTGCCAAAATTCTAACATGAGTCCCATAATAACATCCAAGTTTTATAATGAAAGTTATAAAGAATTCTGCATTGTCATGAGACACGGGAAATGTATCTTCTGCTAATATTTCATTAGAGAGAACTTATATGTGGCATGTATGTGGTACCTCCTCACTTCATATTTAGTCCATTGGAAGGAAACTTTGGATATGTGACTGTAAAAAGTCAGGACTCCGTCTTTGGTGCTTTCTGAAGGCTGATCGACGGGACCTTGTGAGGGTCCTACTGACAGGACCCATAATATCTGAACCTGCAACCTCTGCTATGTATGGCAGAATCTCTTCTTGCTGAGCCACCTGAGATTATAGAAGGCTGATTCCTTAAAAAAACTTGCCTTGTGTCTTGTTTCTCCTGAACCTTGAACCCTTTGCTCCTCCCTTGAACTTCCTATTTAAGCCATGCTTTTGCATTTCCTGTTTGCCAGATTATTGGTCTCCAGCCGATATCTCACTCTTGCCTCTCCTGTATTCTCTCCTCAGTCCTCTGCCCTTTCCTCCCTTCTCCCCTATGCTCTTTACTCTGCACTCAGTCCTTACCCCTACCCTCCTCTCTTCCCCTCTTCTCTCTTCTATTGTATTGCCCTCTCCTCCTCTATTCTCCCCTCTCCTCCTCTATCTCTGCTCTCCTCCATTCTCCCCTCTCCTCCTCTATTCTCTCCTCTCCTCCTCTATTCTCTCCTCTCCTCCTCTATTCTCTCCTCTCCTCCTCTATTCTCTCCTCTCCTCCTCTATTCTCTGCTCTCCTCCATTCTCTCCTCTCCTCCTCTATTCTCTCCTCTCCTCTTCTATTCTCCCCTCTCCTCCTCTATTCTCCCCTCTCCTCCTCTATTCTCCCCTCTCCTCCATTCTCTGCTCTCCTCCATTCTCTCCTCTCCTCCTCTATTCTCCCCTCTCCTCTATTCTCCCCTCTCCTCCTCTATTCTCCCCTCTCCTCCTCTATTCTCTGCTCTCCTCCATTCTCTCCTCTCCTCCTCTATTCTCCCCTCTCCTCCTCTATTCTCTGCTCTCCTCCATTCTCTCCTCTCCTCCTCTATTCTCCCCTCTCCTCCTCTATTCTCTGCTCTCCTCCATTCTCTCCTCTCCTCCTCTATTCTCCCCTCTCCTCCTCTATTCTCTGCTCTCCTCCATTCTCTCCTCTCCTCCTCTATTCTCCCCTCTCCTCCTCTATTCTCTCCTCTCCTCTTCTATTCTCCCCTCTCCTCCTCTATTCTCCCCTCTCCTCCTCTATTCTCCCCTCTCCTCCTCTATTCTCCCCTCTCCTCTCCTCTATTCTCCCCTCTCCTCTCCTCTATTCTCCCCTCTCCTCCTCTATTCTCTGCTCACCTCCATTCTCTCCTCTCCTCCTCTATTCTCCCCTCTCCTCCTCTATTCTCTGCTCTCCTCCATTCTCTCCTCTCCTCCTCTATTCTCCCCTCTCCTCCTCTATTCTCTCCTCTCCTCTTCTATTCTCCCCTCTCCTCCTCTATTCTCCCCTCTCCTCCTCTATTCTCCCCTCTCCTCTCCTCTATTCTCCCCTCTCCTCCTATATTCTCTGCTCACCTCCATTCTCTCCTCTCCTCCTCTATTCTCCCCTCTCCTCCTCTATTCTCTGCTCTCCTCCATTCTCTCCTCTCCTCCTCTATTCTCCCCTCTCCTCCTCTATTCTCTCCTCTCCTCTTCTATTCTCCCCTCTCCTCCTCTATTCTCCCCTCTCCTCCTCTATTCTCCCCTCTCCTCCTCTATTCTCTGCTCTCCTCCATTCTCTCCTCTCCTCCTCTATTCTCCCCTCTCCTCCTCTATTCTCTCCTCTCCTCTTCTATTCTCCCCTCTCCTCCTCTATTCTCCCCTCTCCTCCTCTATTGTCCCCTCTCCTCCTCTATTCGCTCCTCTCCTCCTCTATTCTCTCCTCTCCTCTATTCTCTCCTCTCCTCTATTCTCTCCTCTCCTCCTCTATTCTCTCCTCTCCTCCTCTATTCTCCCCTCTCCTCCTCTATTCTCTCCTCTCCTCCTCTATTCTCTCCTCTCCTCCTCTATTCTCTTCTCTTCTCCTCTCTTCTCTCCTCCTCTATTCTCTCCTCTCCTCCTCTATTCTCTCCTCTCCTCCTCTATTCTCTCCTCCTCTATTCTCTCCTCTCCTCCTCTATTCTCCCCTCTCCTCCTCTATTCTCCCCTCTCCTCCTCTATTCTCTCCTCTCCTCCTCTATTCTCCCCTCCCCTCCTCTATTCTCCCCTCTCCTCCTCTATTCTCTCCTCTCCTCCTCTATTCTCTCATCTCCTCCTCTATTCTCTCCTCTCCTCCTCTATTCTCTCCTCTCCTCCTATATTCTCTCCTCTCCTCCTATATTCTCTCCTCTCCTCCTCTATTCTCCCCTCTCCTCCTCTATTCTCCCCTCTCCTTCTCTATTCTCTCCTCTCCTCCTATATTCTCTTCTCTTCTCCTCTCTTCTCTCTTCCTCTATTCTCTCCAATCCTCCTCTATTCTCCCCTCTCCTCCTCTATTCTCTCCTCTCCTCCTCTATTCTCCCCTCCCCTCCTCTATTCTCTCCTCTCATTCTCTCCTCTCCTCCTCTATTCTCTCCTCTATTCTCTCCTCTCCTCCTCTATTCTCTCCTCTTCTCCTCTATTCTCCCCTCCCCTCCTCTATTCTCTCCTCTCATTCTCTCCTCTCCTCCTCTATTCTCTCCTCTCCTTCTCTATTCTCTCCTCTATTCTCTCCTCTCCTCCTCTATTCTCTCCTCTCCTCCTCCTCTATTCTCCCCTCTCCTCCTCCTCTATTCTCCCCTCTCCTCCTCCTCTATTCTCCCCTCTCCTCCTCCTCCATTCTCCCCTCTCCTCCTCCTCCATTCTCTCCTCTCCTCCTCCATTCTCACCTCTCCTCCTCTATTCTTTCCTCTCCTCCTCTATTCTCTCCTCTCCTCCTCTATTCTTCCTCTCCTCCTCTATTCTCTCCTCTCCTCCTCTATTCTCTCCTCTCCTCCTCTATTCTCTCCTCTCCTCCTCTATTCTCTTCTCTCCTCCTCTATTCTCTTCTCTCCTCCTCTATTCTCTCCTCTCCTCCTCTATTCTCTCCTCTCCTCCTATATTCTCTCCTCTCCTCCTCTATTCTCCCCTCTCCTCCTCTATTCTCTCCTCTCCTCCTATATTCTCTCCTCTCCTCCTCTATTCTCTCATCTCCTCCTCTATTCTCTCCTCTCCTCCTCTATTCTCTCATCTCCTCCTCTATTCCCTCCTCCTCTATTCTCTCCTCTCCTCCTCTATTCTCTCATCTCCTCCTCTATTCCCTCCTCCTCTATTCTCTCCTCTCCTCCTCTATTCTCCCCTCTCCTCCTCTATTCTCTCCTCTCCTCCTCTATTCTCTCCTCTCCTCCTCTATTCTCTCCTCCTCCATTCTCTCCTCCTCTATTCTCCTCCTCCTCTATTCTCTCCTCTCCTCCTCTATTCTCTCATCTCCTCCTCTATTCTCTCCTCTCCTCCTCTATTCTAGAGAATAGAGGAGGAGAGGAGAGAATAGAGGAGAGGGGAGAATAGAGGTGGAGAGGAGAGGGGAGGAGGAGAGGAGAGAATGGAGGAGGAGAGGAGAGAATAGAGGAGAGGGGAGAATAGAGGAGGAGAGGAGAGAATAGAGGAGGAGAGGAGAGGAGAGAATGGAGGAGGAGAGGAGAGAATAGAGGAGGAGAGGACAGAATGGAGGAGGAGAGGAGAGAATGGAGGAGGAGAGGAGAGAATAGAGGAGGAGAGGAGAGAATAGAGGAGGAGAGGAGAGAATGGAGGAGGAGAGGAGAGAATGGAGGAGGAGAGGAGAGAATGGAGGAGGAGAGGAGAGAATAGAGGAGGAGAGGAGAGAAGAGGAGAGGAGAGGAGAGGAGAGGAGAGAATAGAGGAGGAGAGGAGAGAATAGAGGAGGAGAGGAGAGAATAGAGGAGGAGAGGAGAGAATAGAGGAGGAGAGGAGAGAATGGAGGAGGAGAGGAGAGAATAGAGGAGGAGAGGAGAGAATAGAGGAGGAGAGGAGAGAATAGAGGAGGAGAGGGGAGAATAGAGGAGAGAATAGAGGAGGAGAGAATAGAGGAGGAGAGAATAGAGGAGGAGAGGGCAATACAATAGAAGAGAGAAGAGGGGAAGAGAGGAGGGTAGGGGTAAGGAGTGCAGAGTAAAGAGCATAGGGGAGAAGGGAGGAAAGAACAGATAAAGAGAAGTAGGAGGTGATAGAAAAACCTAAAAATTATGTGATGAGAAATGCGGAGAGATTAGAAGAGAACAAACGAGAAAGAAAGAGCAAAGTAGAAGTGAGGAGGGGAGAAGAGGGCAGAAGGGAGAAGATGAAAGTGGAGAAAATGGAAGAGGAGCAGAAAGGGGAGCAGATGGGTGAAGAGAAGAGAGGAGAGGAGAGGAAGTAGGTGATAAAATAAAAGAGAATTTAGGAAGGGGGTGAGGGAACAAAAGAGGAGAGCAGGTAGAGGAGAGGAGAGGAAGTAGATGATACAACAACCATAAACAGCCATTGTTGGGCCGCCCAGCCTTCTAGTAGCAGTGACAGTTGGAAGTGACAGTTGGAAGTGGCAGTTGAAGTGCCCAGGGATCCTCATCATATCATTACTCGGGATAGTCAGGACTGTTGTGGTACTTTGAGCTCCGGCTCTTCTCCGGGTATCTCTAGATCTCCTCTCCCCGCCTCCTCCGCTCTGATTTAATGCTCCCGGCCCGCAGATGAATACATTTATTCAATGTATTTGTAAATCAAAGCAGAATGGAAGAGACTGTTTTTATCCCATTTTATTCCGGTATCACTTATCTCTGTCACCTCCAGCCTGCCGCTGTCACTAGTGATATTTCTGTATTATAACTGCCCTCCGTCTCCCGCTTCCTCCATTATCCGCATCCTGCTTACTGCTGATGGAAGGACTCACCCAGGAAATCACAGGCTGCCCTTTTCCCGGCCCTGGCTGGTGCTGCCAGATTTATAGGAATTGGAGTTCTTCTAACCCCGGGGACTGATCCATGGAACCGATTCATGGTACCGATTCACGGGGACCGATTCGTGGGACCGATTCATGGGACCGATTCACGGGGACCGATTCGTGGGACCGATTCGTGGGACTGATCCATGGGACCGATTCATGGGACCGATTCATAGGGACCGATTCATAGGGACCGATCCGTGGGACCGATTCATGGGGACCGATTTATGGGACCGATTTATGGGACCGATTCATGGGACCGATTCGTGGGACTGATCCATTGGACCGATTCATGGGACCGATTCATAGGGACCGATCCGTGGGACCGATTCATGGGACCGATTCACGGGGGACCGATTCGTGGGACCGATTCGTGGGACTGATCCATGGGACCGATTCATGGGACCGATTCATAGGAACCGATCCATGGGACCGATTCATGGGACCGATTCATGGGGACCGATTCGTGGGACCGATTCGTGGGGACTGATCCATGGGACCGATTCATGGGACCGATTCATAGGAACTGATCCATGGGACTGATCCATGGGACCAATTCGTGGGACCGATTCATGGGACCGATCCATGGGACTGATTCGTGGGACCGATTCATGGGACCGATTCATGGGACCGATCCATGGGGACCGATCCATGGGACCGATCCATGGGACCAATTCGTGGGACCGATTCATGGGACCGATCCATGGGACTGATCAGTGGGACCGATTCATGGGACCGATCCATGGGACCGATTCGTGGGACTGATCTGTGGGACCGATTTGTGGGACCGATTTGTGGTACCGATTTGTGGGACTGATCCATGGGACCGATTCGTGGGACCGATTCATAGGAACCGATCCATGGGACCGATTCATGGGACCGATTCATGGGGACCGATTCGTGGGACCGATTCGTGGGACTGATCCATGGGACCGATTCATGGGACCGATTCATAGGAACTGATCCATGGGACCAATTCGTGGGACCGATTCATGGGACCGATCCATGGGACTGATTTGTGGGACCAATTCGTGGGACCGATTCATGGGACCGATCCATGGGACTGATTTGTGGGACCGATTCATGGGACCGATTCATGGGACCGATCCATGGGACCGATTCGTGGGACCGATTCATGGGACCGATCCATGGGACCGATCCATGGGACTGATTCGTGGGACTGATCTGTGGGACCGATTCGTGGGACTCATTTGTGGGACCGATTTGTGGGACCGATTTGTGGGAGCAATCCGTGGGACCGATTCGTGGGACTGATCTGTGGGACTGATTTGTGGGACCGATTTGTGGGACCAATCCGTGGGACCCATTCATGGGACCGATTCGTGGGACTGATCCATGGGACCGATTCGTGGGACCGATTCATAGGGACCGATCCGTGGGACTGGTTTATCCAGAACTTGGACAGCTGGAAGGGAGCGGAGCAGAGGAGTGATTTTCCGGTGACTCCTTGTTTAGTGACAACTGTTTATGAGGGGAAGTCCCGCACATTGGAGAGATATCCTTCCACTTCCTGTTAGTCCATGGGACAGGAAGTGAAGGAAAATATCCCCAATAAGATGCAGATTGCAAATAAACTGACAGCAGTTTTAACCCTTTTCTAGTCTTAAGCCTCGTACACACGACCGAGTTTCTCATCGTTACAAACACGTCGTTTTTTTCGACTAGATTTTTGTTAAGCTTGTCGATTTTCTCGTCAAGCTTTCTATGCGTACACACTGACATTTCCCAATTTCCTCGTGGTTCTCTGCGCTCACGTCCAGCATGTACGACGGCACTATAAAGGGGAAGATCTTTTTTCTTGGCGCCAACCCTTGGGCTGCTTTTGCTGATCTCGTGTTACCGCGTGTGAAGTAAAAGTTTGGGAAGAGACGATTCGCGCTTTTCAGTCTTCGTACTTTTCAGATCGTTTTCTGCCGTTCAGTTTGTGCTTGTGGGTTCGTATCTTGACTTTCAGGGCGTCTAGGCAGGTCGTATCTGTTTTACAGTGCGTTCTTGCCCATTCGTTTCTGAATTTCAGTTCGTTATTCATAGGCCTTGCTGTTCTAAAGTGCGTTTTGTTCTGTACGTTCTGATTAGACGACCGTTTCCTAGCCATGTCGCCTGGACGTTCTCGTCGTCGAGTTCGTGCTGTGCGTGCGCTTGGTGTTGGTCTGCTTGTTTTGGACCAAGACCAGTCCATGAATGGTGTGAGGAGGAGTTCATGGACCAAGAATTGGTTGCTCCAGCGGGACCAATTCTGCCACATGCCTCTGCTGCGGGAGATCGTCGAGAATAATCCTGAGGACTACAGGAATTTTCTGCGGATGTCTGACCCCGTTTTTCAGGAACTGTTGGCTTTGGTGTCCCCCTATATTACCAGGCAGGACACCGTTATGCGGGAAGCCATCAGTGCTGAGCAGAGGCTCATCGCCACCTTACGTTACCTGGCGACAGGGAGAAGTCTTCAGGACTTGAAGTTCACGACAGGCATCTCCCCCCAGGCTCTGGGCCTCATAATCCCAGAGACCTGTTCTGCCATCATCCAAGTCTTGCAGGAGGACTATATTAGGGTAAGTTTTCTCCATTAACATCACATTCTATGTATTACATGTATGCTAATCAGGGATGAGCCGAACACCCCCCTGTTCGTTTCGCACCAGAACCTGCGAACAGACAAAACGTTTGTGTGAACTTTAGAACCCTATTAAATACAATGGACTCGAACGTTCGAAATCTAAACTGTTAATTATAAAGGCTAATATGCAAGTTATTGTCCTAAAAAGTGTTTGGGGACCCGGGTCCTGCCCCAGGGGAGTGTTTGGGGACCCGGGTCCTGCCCCAGGGGAGTGTTTGGGGACCGGGGTCCTGCCCCAGGGGACATGTATCAATGCAAAAAGAAGTTTTAAAAACGGCCGTTTTTTCGGGAGCAGTGATTTTAATAATGCTTAAAATGAAAAAATAAAAGTGAAATATTCCTTTAAATTTCGTACCTGGGGGGTGTGTATGATATGCATGGAAAGTGGCGCATGTTTCCCGTGCTTAGAACTGTCCCTGCACAAAGTGTCATTTCTGAAAGAAAAAAAGTCTTTTAAAACTCACTCGCGGCTAATAATGAATTGTCGGCTCCCGGCAATACATAGAAAAGTCATTGATAAAAAAAAAAAAAAAGCGTGGGGGTTCCCCAGAATTCAATTACCAGGCCCTTCAGGTCTGGAATGGATATTAAGGGGAACCCCGCCGCAAATTAAAAAAAAATTGACGTGGGGTTCCCCCAAATATCCATTCCAGGCCCTTCAGATCTGGCATGGATTTTAAGGGGAACTCCACCCCAAATTTTTTAAAAAAATGGCGTGGAGTCCCCCTAAAAATCCATACCAGACCCCTTATCCGAGCACGCAACCTGGCCTGCCGCAGGGGAAAAGGGGGGGACGAGAGAGCGGCCCCCCCTCCCTCCTGAACCGTACCAGGCCTCATCCCCACAACCCTTGCCCGGTGGTTGTGGGGGTCTGCGGGCGGGGGGCTTATCGGAATCTGGAAGACCCCTTTAACAAAGGGGACCCCCAGATCCCGCCCCCCCTATGTGAATTGGTAAGGGGTACATTGTACCCCTACCATTTCACGAAGAAAGCGTAAAAAAATGTTTAACTACTTCCCACCCAGCCACTGTACATATACGGCCGGGTGGGTGCTCTCTCCTTCTGAGTGGACGTTCCTGAACGTCCCTCAGAAGGAGGGGGATCGCGCGCGCGTGCGCTACGCCGGCGGCGCGGTGCGCGCACCCGCCGCGTTACCAAGGACCCGGTGCACGTGCCCGGCGGCCGCGATTGCCCGGGAACCAAGCAGGAAAGTGGATCTGTGTGTGTAAACACACAGATCCACGTTCTGTGAGGGAGAGGAGGCTGATGGTGTGTCCCTTGTACATAGGGACAACCATCGGTCACCATCGGTCACCATCGGTCACCATCAGTCACCTCCCCCAGTCAGTCCCCTCCCCCCACAGTTAGAACACATTGAGGGAACATATTTAACCCCTTCCTGTCCCCTAGTGGTTAACCCCTTCCCTGCCAGTCACATTTATACAGTAATCAATGCATTTTTATAGCAGGGATCGCTGTATAAATGTGAATGGTACCAAAAATGTGTCAAAAGTGTCCAATGTGTCCGCCGCAATATCGCAGTCACAATAAAAATCGCCATTACTAATAAAAAAATTAAAAAAAATTAAAAATGCTATAAAACTATCCCCTATTTTGTGGACGCTATAACTTTTGCGCAAACCAATCAATACGCGCTTATTGCGATTTTTTTTTTATACCAAAAATATGTAGAAGAATACGTATCGGCCTAAACTGAGGAAAATTTTCATTGAAAAAAAAATGGGTATTTATTATAGCAAAAAAGTAAAAAAATAGGATTTTTATAACAGCTTACCTGTAAAATCCTTTTCTTAGGAGTACATCACGGGACACAGAGCGACATAGTCATTACTAATGGGTTATATAGATACCGTCAGGTGCTGGCACTGGCAACTTCCAAAACCGGAAGTACCCTCCCCTATATAAGCCCCTCCCATCCGGGAGCACCTCAGTTTTGTAGCAAAGCAATAAGTGTCCCCAAAGAGGGGCGGGAGCTCTGTGTCCCGTGATGTACTCCAAGAAAAGGATTTTACAGGTAAGCTGTTATAAAAATCCTATTTTCTTTCTCGTACATCACGGGACACAGAGCGACATAGTCATTACTAATGGGATGTCCTAAAGCAATGCCCAATGAGGGGGGGGATACACCATATATAAGCTGAGCGCTATCAGACATGAGGATCTTTTGCGGCCTGCAACACACTGCGCCCAAAGGCGACATCCTCCTGACTTCTAACGTCCACCTGGTAGAACCTAGTAAACGTGTGAACTGAAGACCACGTTGTGGCCTTACAGATTTGAGCCAGGGAGGCCTGGTGATGCACTGCCCATGAAGTTCCAACTGCTCTCGTGGAGTGCGCTCTAACTTTGAACGGAGGCGGTCTCCTTCTCAAGCTATAGGCTTGCATAATGACCTGTCGAATCCACTTGGCTAAAGTAGATTTTGACGCTGCCTGACCCTTTCTGGGGCCTTCCAGCAGAATAAACAAAGTATCCGTTCTGCGAATCTGAGCAGTGGCTTTTAGATAAGCTTTAACTGCTCTTACTACATCCAAAGAATGCAATAACTTTTCCTCTACCGAAGTAGGTTTGGGGAAAAAAGAAGGAAGAACCACATCTTGGTTCAAATGAAACCTCGATACCACCTTAGGAAGAAAGGCTGGATGAGGACGTAACACTACTCTGTCCTTATGGATAACCAGATATGGCTCCTTACAGGACATAGCGGCTAATTCCGACACTCTTTTAGCCGAACAAATGGCTACTAGAAAAATCAATTTCCTGGTGAGAAGCACCAAGGAAATATGCTGTAATGGTTCAAATGGTTGTTTCTGTAGAACCGACAGAACCAAGTTTAGATCCCATGGACATATGGGAATATTAACCGGAGGACTAATACGCATCACTCCTTGTATAAAGGCTTTGACTAGTGAATGCGAAGCCAAGGGCCTTTGAAAAAATATTGACAAGGCCGAAATCTGACCCTTGATAGTACTCAAGGCAAGCTTCCTATCTACAGCCCACTGTAGGAAGTCCAGAATCCTACCTATTACGTACTTATGTGGATGCCATTTCTTGGCCTCACACCACGCGATGTACGCCTTCCAGATTCTATAGTAGATCTGCCTGGATACCGGCTTCCTGGCATTGATCATGGTAGATACCACAGGATTAGAGAGCCCTCTCTTTTTTAGAATGTGGGCTTCAATAGCCAGGCCGTCAAACCGAGGGCTGGTAAGGAAGGGTGGTATATCGGTCCTTGCGAAAGCAGGTCCGGACGACGTGGGAGAGTCCAAGGACTCCCCACTGAAATTTTACAATCTCCTCGTACCACGCTCTTCGGGGCCACGCTGGAGCCACCGGAATCACCGGTTTCTTTTCTACCCTGATTCTGCGGAGTAATCGAGGTAACCATTGTGGCAGTGTGAATGCATATATCAGCTTGAACTGATCCCAAGGGAACACTAGGGCATCCGAGCCGCACGCTAGGGGATCCCTTGTCCGAGAGACAAACCTGTCCCCCTTTGCGTTGAATCTGGATGCTAGAAGATCTACATCCGATGTTCCCCACCGCTGACATATTGTCCAGAAAACCTCGGGGTGAAGGGACCCTTCCTCTGGGCCTAATTGCTGGCGACTTAGAAAGTCCGCCTTCCAATTCTCCACTCCTGGAATGAATACCGCAGATATGGCTGGGACATATTTTTCTGCCCATTTCAGGATGAAATTTACTTCCCTCTGGGCTGCACGACTCCTGGTGCCCCCCTGATGATTGATATATGCCACTGCTGTGGCATTGTCTGATTGCATTCTGACAGGGGACCCTTGGAGTTTGGATGTCCATGCTACTAGGGCATACCGGGCTGCTCGTATCTCTAAGAGATTGATGGGCAGGGCCTTTTCTGCATCCGACCATCTGCCCTGGAGAGACTATTGCTCCAGTACTGCTCCCCAGCCTATAAGGCTGGCATCTGTAGTGACCACCTTCCAAGAAATCGGACTGAAGGATTTCCTTTTTTCCAGATTCTGGGTAACCAACCACCAACGGAGGCTCTTGCGAACGGAAGGGGACAAGGACATTGTAAGTCTAGGGCCTGAACTTTTTTGTTCCAGGCTGACAGTATGGCCCCTTGCAAATTCCTTGAATGGAATTGACCGTAGGGTACTGCTTCGAATGATGCCACCATTTTTCCCAGCAGCCTCATATACAGGCGTACGGACGGCTGTCTTTTTTGTACCCACTAAGTGGATCAAATCTTTCAAAGACAACACCTTTCCTCGAGGCAAGAATATTTTTCTCTGGCCTGAATCCAACCTTAGCCCCAAGTATTCCAGACTTTTGACTGGTTTTTAGGGCTGACTTGTCTCGGTTGATAATCCAACCGTGAGATTCCAGATACTTGATCGTCTTGTGAACGACCACGTCTAGTTTTTTCACTGAGTGGTCTATCAGCAACAAGTCATCCAGATATGCCATTATCATTACACCTCGTGTTCTTAGATTGGCCAATAAAGGGCCAGAATTTTTGTGAACACTCGTGGTGCTGTGGCCAAACCGAAGGGTAAGGCTCTGAACTGAAAATGGCGCCCTTCTACTGCAAAGCGTAGAAATTTTTGGTGGACTGGAAAGATGGGAATGTGCAAATAAGCATCTTTGATGTCGATCGTGGCTAACCAATCCTCCCCTTGTAGGGCAGTGGCCACCGATCGGATCGACTCCATCGGAAAGTCCTGATATACAGGAATTTGTATAGCCCTTTTAGAATTAATATGGGCCTCCCGTCCGCGTTTGCTTCGGGACTGTAAAGAGGTTTGAGTAAAACCCGAACCCTCATTCTTCCAGGGGAACCTCCATAATTACTCCTTGGAGCAATAGTTGTTCTAGTGCCAACAGGAGGGACTCTCTCTTCCGGGGATCCCTTGGCACGTTTGACCTCAAAAATGGGAAGGAGGAGAGTCTTTTAACTCCAAACTGTATCCCAAACCTACTGCGGAGAGCACCTATCTGTCTTGATCGTGTCCCGCCAGGTCTCTTGCGAACAACTGGAGTCCTCCCCCCACCCGACTGAGTGGGGGCTTCATGAATTTAACTTTGGGGGAGGTTTTGTACCTCCCCTGACCCAGGGTTTCTCATTACCCTGCTACTGTCCCTGTTTTTTACCCCCGGGATTTGACCGAGGAGGCCGTCGGAACTGTTACACAGCCGATGCCCCAGGGACTGGAGAAGCAGGCCTCTTAAAGAGGGACCTCTAACTCTGCTTTTAACCGGCAAGAGCGTATTTTTACCGCTGGAAATTTTCTGGATATATTTGTCCAGGTTTTCCCTGAATAAGCGTTCACCATGAAATGGGACGCTAACCAGCCATTCTTTACAGGGAGCTTCAGCAGACCAGTTTTTTGAGCCATAGAAGCCTGCGCATATGTACTACAGACAGCGTAAGGCGGGAGGCCTGATGGACTGAATCCTTTATGGCGTCAACCGCAAAGCCTAAGGCTCTAGGTAGACCAGCTAGGGCAAAGCCTGCTGATCTGTCAAGTCCCTCAAGACCTGTTTCAACTGATCCTTCACTGCTTAGCAGACCCCAATAGCTGCTACTGCTGGTTGTATCACCAAGCAGATTTTCATAAGGACTCCAATCTTTTATCTATTGGGTTCTTGAACATTTGGACATTATCCACTGGACATGTCAGTGATTTATACATACAAGAGATGGCTGCGTCCACTGTAGGGACCTTCCATTTTTTTTTTTTTTGATGAACTTATCCTCCATGGGATAGACCACCGGAAATCTCTTGGGGGAATAAATATTTTCTCAGGACGTTCCCAATCCTGGTAAATGAGCCCTTTCAGTAAAGGGTGAAGTGGAAAAGAACAAACAGTCTGGGGGCTTCTAGCGACCCCAACGAGGATACAGTAGTGGTTGATGGTTCCGCAAGGTGCATTTTTAAATGCTGATCGGACCATGTTAGTCAGAGACTGAACCCATAATCTTTCAGCTTGAGATGCTGAGAAAAGGTTCCCCCACTGTTGATTCCTCTATAACAGAATCAACCTCATCCTGATCCCCTTCAGGCAGGTCGATCCCTGTATGGGACTGTTGCTCTGCTAACAGGCATTCTGAAGGAGGAGACGGAGATCGGGCGTGCTTTCCCTGACAGGGAGGCAGCGATAAATGTTGACAATCTCTCTCTAATCCTCCCAGAGCTGAGGAAAAAACCTCCTCTGTTACATACACAGGAGCAGGTGACTGAGGACAGCCACAGTACCAAGTACCCCTGCGGGGTCTCTACGGTCACTTACCTCTGAACTTCAGGGGAGACTGGTGCAGCAGGAGTATGCCCAAGATCCTCCGAGCCCGATGAGACCCCCTTCGCTTCCTGGAAGATTCAGTTCCAGAGCTTCTGGACGGCATATTCCTAAGCCTAAAGCTGAGGTATTCCAGCCGTAATACACCACTTTTACTGAGAATAGTCTAGCACAATTGCTGCTATATCACAGTTGGTGTCTACTAATGTGCCTTTCTAGGGGATGCCTGTATCAACCGCTTGCTGTATGCCTTTAAATGTTGCCAGCTCTGTCTCTGTACTTCATAGCCAGCTCACTACAATATTGTGGTTTTTTTAAACTGCTGGGACGCCCGCACATGCGCAGAAGCGCTGCGGCGCGCACAGAGCGTCATCCCCCAGGCTCCGCCCCCTTTCCCGGCTCACCTCTATATATAGAGGCGCGTGCACGCGCACGCGCGCGGGCACGTGCGCCTTCGGCGCTAATTTCAAATAGGGTAACAAGGGACAGGAGCCAGGGCCCTCTTTGCCGCAGGCCGGGGGATGGACGAGCACTGCAACATGGCAGAGGAAGCAGTTTCCTATAAGAGAACTCACCATCTGCCTGGACTTTGCTCTGCTGAAAAGAAGCTAGTCCACATGACAAGAAAACATTCCACAGCGGCCTCTAGTGGACAAACACAGGTACCGCAGTCTAATATATTAAATATATATATATAAAAAAAAAAATTTTTTTTTTTTTTTTCTTGACCACCATTAAAAATTATTACATTTTTTTAGTAGTTACAGGCATGCACAGAATTTTGCGGGAATACCATTAGGTAACAGACAGAAAGACAAATTAGGCTTGGGGGTCCCCCAATAGAACCAAGTTCCTGGGGGCCCCCACTTACCTGTTCCCCGCCGCAGGACTTTGTTTGGTCCACAAAAGCCCAAACTTCACCTATCACGGCAGGCATTGTAATTAAACCTTCAGGGACCGGGTTCCCAAGGATTCCACTCCCCTGGACCTGTATAGCACCCTGCACAGAAAACATCTTGGTCGTGGGTATGACCAGAGCTCTGGATCCCAGGGTCCAGCTCTCCTAAGAGAAGCATTACAGGCAAAACCTTGCTCTTCTCTGCAAGGCCCGGGTACCGACCGTTTAGCTATGAAGATTTTTTGGTCGGATCCGGAATAGCTTACTGAGGCCCAAAAGAACCTGTACGCAAGCTCAGTGAAAAACACATGTTTCTTCTTGGCCAACACCTTAGACACTGGCAAAAAACTGAGGTGCTCCCGGATGGGAGGGGCTTATATAGGGGAGGGTACTTCCGGTTTTGGAAGTTGCCAGTGCCAGCACCTGACGGTATCTATATAACCCATTAGTAATGACTATGTCGCTCTGTGTCCCGTGATGTACGAGAAAGAAATATTGTGTTTTTTTTCCAAACTGGACGCTCTTCTTTTGTTTATAGCGCAAAAAAAAAAAAACCGCAGAGGTGATTATATACCACCAAAAGAAAGCTCTATTTGTGGGAAAAAAAGGACGCAAATTTTGTTTGGGAGCCACGTCGCACGACCACGCAATTGTCATTCATAGTGTGACTGCGCTGAAAGCTGAAAAATGGCTTGGGCAGGAAGGGGGTTTTAGTGCCCAGTAGGGAGGTGGTTAAAAAAAACACACAAACACCTTGAAAAAGTCCTTTATTAAAAAAAAAAAACAAAAAAACATTCCAGCGGTGAAATCCAGTGTCCCGCGGCGATCCCGATGTCCAGCGCTGTCCTTCATTGGTTGTGCCTGAGCGGACCTGATGGGGAACTCCCTCTCAGTATTTTAAATGTATAGACCCGCCCCTTCTAAAGTTCCCCATCAGGTCCGCTCAGCGGACCAGATGCGGAACATGAGAAGGGGCGGGTCTATACATGTATTACCACAGTGAGAGAAGTTCCCCATCAGGTCCGCCCCCTCGGTATGTCGGACCCGCCTACGTCATTGGCTTGAGCGGGGAACTTCCTTCACTATGTAAATTTGAAGGAAGTTCCCCGCTCAAGCCAATGACGTAGGCGGGTCCGACATACCGAGGGGGCGGACCTGATGGGGAACTGCTCTCACTTTGGTAATACATGTATAGACCCGCCCCTTCTCATGTTCCGCATCTGGTCCGCTGAACGGACCTGATGGGGAACTTTAGAAGGGGCGGGTCTATACATTTAAAATACTGAGAGGGAGTTCCCCATCAGGTCCGCTCAGGCACAACCAATGACGGACAGCGCTGTACATCGGGATCGCCGCGGGACACTGGATTTCACCGCTGGAATGTTTTTTTTTTTTTGTTTTTTTTTAATAAAGGACTTTTTCATGGTGTTTGTGTTTTTTTTAACATTTTTTTACGCTTTCTTCGTGAAATGGTAGGGGTACAATGTACCCCTTACCAATTCACATAGGGGGGGGGGCGGGATCTGGGGGTCCCCTTTGTTAAAGGGGTCTTCCAGATTCCGATAAGCCCCCCGCCCGCAGACCCCCACAACCACCGGGCAAGGGTTGTGGGGATGAGGCCCTTGTCCCCATCAACATGGGGACATCCTCCCCATGTTGAGGGCATGTGGCTTGGTACGGTTCAGGAGGGAGGGGGGGCCGCTCTCTCGTCCCCCCCTTTTCCCCTGCGGCCGGCCAGGTTGCGTGCTCGGATAAGGGGTCTGGTATGGATTTTTAGGGGGACTCCACGCCATTTTTTTTTTAAATTTGGGGTGGAGTTCCCCTTAAAATCCATGCCAGATCTGAAGGGCCTGGAATGGATATTTGGGGGAACCCCACGTCAATTTTTTTTTTAATTTGCGGCGGGGTTCCCCTTAATATCCATTCCAGACCTGAAGGGCCTGGTAATTGAATTCTGGGGAACACCCACGCTTTTTTTTTTTTTATCAATGACTTTTCTATGTATTGCCGGGAGCCGACAATTCATTAATAGCCGCGAGTCAGTTTTAAATGCATTTTTTTCTTTCAAAAATGACACTTTGTGCAGGGACAGTTCTAAGCACGGGAAACATGCGCTACTTCACATGCATATCATACACACCCCCCAGGTACGAAATTTAAAGGAATATTTCACTTTTATTTTTTCATTTTAAGCATTATTAAAATCACTGCTCCCGAAAAAACGGCCGTTTTTAAAACTTCTTTTTGCATTGATACATGTCCCCTGGGGCCAGGACCCGGGTCCCCAAACACTCCCCTGGGGCAGGACCCCGGTCCCCAAACACTCCCCTGGGGCAGGACCCCGGTCCCCAAACACTTTTTAGGACAATAACTTGCATATTAGCCTTTATAATTAGCACTTTAGATTTCTCCCATAGATTTTTCGAATTTGCCGCGAACACCCCAATTTGTTCGCTGTTCGGCGAATGGGCGAACAGGCAATGTTCGAGTCGAACATGAGTTCGACTCGAACTCGAAGCTCATCCCTAATGCTAATGTATTGTATTTCTTTCATCCTTCCCTAATTACCATGATTGTAATATCCTGAGAATGTCCCCTTTGTCCCCATGCATGCTGGAAGCTTTAGATTGCCCCTTTTTTCTCCTCCATAAATATTTCCCTTCACTAACTTTTCCAGCAGGGGCGCCTGTTGCTCCAAATGTTTGGGGGTTCAAACCCCAATTTAGGAAATAAACTTCCTCCTTTCTTTCTCGTACATCACGGGACACAGAGCGACATAGTCATTACTAATGGGTTATATAGATACCGTCAGGTGCTGGCACTGGCAACTTCCAAAACCGGAAGTACCCTCCCCTATATAAGCCCCTCCCATCCGGGAGCACCTCAGTTTTTTGCCAGTGTCTAAGGTGTTGGCCAAGAAGAAACATGTGTTTTTCACTGAGCTTGCGTACAGGTTCTTTTGGGCCTCAGTAAGCTATTCCGGATCTGACCAAAAAAGCTTCATAGCTAAACGGTCGGTACCCGGGCCTTGCAGAGAAGAGCAAGGTTTTGCCTGTAATGCTTCTCTTAGGAGAGCTGGACCCTGGGATCCAGAGCTCTGGTCATACCCACGACCAAGATGTTTTCTGTGCAGGGTGCTATACAGGTCCAGGGGAGTGGAATCCTTGGGAACCCGGTCCCTGAAGGTTTGATTACAATGCCTGCCGTGATAGGTGAAGTTTGGGCTTTTGTGGACCAAACAAAGTCCTGCGGCGGGGAACAGGTAAGTGGGGGCCCCCAGGAACTTGGTTCTATTGGGGGACCCCCAAGCCTAATTTGTCTTTCTGTCTGTTACCTAATGGTATTCCCGCAAAATTCTGTGCATGCCTGTAACTACTAAAAAAAATGTAATAATTTTTAATGGTGGTCAAGAAAAAAAAAATATATATTTTTTTATATATATATTTAATATATTAGACTGCGGTACCTGTGTTTGTCCACTAGAGGCCGCTGTGGAACGTTTCTTGTCATGTGGACTAGTTTCTTCTCATCAGAGCGAGTCCAGGCAGATGGTGAGTTCTCTTATGGGAAACTGCTTCCTCTGCCATGTTGCAATGCTCGTCCATCCCCCGGCCTGCGGCAAAGGGGCCCTGGCTCTTGTCCCTGGTTTCCAGTTTCGAAATTAGCGCTGAAGGCGCACGTGGCCGCGTGCGTGCGCGTGCACGCGCCTCTATATATAGAGGTGAGCCGGGAAAGGGGGCGGAGCCTGGGGGATGACGCTCTGTGCGCGCCGCAGCGCTTCTGCGCATGTGCGGGCGTCCCAGCATGTTAAAAAACACAATTATGTGTTGTGAGCTGGCTATGGAGTGCAGAGACAGAGCTGGCAACATTTAAAAAAAGGCATACAGCAAGCGGTTGATGCAGGCATCCCCTAGAAAGGCACATTAGTAGACACCAACTGTTATATAGCAGCAATTGTGCTAGACTATTCTCAGTAAAAGTGGTGTATTACGGCTGGAATACCTCAGCTTTAGGCTTAGGAATATGCCGTCCAGAAGCTCCGGAACTGAATCTTCCAGGAAGCGAAGGGGGTCTCATCGGGCTCTGAGGATCTTGGGCATACTCTTGCTGCACCAGTCTCCCCTGAAGTTCAGAGGTAAGTGACCGTAGAGACCCCGCAGGGGTACTTGGTACTGTGGCTGTCCTCAGTCACCTGCTCCTGTGTATGTAACAGAGGAGGTTTTTTCCTCAGCTCTGGGAGGATTAGAGAGAGATTGTCAACATTGATCGCTGCCTCCCTGTCAGGGAAAGCACGCCCGATCTCCGTCTCCTCCTTCTGAGTGCCTGTTAGCAGAGCAACAGTCCCATACAGGGATCGACCTGCCTGAAGGGGATCAGGATAAGGTTGATTCTGTTATAGAGGAATCAACAGTGGGGGAACCTTTTCTCAGCATCTCAAGCTGAAAGATTATGGGTTCAGTCTCCGACTAACATGGTCCGATCAGCATTTAAAAATGCACCTTGCGGAACCATCAACCACTACTGTATCCTCGTTGGGGTCGCTAGAAGCCCCCAGACTGTCTGTTCTTTTCCACTTCACCCTTTTACTGAAAGGGCTTATTTACCAGGATTGGGAACGTCCTGAGAAAATATTTATTCCCCCAAGAGATTTCCGGTGGTCTATCCCGTGGAGGATAAGTTCATCAAAAAAAAAAAAAAATGGAAGGTCCCTACAGTGGACGCAGCCATCTCTTGTGTGTATAAATCACTGACATGTCCAGTGGATAATGTCCAAATGTTCAAGAACCCAATAGATAAAAGATTGGAGTCCTTATGAAAATCTGCTTCTTTCTACAGCAAGCTTGGTGACACAACCAGCAGTGGCAGCTATTGGGGTCTGCTAAGCAGGGAAGGATCAGTTGAAACAGGTCTTGAGGGACTTGACAGATCAGCAGGCCCTTGCCCTAGCTGATCTACCTAGAGCCTTAGGCTTTGCGGTTGACGCCATAGAGGATTCAGTCCATCAGGCCTCCCGCCTTACGCTGTCTGTAGTACATATGCGTAGGCTTCTATGGCTCAAAAACTGGTCTGCTGAAGCTCCCTGTAAAGAATGGCTGGTTAGCGTCCCATTTCATGGTGAACGCTTATTCAGGGAAAACCTGGACAAATATATCCAGAAAATTTCCAGCGGTAAAAATACGCTCTTGCCGGTTAAAAACAGAGTTAGAGGTCCCTCTTTAAGAGGCCTGCTTCTCCAGTCCCTGGGGCATCGGCTGTGTAACAGTTCCGACGGCCTCCTCAGTCAATTCCCGGGGGTAAAAAACAGGGACAATAGCAGGGTAATGAGAAACCCTGGGTCAGGGGAGGTACAAAACCTCCCCCAAAGTTAAATTCATTGAAGGGGCCCCCACTCAGTCGGGTGGGGGGAGGACTCCAGTTGTTCGCAAGAGACCGGGCGGGACACGATCAAGACAGATAGATGCTCTCCGCAGTATGTTGGGGATACAGTTTGGAGTTAAAAGACTCTCCTCCTTCCCATTTTTGAGGTCAAACGCGCCAAGGGATCCCCGGAAGAGAGAGTCCCTCCTGTTGGCACTAGAACAACTATTGCTCCAAGGAGTAATTATGGAGGTTCCCCTGGAAGAATGAGGGTTCGGGTTTTACTCAAACCTCTTTACAGTCCCGAAGCAAACGCGGACGGGAGGCCCATATTAATTCTAAAAGGGCTATACAAATTCCTGTATATCAGGACTTTCCGATGGAGTCGATCCGATCGGTGGCCACTGCCCTACAAGGGGAGGATTGGTTAGCCGCGATCGACATCAAAGATGCTTATTTGCACATTCCCATCTTTCCAGTCCACCAAAAATTTCTACGCTTTGCAGTAGAAGGGCGCCATTTTCAGTTCAGAGCCTTACCCTTCGGTTCGGCCACAGCACCACGAGTGTTTACAAAAATTCTGGCCCTTTATTGGCCAATCTAAAAACACAAGGTGTAATGATAATGGCATATCTAGATGACTTGTTGCTGATAGACCACTCAGTGAAAAAACTAGACGTGGTCGTTCACAAGACAATCAAGTATCTGGAATCTCACGGTTGGATTATCAACCGAGACAAGTCAGCCCTAAAAAACAGTCAAAAGTCTGGAATACTTGGGGCTAAGGTTGGATTCAGGCCAGAGAAAAATATTCTTGCCTCGAGGAAAGGTGTTGTCTTTGAAAGATTTGATCCACTTAGTGGGTACAAAAAAGACAGCCGTCCATACGCCTGTGCATGAGGCTGCTGGGAAAAATGGTGGCATCATTCGAAGCAGTACCCTACGGTCAATTCCATTCAAGGAATTTGCAAGGGGCCATACTGTCAGCCTGGAACAAAAAAGTTCAGGCCCTAGACTTACAATGTCCTTGTCCCCTTCCGTTCGCAAGAGCCTCCGTTGGTGGTTGGTTCCCCAGAATCTGGAAAAAGGGAAATCCTTCAGTCCGATTTCTTGGAAGGTGGTCACTACAGATGCCAGCCTTATAGGCTGGGGAGCAGTACTGGAGCAATGGTCTCTCCAGGGCAGATGGTCGGATGCAGAAAAGGCCCTGCCCATCAATCTCTTAGAGATACGAGCAGCCCGGTATGCCCTAGTAGCATGGACATCCAAACTCCAAGGGTCCCCTGTCAGAATTCAATCAGACAATGCCACAGCAGTGGCATATATCAATCATCAGGGGGGCACCAGGAGTCGTGCAGCCCAGAGGGAAGTAAATTACATCCTGAAATGGGCAGAAAGATATGTCCCAGCCATATCTGCGGTATTCATTCCAGGAGTGGAGAATTGGAAGGCGGACTTTCTAAGTCGCCAGCAATTATGCCCAGAGGAAGGGTCCCTTCACCCCGAGGTTTTCTGGACAATATGTCAGCGGTGGGGAACATCGGATGTAGATCTTCTAGCATCCAGATTCAACGCAAAGGGGGACAGGTTTGTCTCTCGGACAAGGGATCCCCTAGCTTGCGGCTCGGATGCTCTAGTGTTCCCTTGGGATCAGTTCAAGCTGATATATGCATTCACACCGCCACAATGGTTACCTCGATTAATCCGCAGAATCAGGGTAGAAAAGAAACCAGTGATTCTGGTGGCTCCAGCGTGGCCCCGAAGAGCGTGGTACGCGGAGATTGTAAAATGTCAGTGGGGAGTCCTTGGACTCTCCCACGTCGTCCGGCTTTCGCAAGGACCGATATACCACCCTTCCTTACCAGCCCTAGGTTTGACGGCCTGGCTATTGAAGCCCACATTCTAAAAAAGAGAGGGCTCTCTAATGCTGTGGTATCTACCATGATCAATGCCAGGAAGCCGGTATCCAGGCAGATCTACTATAGAATCTGGAAGGCGTACATCGCCTGGTGTGAGGCCAAGAAATGGCATCCACGTAAGTACGTAATAGGTAGGATTCTGGACTTCCTACAGTGGGCTGTAGATAGGAAGCTTGCCTTGAGTACTATCAAGGGTCAGATTTCGGCCTTGTCAATATTTTTTCAAAGGCCCTTGGCTTCGCATTCACTAGTCAAAGCCTTTATACAAGGAGTGATGCGTATTAGTCCTCCGGTTAATATTCCCATATGTCCATGGGATCTAAACTTGGTTCTGTCGGTTCTACAGAAACAACCATTTGAACCATTACAGCACATTTCCTTGGTTCTTCTCACCAGGAAATTGATTTTTCTAGTAGCCATTTGTTCGGCTAAAAGAGTGTCGGAATTAGCAGCTATGTCCTGTAAAGAGCCATATCTGGTTATCCATAAGGACAGAGTAGTGTTACGTCCTCATCCAGCCTTTCTTCCTAAGGTGGTATCGAGGTTTCATTTGAACCAAGATGTGGTTCTTCCTTCTTTTTTCCCCAAACCTACTTCGGTAGAGGAAAAGTTATTGCATTCTTTGGATGTAGTAAGAGCAGTTAAAGCTTATCTAAAAGCCACTGCTCAGATTCGCAGAACGGATACTTTGTTTATTCTGCCGGAAGGCCCCAGAAAGGGTCAGGCAGCATCAAAATCTACTTTAGCCAAGTGGATTCGACAGGTCATAATACAAGCCTATGGCTTGAGAAGGAGACCGCCTCCGTTCAAAGTTAGAGCGCACTCCACGAGAGCAGTTGGAACTTCATGGGCAGTGCATCACCAGGCCTCCCTGGCTCAAATCTGTAAGGCCACAACGTGGTCTTCAGTTCACACGTTTACTAGGTTCTACCAGGTGGACGTTAGAAGTCAGGAGGATGTCGCCTTTGGGCGCAGTGTGTTGCAGGCCGCAAAAGATCCTCATGTCTGATAGCGCTCAGCTTATATATGGTGTATCCCCCCCCTCATTGGGCATTGCTTTAGGACATCCCATTAGTAATGACTATGTCGCTCTGTGTCCCGTGATGTACGAGAAAGAAAATAGGATTTTTATAACAGCTTACCTGTAAAATCCTTTTCTTGGAGTACATCATGGGACACAGAGCTCCCGCCCCTCTTTGGGGACACTTATTGCTTTGCTACAAAACTGAGGTGCTCCCGGATGGGAGGGGCTTATATAGGGGAGGGTACTTCCGGTTTTGGAAGTTGCCAGTGCCAGCACCTGACGGTATCTATATAACCCATTAGTAATGACTATGTCGCTCTGTGTCCCGTGATGTACTCCAAGAAAAGGATTTTACAGGTAAGCTGTTATAAAAATCCTATTTTTTTGCTCTGGTGCCTATTAAACGCCCCCATTTGTCCCCTCCAATGCAGCCATTTTGTCCCCTCCAATGCAGCCATTTAGTCCCCTCTAATGCAGCCAGTTTCCCCCCAGCCCTGCACTTACCTTCTTGTGGTCAGCGCCATCCTTCTTCTGTCCTTGATGTCTTCTCCTTCCCTTGATGTTGCATCAGCCAATCATGTTACCATTAAACAGACTTGGTGAACATGATTGGCAGAGCAGCCTGTCAGTGTTTACCCAAGGAATGCCCCCCCCCCCCCCTGCGTCCCCTATTTAACTTTTCTGCAGCCAATTACATCCCTCAGGCTGTAACGTGCAAGACAATTTTCCTTACTGTTTCTGATATGCAATTTTAAGCCCCTAAATGCCGCAGTTCTTCATATGTCGGTTACTTAACAGGGGGCCATCCACCTGAATAGTGGGCGGCATAGACAATACATAGGTTCATGCCTTGCATTAACCTATGTATTGTTCTGAGTGACGGGCACAGGAGAGAGGGGGCAGTGCTCCAGCGCCCACTCTGGACGCACCGCCACTGCAATGCTATCCTGTGGCCAAACACATCTACCCCCCCTCCCCATTATAATTTATTAATGGACCATCAGAGGGGGTGATGAATATGATACATGAGCCTTCCATTATACTTATTTAAAACACCTTAATAAACGTAGACTTTACTTGATGTTGGCCTCTAATGTATTTTCTTAGAATATACTTGTAATGTTTGATTTGTGTATTCTAATATTTTTTTATCTTGTTTGACTCCACAGCTTCCTTCCACGCCACAGGAATGGCAGACTGTGGCATCGGAGTTTGCCACGCGGTGGGACTTCCCCAACTGCGGTGGTGCCATAGACGGGAAGCACGTCCGCATCGTGCCGCCACCCCGTTCTGGGTCCTACTACTACAATTACAAGGGGTTTCATAGCATTGTGCTGATGGCGGTGGTGTCAGCTAGTGATGAGCCGAACACCCCCGGGTTCGGTTCGCACCAGAACCCGCGAACGGACCGAAAGTTCGAACGAACATTAGAACCCTATTAAATACAATGGATGCGAACGTTCGAATTCTAAAGTGCTAATTATAACAACTATTATGCATGTTATTGTCATAAATAGGGTTTGGGAACCCGGGTTCTGCACCAGGGGACATGTATCAATGCAAAAAGAAGTTTTAAAAACGGTCGTTTTTCGGGAGCAGTCATTTTAATGATGCATAAAGTGAAAAAAAAAAAGTCAAATATTCCTTTAAATATCGTACCTGGGGGGTGTCTAAAGTATGCCTGTGAAGTGCCACGTGTTTCCCGTGTTTAGAACTGTCCCTGCACAAAATGACACTTCTAAAGGAAAAAAAAGCCATTTAAAACTGCTTGCGGCTTTAATGTAATGTCTGGTCCCGGTAATATGGATGAAATTCTTTAAGAAAAATGGCATAGCTACCCCATGACCCCCCCCCTACCCCAGCCCATTACCAGCCCCTTTGGGTCTTGTATGGATATTAAGGGGAACCCCGCACATAAAATAAAAAAGGCCCTATATACTCTGAACAGCCGTATACAGGCGGTGCATACAAGACAGGGACTGTAGGTTTGTTCTTATGTAGAATCTGTTTGTAATTTTGAACAGGTACATTGTTGAAGTGTAGCTCCAGCCCAAAAATCTATTTTTAAACTTTTTGGGAAACATAGGTAAGGGTTATCACCCCTGTAACATTTGTTTTGCTGTCTGTGCCCCTGTTCAGAACATTTCACCTCACTTTCCGTCCCAATGACAACTGTTTTTGAAATGTGGTGTTTTTCTTGAAACAAGGATTGCTGATAAAGCATCAGTACAGATGAGACCCCTTTCTCCCATATTTATTCTTACAGGAGAGAATTTTCCTTCCTAGGGGTAGATTTCCTCTCACTTCCTGTTGTCTTCTTTCGTTTGCAAGTAGGAGTCGTTTGTAAGTTGGATGTTTGAAAGTAGGGACCTGCCGTATATACTCTGCAGAAATAGGCCCCTTAGTTGTTGGTGTTGGCACAACACTGTAAGCACTCACAGTTACTCTTGGTTGGTGCTGGAACGCCCTGCTGTCAACTATTATATCAGGAATTTTAATTACATATAATTGTTGAACAGTGGTAGTAAAAATTGGGGCTTTGATGGTGGTGCTGGTGCCACAACACTGTAAGCCCTGACAGTTACTCTTGGTGGGTGCAGCAATGGGCCCTGCTGTGAATTATTAGATCAAGAATTGTAATTACATGCCCCTGTTGAACAGGGGCTGAAAAATTGGGCCTTAGGCACTGGTGGCACAACACTACAACCCCTCACAGATACTGTACTTGGAGCACAGCAATGAGCCCTGTTGCAAAGTATTGCTTCAAAAATTGTAATGACACGCCCCTGTTAAACAGGGGCTGAAAAATTGGGCCTTAGGCACTGGTGCCACAACACTCCAACCCCTCACAGATACTGTACTTGGAGCACAGCAATGAGCCCTATGGCAAATTATTGCTAAAAAAATTGTAATTACACGCCCCTGTAAAACAGGGGCTGAAAAATTGGGCCTTAGCCACTGGTGGCGGCACCCATAAACAAAAATGATCTTCCAAGCTATCATCATCAATCGTATCATTGAGGACTCGGAGGAGGAGGATAGCCAGTCAACATAACAGCACAGGCACTCAGCATCAGCATCAGTCTTGAAGGGATGTGACATGTTAAAATCAATTAGTCTGTTATATCAGCATCAGGTGTGTGGTAGCTGGTGGTGATCCAAGACTGGTTCATCTTGATGAAAGTCAGTCGATCAACCGAGTCGGTGGACAGGCGCACCATGTGATCCGTGACAAATCCTCCAGCAGCACTGAATGTGCGTTCCGAAAGAACGCTGGATGCAGGACAGGCCAGTAGCTCAATTGCATACTGTGCAAGCTCTGGCCAGTGATCCATCCTCAAGACCCAGTAAGCCAGAGGATTTTCGGTGGGGAAGGTGTCCAAGTCTGACCTTGCCCCTAGATATTCCTGCACCATGTTTATCAGACGCTGGCGATGGTTGCTGGAACCGATCATACTTTGGGGCTGCGGACTAAAGAATTGTCTGAACGCATCGGTCAGACGGCCACCTTCCCCACCGCTCCTTCTTTGACTGGCCGAAGCCTCAGCAACTCGTTGTCCAGGACCAGGAGTTTGTAACCTCCCAGTCTCTGGGAACGCGTTGCACAGACCTTTCTGCAAGGCCTCCCGGAGTTGTCTCATCCTCTGCTCCCTCTGCGACGGTAACATAAGGTCCGCAACCTTACCCTTGTACCGTGGATCAAGGAGAGTGGCCAGCCAGTAATGGTCCCTCTCCTTGATCCGAAGAATACGAGGATCCTTCCGCAGACTTTGCAGGATCAGGGAGGCCATGCAGCGTAGGTTTGCTGAGGCATTCGCTCCGGAGTCCTCTGGGTCACTAAGGACGACATGATCCGCAGCCACCTCCTCCTAGCCACGTACAAGTCCACTGGTTTCTTGGGACTGTAAATCATCCCTAAAAGACTGCTGCTGATGATGCTGAGTGCCAGCCTCCACCTCCATGCTGACACAATCCTCCTCCTCCTCCTCCTCCTCCTCCTCCTCCTCTTCCTGTGCGATGGGTGGGACAGAAGGAACACTGTCTGGGTAAAGGGGGCCTTGAGAGGCAAGGAAGTCCTCCTCTTCCTGCCTCTGTTCTGCCTCAAGTGCCCTGTCCATTATTCCACGCAGCGTGTGCTCCAACAGGTGGACAAGAGGTACAGTGTCACTGATGCATGCACTGTCACTGCTCACCATCCTCGTGGCCTCCTCAAATGGTGCCAGGACAGTGCATGCATCCCTGATCATGCCCCACTGGCGTGGAGAAAAAAAACCAAGCTCCCCTGACCCTGTCCTGGTGCCGTAGTCGCACAGGTACTCATTGATGGCCCTCTGCTGCGTGTGCAGCCGCTGCAGCATGGCCAACGTTGAGTTCCACCTGGTGGGCATGTCACATATAAGGCGGTTCTTGGGCAGGTTCAACTCCTTTTGCAGCTCAGCCAGGCGAGCACTGGCATTATAAGATCTGCGGAAATGCACACAGACTTTCCTGGCCTGCCTCAGGACATCCTGTAAGCCCGGGTACCTGCCCAAGAACCGCTGCACCACCAGGTTAAGGACGTGAGCCACACAGGGCACATGGGTCAGTTGTCCCTGTCGGAGGGCGGAGAGGAGGTTGGTGCCATTGTCGCAAACCACCATTCCTGGCTTAAGCTGGCGTGGCGTCAACCACCTCTCGGCCTGGCCCTGCAGAGCAGACAGGACCTCTGCCCCAGTGTGGCTTCTGTCCCCCAAACACACCAGCGCAAGCACGGCATGGCATCTTTTTGCCTGCGTACTTGCGTAGCCCCGTGAACGGCTACGGAGCACCGCTGGTTCATAGGACAAACCACAGGAAGAGGCCATGGAGGAAGAAGAAGAGGAGGGGGTGGAGGAGAGAGGTGTGTCACAACCAGTAGTAGCATTTTGGAGGCGTGGCGGTGGAACAACCTCCAACACTACTGCACCTTGTCCTGCATCCCTCCCAGCTGCCAAAAGAGTGACCCAATGGGCCGTGAAAGAAAGGTAACGTCCCTGTCCATGCCTGCTGGACCATGAGTCAGCGGTAATATGCACCTTACCGCTGACCGCCCTGTCCAGCGAGGCCAAGACATTGCCTTCCACATGCCGGTAGAGAGCCGGAATCGCCTTCTGTGAGAAAAAGTGGCGTTTGGGAACCTGCCACTGAGGAACCGCACATTGCACAAACTCACGGAAGGGGGCCGAGTCTACCAACTGAAAAGGCAGCAGTTGAAGCGCTAGCAATTTAGCCAAGCTAGCATTCAACCGCTGGGCATGTGGATGGCTGGGAGTGAACTTCTTTCGACGGTCCAGCAGCTGGGGCAGGGAAATTTGCCTGCTAGAATCGGACGTCGGTGTACTGCTAGCAGAGTGGCCGCAAGTACTTGGCTGTGACACACCTAATTCTACACCTTCATTCCTCTCAGTGCATGTTTCAGAGAGGACTGAAGTTATAGTGGGGTTGGAGATCCCAGCTGATGCGGTGCAAGGAGAGGTCCGCTTTGTTCTTTGGTGTGGGTCTTTGAGGTAGGCTTGCCAACGAGCTGCATGGCAGGTCAACATATGTCTGGTCAGGCATGTGGTACCCAAGCGGCTGATGTTTTGGCCACGCGATATACGCTTGAGACATATGTTGCAAACAGCAGCTGTGCGATCTGATGCACTAGCCTCAAAAAAGGCCCACACCAAGGAACTTTTTGAATGACGGGCAGAGGCAGCGCCCTGCACAGGCGGAGCTCTGCGGTGTGATTCCGTCGGTGTACTGCCCTTACGCTGGCCACCAAAGGGCATCCTGCCTCGTTGGAGATGTGCCTCCTCCTCATCCTCCTCCTCCTCCTCTCTCCTATTAGGCACCCACGTGGAGTCAGTGACCTCATCATCACCTCCCTCCTCATCACTGGAGCCAATCTGGCAGTATGCTGCAGCTGCTGGAACATGACTGCCAGATTGGTGTCCTTCTTGAGCATCCCCTCTGTCTGCTCTCACGCTACTGCCTTCCTCTAGCTGGGTTTCATCATCAGACCCTTCGAAACGCTGGGCATCCTCCTGGAGCATGTACCCAACACTGTGCTCAAACAGTTCGGGGGACTCCTCAGGAGGAGGACATGGTGGGTCTAGGGAAGGAGTGACTGATGATGAGTCTGACATTGATACCAGGGAAGAGGACGCTTTGGCAGCTGCTTTTCCAGTACCCTGAGCCTGGGTGAGAGAGGATGAGGAGGAGGAGGAGGGCTTGGTCATCCACTCTACCAAGTCTTCGGCATGATGTGGCTCAACATGTCCAGCTGCCGAAAAGAAGGACAAGCGTGTCCCATGGCCATGTGCTGATGACAATGCACCGCGTCCACGACCAGCACTGTTGCCCCCAGACACAGAGCCTGCTTGCCCTCTTTTATTGCCTCCTGACTGTCTGCCTCTCCTTGTTTGCCTTCCAGACATTCTAATAGATGGCCTGCAGGGAGATGGGAAAAAAGCAATAAGGGCTACCTTCAGGTGTCCTTCTCTGTCCCTTGAAACAAGGACTTTGACAGTGAAAGAAACTGACACTCTCCCTACCTACAGTTTTCTGTCCCTAGAAAAAATGTTTTTTTTAAGCACAATTTAGCACAAGGAGAATTCACTCACTGTCCTTCCAGGTCCCTGGAAACAAGGACTTTGACAGTGAAAGAAACTGACACACTCTCCCTACCTACAGTTTTCTGTCCCTAGAAAAAATGTTTTTTTTAAGCACAATTTAGCACAAGGAGAATTCACTCACTGTCCTTCCAGGTCCCTGGAAACAAGGACTTTGACAGTGAAAGAAACTGACACACTCTCCCTACCTACAGTTTTCTGTCCCTAGAAAAAATGTTTTTTTTAAGCACAATTTAGCACAAGGAGAATTCACTCACTGTCCTTCCAGGTCCCTGGAAACAAGGACTTTGACAGTGAAAGAAACTGACACACTCTCCCTACCTACAGTTTTCTGTCCCTAGAAAAAATGTTTTTTTTAAGCACAATTTAGCACAAGGAGAATTCACTCACTGTCCTTCCAGGTCCCTGGAAACAAGGACTTTGACAGTGAAAGAAACTGACACACTCTCCCTACCTACAGTTTTCTGTCCCTAGAAAAAATGTTTTTTTTAAGCACAATTTAGCACAAGGAGAATTCACTCACTGTCCTTCCAGGTCCCTGGAAACAAGGACTTTGACAGTGAAAGAAACTGACACACTCTCCCTACCTACAGTTTTCTGTCCCTAGAAAAAATGTTTTTTTTAAGCACAATTTAGCACAAGGAGAATTCACTCACTGTCCTTCCAGGTCCCTGGAAACAAGGACTTTGACAGTGAAAGAAACTGACACACTCTCCCTACCTACAGTTTTCTGTCCCTAGAAAAAATGTTTTTTTTAAGCACAATTTAGCACAAGGAGAATTCACTCACTGTCCTTCCAGGTCCCTGGAAACAAGGACTTTGACAGTGAAAGAAACTGACACACTCTCCCTACCTACAGTTTTCTGTCCCTAGAAAAAATGTTTTTTTTAAGCACAATTTAGCACAAGGAGAATTCACTCACTGTCCTTCCAGGTCCCTGGAAACAAGGACTTTGACAGGAAACAAGGACTTTGACAGTAGGGAAACTGACACACTCTCCCTACCTACAGTTTTCTGTCCCTAGAAAAAATGTTTTTTTTAAGCACAATATAGCACAAGCACAAAACACACTGACACTCTCCCTACCTATCCTTCTCTTTCCCTAAACTAAAGGAATCCAGGTTAAGCAAGAAAGAAATAAATGTCACTGTCCCTGCCTATGCTGCTCTATCCCTGCTCCGGAACACACTACACTAGGCCGCCGTGCTGGCGGCCTTTTATAGTGTGGGGCGTGTACTAAACACCCTCAGCAATAATTGGCCACAGGCATCCTGCCTGTGGCCAATCATTGCTCTCCTCGCTGCCGGCGCTGTGATTGGCCAAGCATGCGGGGTCACAGTGCATGCTTGGCCAATCACAGCGCCTGGATGACACTGCGATGGCGTAGTGCATTGTGGGCCGCTCGCGTCACTCGAATTTGGCACGAACGGCCCAAATCGTTCGATCTTCGTCGAACGATCGAACAGCCGATGTTCGAGTCGAACGTATGTTCGACTCGAACACGAAGCTCATCCCTAGTGTCAGCACGGTATGAATTCCTCTATGTGGATGTAGGGAAGAATGGCCGGATGTCCGATGGGGGATCCTTCATCCAGACGGAGTTTGCCCTCCGTCTCCAGAGTGACGACCTTGCATTGCCACCGGATGCAGGGAATATTGAAGGACTCCCCTTTGTTTTCTTGGCTGATGAAGCCTTCGGACTCGGACGGCATCTTATGAGGCCATTTCCACAGAGGAACCTGACCCCAGAGAAGAGGGTGTTCAATTACCGGCTGGCCAGGGCCCGAAGAGTCGTTGAAAATGCCTTCGGCATAATGGCCAGCCGGGTTCCGCCTTTTTATGACTTCAATACACTTGGCCGACTACAAAATAAACTATGTAGTATTATGCTGCTGTGTGTTACACAATTTTCTCTGCCGCAAATCCAATTCCTATATGGCCTCAGTTTTGCCAGAGGCTGGACTTTCCCCTGCAAATCCCCTGCCGGGCCTGGAATCTGCCCGTCCTGGCTTGCCCCCCCAAAATGCCCGTGAGGTTCGGGACAAATACATGGACTATTTCACGGGTAGGGGGGCAATTCCTATGCCAGGCTATGTCTAAAGATTCCTGTCTAACAATCAAAATAAAAATCTTGTTTAAACTTCTAACTTTTGTGGGTTTCCTGTCTCCTAGTTTGTCTTAGTGCATTTGTAGTGCCAAGTGTATTTTCCTTTAGTAAATACCAACCATTTCACTATGTAACCTTTAAAAATTTACCAAATAAGGTTAGAGCGTATTAGAAAAAGAAGCTACACGTTGTTTGTGTTCAAATATTTTACTATGTGCAAATTCACACACCTTTTTTTTTTTATTTTACATTTTTGGTTTGCCTGGCCACAAACCGGCAATTGTTTTCTTAGGAAAATACAAAAACAACAGTTGCATTCCAAAAATTACAAAATTGGATACCTCGGAGCAATCTGAGACAATCACTTACACAAACTATATGTCTCTATGTGCCCGTCCTAATATGGGGTCCTGCCACCCCTTGCCCAGCCAAAAATTGAATATGCACACATTTTGTATTATTTTCCTATATGGATTTTAGACTCCTGATCCCTATTGTCAACATGTGCTATCTGCCATCAGGGGTGATCAATGGACGTGTTTTGGGGGTGCAACCCCTTCCTCAGTTCACCTACTTTAGATACGAGGAAGAGGTTGCACCCCCAAAAGACGTACATGGATATCCCCTGATGGCAGATAGCACATGTTGACACACTGTGTGCAGATTCAATTTTTGGCTGGTTTGATTGTCAAAAAGTTTTTTAAAAGTTGAAGAATAAACATGAGAAAAAAGGGGGTTGGGATGCCTTATTGAATTCTCCCCAAAACATCGAGAATGTCTTTAAATGTTTGATCCATCACATGAATTCTTTCTTTAATTTTGTCCAGTTCCGTGCTACATTCCATCACTTGCTGGATGAGGTGGAGGGCACTGTCAGCAGAGAAACCTGTACTATCCTTCACCCCAACATTCACATCCCCTAAAAACAAAATAAAAAGGTATTATAACTCTGCAGGCCTACCTCTCTTACCTGAAGCTGGGGTGACAGATACTGACCTGTTGTGGTGACCAGTTCCACAACGTCATCCACCTCTCCTTCCTGCACTTCTCCTTCCTCCACCTCAACTTCCTGCACTTCTCCTTCCTCCACCTCTCCTTCCTGCACTTCTCCTTCCTCCACCTCAACTTCCTGCACATCCTTCGGTTGTGGGTCTTTGGGAGTTTGGGGTTGTTGTGAAGCTGTGGGGTTCTTGTGCTCCCTGGAGTGTCCTCCTCCCAGTCTTCTCTCCCCTATGAGAATCAAACAAAAGGTCTATTTATCACACTGAAATTCTCTATGTAAAAAAAAAAACAGGCTAAATTGTTTGGAAGTGGGGTACAAGTGTGTGTTTGGGCGGAAGTTAAAGATGAATGCATTATTTCTGACCCAAAATATGTTTAGTATTCACCTTTGTCTGTCATTTTTTAGACATGGAGGCACCACAAAAATTCTCTGATGCACCTGTGTGGGACACCCAAAAAAGGCGGGTCTGGTGGCCCACACTATAGTGCTCTGAAGTACAGATGTGGTACCAGCTGCTGAGTGTCCTCTCCTTTACACTGACTAAAGTTTGCATTTCATTCTCTTTACAAACACATCATCTAGCCTAAAACTTTGTGCCCCAAATTTCACAAAAAAATGGCAGATGTCTAATTACTTTTGTGGCTGTAAAATAATCCAAAACAGCGGATAGTGGCCGAACGAAGTGTCTGTAACGTAACGAACGACTACTGTGCCCAACCAAGTTCAAAATATTACATTTTGGAAGGGAGTCCAATAAGAAAAAACAAAACAAAACCAGCAACATGTCAGTTTAGAAAAGGATTAATAGCAGAAAAGTCTACATTCTACTTACTTTTAGCGAGCATTCTCTTAATGCTCCTTAACTGCTCCGGCTCCCTCAGTTTGAGGTCTGACCACCTCTTTCTGAGCTGCTCATTTGAGCATTTCACCCCGAAATTCGTCTTCAGACTCTTCACGACTTTAGTGAGGATTTTGGCCTTCCTTCTATTTGGTTTGCTATACGGCCCATGCTTTGCATCATAATCAGCCTTGAGCAAGATGTCCACCATCTCCGCCATCTCCGCAAAAGACATATTCGATGCCTTGAATCTCCTCCTTGATCGTGACGTGTCCTCGGTCTCCGGGCTTGTCTCCTCCTCGTTAGTTGCGGAATTATCAGACACCTGCTGTAACTCCGCCATATCTGTCTGCGCGCCGAAAGAGAAGGGGCGGGGAAAAGATGTTACTTAGAACGTCATGGGCGGGCGACGTGTGCGGAGCGACGTGTTCGAATTTTGACGCATGCGTGGTGTGTATATAGCAAACACACATGTGACTATAGTACGTTCGGTGTGCGGAGAGAGGAGTTCAAGTGACGGACGTGCGAACGAAGGTATGTGATTTTGTGACTTGTACAAATTTTTGGCCTATACTGTCTTGAGAATGTTGTAGGATATATATGGTGACTAGGATGTTAAGGAGGTTAGACTATTTGCCTCACATTAGTTATATATTATTTATTTAACTTGCAGATACAATATGAATGTCTTTATAAGCGACAAAGAGTTCCTGGCGGAATTTATTGACCGGGTAAGGGAGCTGCCGGCTCTGTGGGAGACGAAAAACCCCATCCATAAAAAAAAAGGGGTGAGAAAAGCAGCGCTGGAGAAGCTGCTCCCATTTGTGCAGACCAAGGTGCCCACAGCCACAGCAAAACAAGTGGACACTAAAATTGGGAGCTTGAGAGGTACCTACAGGACTGAACGCTCTAAGGTCCTGGCTTCTCAGAGGTCAGGAGCAGCAGCAGATGATGTTTATGTCCCGATTTTGTGGTACTACAACAGGATATCCTTCCTGGATGACCACATTGAGGCAAGGCCATCACTCTCCACTCTTCCCCCCAGACTTCCCTGCAGCCAACCTGAGCCTTCTCTGGAGCAAGAGGAGGCAGCCATCCTGGATGATCCTGATTTGGCCATCTGGAGCCAGGTATAGTATTAACTGAAAATGTAGTGGGATAAAATTAATGTTTCCCAAATATGTCAGGATGAGAAACATACATTATTTTGGGTTCCACAAGTGAAATCATGATCTGTAGACATTATTCTGCACTTAATTGGGTGCTAAATAGTCAATCTGATGTAGGTGTAAATTAGAAAAAATGATTTCTGGATTTACATTCTAATTGCTTCAATCATGTTTATAAAGTTTGATGCAAAGATTAAAGCAACATATTAAACTATGTCCCTTTTTCATACACAGGATGAAATCAGCCAGGAGGAGGGTCTGGAAACTGTCAGGCAGGAGGAGGAAGGGCCCAGTGGCAGCCAGGAGGTGGCAGGGCCCAGTGGAAGGCAGGAGGTGGCAGGGCCCAGTGGCAGCCAGGAGGTGGCAGGGCCCAGTGGAAGGCAGGAGGTGGCAGGGCCCAGTGGAAGGCAGGAGGTGGCAGGGCCCAGTGGCAGCCAGGAGGTGGCAGGACCCAGTGGCAGCCAGGAGGTGGCAGGGCCCAGTGGCAGACAGGAGGTGGCAGGGCCCACTGTGAGCCAGGAGGAGGCAGGGCAAAGGAGAAGCACCAGATCCCAGGTGCCTCCCATCCGGCTTCCCAAAAGAGGCAGGAGGGACAGGACCACCAGTGAGGCAGCAATGGCCCTTATTAAAGAGGCCCATGCCACCCTCCAGGAGCCCACATCTCCTGAAGAGGCCATTGCCGGCCTAGTGGAGGCAAAGTTCAAGGTGATGAGCATGGAGCAACGCCTCCTATGCGAGCCCCTGCTCATCACCTTGCTCAACAAGGTGGTGATGGAAAAAATTACCCCCAATACCGCCATTTGTGAGGTGGCACAACTGTCCCAACCTCAACCTCCTCCTCCACCTCCACATTCTTCTTCTGCACCACCCCCTTCTCCTCCACCTCCTCCTCCTCCTGAGAGGAGTACCCCTCCAGTGGCCCAGCCTCCAGCCACACGAAGAAGGAAGGCTGCAGAGAAGGCTTCAGGGAAGGTTGCAGGGAAGGTTGCCAGGAAGACGAGGAAGTGATGGCCTTGCTTCATTGTGGTCGGACAGAAGGCAGCCTGTTGTAGTACCACACACTTGGGACATATATATCACCTGCTGCTGTTCCTGACCCCTGGGAGGCCAGCATCAGATTGTGTTCAGAACTGTTGGCCTTCTCAAGCTCCCAATTTTAGTGTCCACACAGGGTTGCTGTGTGCTCTGGGGTCCCTGGGATGCACATTTTGCAGCAGGTTCTCCAGCGCTGCCTTCTCTTTATTTTAGTTCAAACATGAATAAATGTTATTTTTCTTTAAGTTCATACTTGACTATGTGTATTTGTAAAAATGTAAAATCTAGCTTTGGAGTAAGCAGATACATTTGACTGACAAAAAAAAGGGACAGATAACAACCCCCCAAAAAAATAACTCAATCGTATTTCCCAAAAAAGGGTGTAAAATTTACATAATATATATTAAAAGATTCAATGGGAGATCACTACCAAAACATTGCGAAATTACAATTAACATCAGTTTGAAAAATATCAAAGTTTTAAATTATTCCTAAAAACTTGCACGATATAATACACATAAATCTTCTTAAGAGCAGCATGAAAAAGGTTAAAAAAAGATAGTCATAACTCTGTGTGAATATCAGCAGCAAAAGAAGTTCATTCGTTTGGATTAATGTAACATTCTAAAGAAGATTTCAACGCACAACATTTAAACGATGCAATAATTTGGAGCGTGACGAATGTGCTATCTCCATTACGAAGGCTTGTTTTACCAGAAGATGCGCTCCCGTCTCATAGTTGCTTGTGAGCATGCGCGCTTTTGGAAGAGTCGTAAAAGCATACACACGAACCATTTTCTCGTCACAAAACAGGCCGACGAGAAACACGACGAGGAAATCTGGAATCCTGACGAGAAAATAGAGAGCAGGTTCTCTATTTTCTCGTCGAGATTCACGGCAATTTTCTCGTCGTAAAACCATACACACAAACGGTTTTCTCGACAAAAAAGCTCACGTGGCACTTTTCTTGCCGGTTTTGGACGAGAAACTCGGTCGTGTGTACGAGGCTTCATCCAAAAATTGAAAACGTTTTGCCTTTAAATAAACTCTAAATTGGTTGTACACCTTCCATATCCCCAGTGCAGTGACCGGCCTCAGGTGATACACAGAGAAGCAAGAAATCCTCCTACATATGTTGTACCTGTTTATCTGAAACCCTCCTCAGCATTCCTAAACACACAGATCAAAGGCTTTTTCTCAGCTCCAGGAGGCAGGGGGTGGGGATCTGATGTCACACACTGACAAACATAGAGCAGGGTGCTGAATGTAATCTGAGACCTGAGTGGAGGTAATGGACACACCCCTCTCTACACACTCTCATAGGGAAACATGCACAGCTGAGGCTGTCAATCACCTGCTTTGTGCTGGAGGGGGCAGGGCTGTCTTCCCGAATTGTCTGGTGTCCCTATAGTCAGAAATGACTCCTGCAGATACCTTACTAAAGTGTATCTAAATCTAAATGAGCTAAACTGTAACATAATGCATCTTTCAGTGGTCACCCTAAGAGTTGACTACAGAAACCTTCCCCTCTCCTCATCTCTACAACATAGAGGGGGAGGGGTCCTGTAGTCCTCCTGGGAGGTATCTGCTATCAAAGACTGCAGCACAGGTGGAAGATTTGGGGAATGGTCAGCAGGTATTTTTTCCCTCACTGAACACACATAATAAAATGTTTTCTTGGGAGTTTTAACAGCTCAATAGGAACTAAATTGGGGAAGTCCATTGTTGGGGTTCACAGCCCATCGGCCATCCCGGTGTAGCAGTAATGAACTTGCTGTAAAAGGGGTTCAGCTACCCCCAAATGCTGAGCTGTGAATGATCTGTGTGGCAGAAGCCGCTGTCACTGTGTGTTTTGGAGGGGCTGTGGGCGGACCTCCTACCCCCAGACTATGGCCCAGCAGAGAACGGGAGATTTGGAGGGCTATTTGCCGCCACCAGGAGAAGACGCCACCTCCAGACATTTGTGTCCGCGGTCGCCGGACTTCTCTTCTCATCCTTCCCCATCACTCCTCCGCTGCTCGCTCTTATTTTATTGGGAAGAATTGGAGGCCTCCTTTGATCATGGATTGGGGATTGTGCGGTGGGATATGAGTGGGATCCGGATTCTGTGCCGCGGTCCGGGGACTCACGGTTCTCGGTGACTCTGAACTCTCCTTTAAAACAATCAGACAAACGATCAAAGAACCTGACAGAAGTGATTCATTCCTTTTTATTTGATTACTAAAGGGCTGCCTCTGAGATCGCTATGAGTCAATGTGGAGGAGACGATGAGTCAAAGGTGACGTGGTGGTTGTAACCTTCAGAGGCTCAGAGAATTCTGTGCTACTAATGAATACAAAGTAACCCAATTCTTCAGAGATAATATTCAGAGTCCCGAGGGGGTGCCTACTGTCATACCCACCAATCATAGACTGACATGGTCACCTACCTGGTGGGGGAGTCTGACGTGATGACGTCTCTTTCACCTCTGGCTCAGGGCCCCTGATAGGGTGGACAGGTGGCTCAAGAGGGTTCAAGCTGGAGCTGAAGGAAGCCAACAGTGACCACAGCAGAATGGACTGGCTGGGTGAGTAGGTGCTGGCTGGTAGTAGTTAGGTGACTAGGAGGTGCTGGCTGGTAGTAGGTAGATGACTAGGAGGTGCTGGCTGGTAGTAGGTAGGTGACTAGGAGGTGCTGGCTGGTAGTAGGTAGATGACTAGAAGGTGCTGGCTGGTAGTAGGTAGGTGACTAGGAGGTGCTGGCTGGTAGTAGGTAGATGACTAGGAGGTGCTGGCTGGTAGTAGGTAGATGACTAGGAGGTGCTGGCTGGTAGTAGGTAGATGACTAGGAGGTGCTGGCTGGTAGTAGGTAGGTGACTAGGAGGTGCTGGCTGGTAGTAGGTAGATGACTAGGAGGTGCTGATTGGTAGTAGGTAGGTGACTAGGAGGTGCTGGCTGGTAGTAGGTAGGTGACTAGGAGGTGCTGGCTGGTAGTAGGTAGGTGACTAGGAGGTGCTGGCTGGTAGTAGGTAGATGACTAGGAGGTGCTGGCTGGTAGTAGGTAGATGACTAGGAGGTGCTGGCTGGTAGTAGGTAGGTGACTAGGAGGTGCTGGCTGGTAGTAGGTAGGTGACTAGGAGGTGCTGGCTGGTAGTAGGTAGATGACTAGGAGGTGCTGGCTGGTAGTAGGTAGGTGACTAGGAGGTGCTGGCTGGTAGTAGGTAGGTGGTGAGCAGGCACTGGCTGGTAGCAGTCAGCAGTAAGGCCTGTGGTCAGGACATTATGGGAGACAGACCATGGTGCAGTCTGCTAACAGAACAATTTGACACCGCATCTGGAAGAAAAGAGGCGGAGTAGCCAACATCTCCTGGTACATGAGAATGCCAATGTCGGTGACTGGCGCTGCCCCCTGATCATTGGGGAGAACGCCAATGTAGAACGCCAATGTCATTGAATGGTGCTGCACCCTGATCATTGGGGAGAATGCCAATGTAGAACGCCAATGTCACTGACTGGTGCTGCCCCCTGATCATTGGGGAGAATGCCAATGTCACTGACTGGTGCTGCCCCCTGATCATTGGGGAGAATGCCAATGTCGGTGACTGGTGCTGCCCCCTGATCATTGGGGAGAATGCCAATGTCGGTGACTGGTGCTGCCCCCTGATCATTGGGGATAATGCCAATGTCACTGACTGGTGCTGTCCCCTGATCATTGGGGAGAATGCCAATGTCGGTGACTGGTGCTGCCCCCTGATCATTGGGGAGAATGCCAATGTCAGTGACTGGTGCTGCCCCCTGATCATTGGGGAGAATGCCAATGTCAGTGACTGGTGCTGCCCCCTGATCATTGGGGAGAATGCCAATGTCAGTGACTGGTGCTGCCCCCTGATCATTGGGGAGAATGCCAATGTCAGTGACTGGTGCTGCCCCCTGATCATTGGGGAGAATGCCAATGTCGGTGACTGGTGCTGCCCCCTGATCATTGGGGAGAATGCCAATGTCGGTGACTGGTGCTGCTCCCTGATCATTGGGGAGAATGCCAATGTCAGTGACTGGTGCTGCCCCCTGACCATTGGGGAGAATGCCAATGTCAGTGACTGGTGCTGCCCCCTGATCATTGGGGAGAATGCCAATGTCAGTGACTGGTGCTGCCCCCTGATCATTGGGGAGAATGCCAATGTCAGTGACTGGTGCTGCCCCCTGATCATTGGGGAGAATGCCAATGTCAGTGACTGGTGCTGCCCCCTGATCATTGGGGTGAATGCCAATGTCAGTAACTGGTGCTGCCCCCTGATCATTGGGGTGAATGCCAATGTCAGTGACTGGTGCTGCCCCCTGATCATTGGGGAGAATGCCAATGTCAGTGACTGGTGCTGCCCCCTGATCATTGGGGATAATGCCAATGTCGGTGACTGGTGCTGCCCCCTGACCATTGGGGAGAATGCCAATGTCAGTGACTGGTGCTGCCCCCTGACCATTGGGGAGATTGTCATTGCTATTGACTGTTGCTGCCTCCTGATTGTTGGGGGGAATACTACTGTTAACTTTGCTGAACCACTAAAGGAGAGTAGAAGGAGAACAGCTTGTAGGTAGGTGAGTCTACTTTCTCCACTGCAGGCGGTGCTCAACAAATTATTGCCCCTGCACCACTTTGCACCCCACCCACAACCTGTCACTCCGGGAGTTGGTGGGAGGCCGCTGGCCAAAACTCACTACACTCAAAGAAGAACAGTTTTTTTACTTGCAGGTGCCTATACCCAGTTTCAGAGGAACTTTCACTGAGCGCACCAACGGCAGATTTGGGCCCAACTGTAGCAGCCAATTGGGGAAGCGTTTGACAAAGACTGCTGTACTAATATCTTAGCATTGCACGTATTAGTCAGGACCTCCCTCAGTATAGAATTTAGGGGTGTGCTTTATTTTACTATTATTTTACATATTTGAGGGGTTCTCGCCATTTCCATTTATTTGATTATTCTAGTTTTATATATATTGTTGCAATAAATATGACTTCTTCATCCCGGGTGTGCCGGAGAATGCGGTGCTGCTTACAGATTCGCGGGCTCTGGGATTCCGGGGGCCCGAGACAAGAGCGGCTCCTTATATCTCCTATATTGAGATACAATGGAATTACATTTTAAGGAACAAGCTGAACATTTCTAGAACATTGAGTTATTTGTGTCCGGAAAGCAATAATGTTTTCTAGATACATAATGATCTACAGGATGAGGGGGGAGGGGTGAAAGCCTTTTCTCACATTCACATGGGAGACATTAATGCTCAGAGAGCGGCGGAAGATTCCGGCACCCAACAGAAGTTCTGGTGATTTATCTTCAGATCTATAGGTATGACAGCACCACCTTTAAATTTTAATTAATCCCATTTAGCATTTAAGCGTCCTATATATCCGCAGTCTGAGGTTAATTCTTCGATGGTGTTTATTAGCGGGATAATTGGCTGCTCCACCAGGCTGGCTGTCAGCCCAGATGAAGCTTTATATGTTTTGGTAGCTGAGGGGGAAAGAAGAGAGCGAGGAAGAAAAGAAGAGCTTTGGAGTAATTACAAGCAAAGCAGATGTTTTCTTATGGAAAGGTGAACCGTCTGAGGTAGCGTTAACCCCTCGATGGCGGCTGCGTCTAGGACGCCAAGTCTTTGATAAGATGATTGTGCTCATCAAAGATGGAAATCTGGTGCCTCGGAAAGGCTTTTTATATAAGGCCAGGAAAAGCGCAATACAACGGAAGGTATTCCCGTGACTCGTTCCATCACATGTCCCAGGAGTAAGAGGATTATTCCTAAATTCAGGAGACTGGGCGGAGCCATGCAAATCATTGTCATATACCCCAACAGCCCGAGGCACATCCAGACTTGCTGGTGTATAGTGCAAATATATACTATATTACCAAAAGTTTTGGGACACACGCCTTTACACGCACATGAACTTTAATGACATCCCAGTCTTAGTCCGGAGGGTTCAATATTGAGTTGGCCCCACCCTTTGCAGCTATAACACCTTCACCTCTTCTGGGAAGGCCGTCCACAAGGTTTAGGAGGGTGTCTATGGGAATGCAGAAAGGAGGGAAAGATGAGCGCGCTCTGGGGAGGCTGGGTATCCGGTCCTTAGTAGTGGTGGAGAGATGAGGGCGCTCTGGGGAGGCTGGGTATCCGGTCCTTAGTAGCGTTGGAGAGATGAGAGCGCTCTGGTGAGGCTGGGTATCCGGTCCTTAGTCGGGGTGGAGAGATGAGGGCGCTCTGGGGAGGCTGGGTATCCGGTCCTTAGTTGGGGTGGAGAGATGAGAGCGCTCTGGGGAGGCTGGGTATCTGGTCCTTAGTAGTGGTGGAGAGATGAGGGCGCTCTGGGGAGGCTGGGTATCCGGTCCTTAGTTGTGGTGGAGAGATGAGAGCGCTCTGGTGAGGCTGGGTATCCGGTCCTTAGTAGTGGTGGAGAGATGAGAGCACTCTGGTGAGGCTGGGTATCCGGTCCTTAGTCGGGGTGGAGAGATGAGGGCGCTCTGGGGAGGCTGGGTATCCGGTCCTTAGTCAGGGTGGAGAGATGAGGGCGCTCTGGGGAGGCTGGGTATCCGGTCCTTAGTCGGAGTGGAGAGATGAGGGCGCTCTGGTGAGGCTGGGTATCCGGTCCTTAGTAGTGGTGGAGAGATGAGAGCGCTCTGGTGAGGCTGGGTATCCGGTCCTTAGTCGGGGTGGAGAGATGAGGGCGCTCTGGGGAGGCTGGGTATCCGGTCCTTAGTAGTGGTGGAGAGATGAGAGCGCTCTGGGGAGGCTGGGTATCCGGTCCTTAGTCGGGGTGGAGAGATGAGGGCGCTCTGGTGAGGCTGGGTATCTGGTCCTTAGTTGGGGTGGAGAGATGAGGGCGCTCTGGGGAGGCTGGGTATCCGGTCCTTAGTCGGGGTGGAGAGATGAGAGCGCTCTGGTGAGGCTGGGTATCCGGTCCTTAGTCGGGGTGGAGAGATGAGGGCGCTCTGGTGAGGCTGGGTATCTGGTCCTTAGTTGGGGTGGAGAGATGAGGGCGCTCTGGTGAGGCTGGGTATCCGGTCCTTAGTAGTGGTGGAGAGATGAGAGCGCTCTGGTGAGGCTGGGTATCCGGTCCTTAGTCGGGGTGGAGAGATGAGGGCGCTCTGGGGAGGCTGGGTATCCGGTCCTTAGTCGGGGTGGAGAGATGAGAGCGCTCTGGTGAGGCTGGGTATCCGGTCCTTAGTTGGGGTGGAGAAATGAGGGCACTCTGGTGAGGCTGGGTATCCGGTCCTTAGTCGGGGTGGAGAGATGAGGGCGCTCTGGGGAGGCTGGGTATCCGGTCCTTAGTCGGGGTGGAGAGATGAGGGCGCTCTGGTGAGGCTGGGTATCCGGTCCTTAGTCGGGGTGGAGAGATGAGAGCGCTCTGGTGAGGCTGGGTATCCGGTCCTTAGTCGGGGTGGAGAGATGAGGGCGCTCTGGTGAGGCTGGGTATCCGGTCCTTAGTAGTGGTGGAGAGATGAGAGCGCTCTGGTGAGGCTGGGTATCCGGTCCTTAGTCGGGGTGGAGAGATGAGGGCGCTCTGGGGAGGCTGGGTATCCGGTCCTTAGTAGTGGTGGAGAGATGAGAGCGCTCTGGGGAGGCTGGGTATCCGGTCCTTAGTCGGGGTGGAGAGATGAGGGCGCTCTGGGAAGGCTGGGTATCCGGTCCTTAGTCGGGGTGGAGAGATGAGGGTGCTCTGGTGAGGCTGGGTATCTGGTCCTTAGTTGGGGTGGAGAGATGAGGGCGCTCTGGTGAGGCTGGGTATCCGGTCCTTAGTAGTGGTGGAGAGATGAGGGCGCTCTGGTGAGGCTGGGTATCTGGTCCTTAGTTGGGGTGGAGAGATGAGGGCGCTCTGGTGAGGCTGGGTATCCGGTCCTTAGTAGTGGTGGAGAGATGAGAGCGCTCTGGTGAGGCTGGGTATCCGGTCCTTAGTCGGGGTGGAGAGATGAGGGCGCTCTGGGGAGGCTGGGTATCCGGTCCTTAGTCGGGGTGGAGAGATGAGGGCGCTCTGGGGAGGCTGGGTATCCGGTCCTTAGTCGGGGTGGAGAGATGAGGGCGCTCTGGTGAGGCTGGTTATCCGGTCCTTAGTCGGGGTGGAGAGATGAGGGCGCTCTGGTGAGGCTGGGTATCCGGTCCTTAGTAGTGATGGAGAGATGAGGGCGCTCTGGGGAGGCTGGGTATCCGGTCCTTAGTCGGGGTGGAGAGATGAGAGCGCTCTGGTGAGGCTGGGTATCCGGTCCTTAGTCGGGGTGGAGAGATGAGGGCGCTCTGGTGAGGCTGGGTATCCGGTCCTCAGTAGTGGTGGAGAGATGAGGGCGCTCTGGTGAGGCTGGGTATCCGGTCCTTAGTAGTGGTGGAGAGATGAGAGCGCTCTGGTGAGGCTGGGTATCCGGTCCTTAGTCGGGGTGGAGAGATGAGGGCGCTCTGGGGAGGCTGGGTATCCGGTCCTTAGTAGTGGTGGAGAGATGAGAGCGCTCTGGTGAGGCTGGGTATCCGGTCCTTAGTCGGGGTGGAGAGATGAGGGCGCTCTGGTGAGGCTGGGTATCCGGTCCTTAGTAGTGGTGGAGAGATGAGAGCGCTCTGGTGAGGCTGGGTATCCGGTCCTTAGTCGGGGTGGAGAGATGAGAGCGCTCTGGGGAGGCTGGGTATCCGGTCCTTAGTAGTGGTGGAGAGATGAGAGCGCTCTGGTGAGGCTGGGTATCCGGTCCTTAGTCGGGGTGGAGAGATGAGAGCGCTCTGGTGAGGCTGGGTATCCGGTCCTTAGTAGTGGTGGAGAGATGAGAGCGCTCTGGTGAGGCTGGGTATCCGGTCCTTAGTCGGGGTGGAGAGATGAGAGCGCTCTGGTGAGGCTGGGTATCCGGTCCTTAGTCGGGGTGGAGAGATGAGGGCGCTCTGGGGAGGCTGGGTATCCGGTCCTTAGTAGTGGTGGAGAGATGAGAGCGCTCTGGTGAGGCTGGGTATCCGGTCCTTAGTCGGGGTGGAGAGATGAGAGCGCTCTGGTGAGGCTGGGTATCCGGTCCTTAGTAGTCGTGGAGAGATGAGAGCGCTCTGGTGAGGCTGGGTATCCGGTCCTTAGTCGGGGTGGAGAGATGAGAGCGCTCTGGTGAGGCTGGGTATCCGGTCCTTAGTCGGGGTGGAGAGATGAGGGCGCTCTGGTGAGGCTGGGTATCCGGTCCTTAGTCAGGGTGGAGAGATGAGAGCGCTCTGGTGAGGCTGGGTATCCGGTCCTTAGTCGGGGTGGAGAGATGAGGGCGCTCTGGGGAGGCTGGGTATCCGGTCCTTAGTCGGGGTGGAGAGATGAGGGCGCTCTGGGGAGGCTGGGTATCCGGTCCTTAGTCGGGGTGGAGAGATGAGGGCGCTCTGGGAAGGCTGGGTATCCGGTCCTTAGTCGGGGTGGAGAGATGAGGGCGCTCTGGTGAGGCTGGGTATCCGGTCCTTAGTAGTGATGGAGAGATGAGGGCGCTCTGGTGAGGCTGGGTATCCGGTCCTTAGTCGGGGTGGAGAGATGAGGGCGCTCTGGGAAGGCTGGGTATCCGGTCCTTAGTAGTGATGGAGAGATGAGGGCGCTCTGGTGAGGCTGGGTATCCGGTCCTTAGTCGGGGTGGAGAGATGAGAGCGCTCTGGGGAGGCTGGGTATCCGGTCCTTAGTCGGGGTGGAGAGATGAGGGCGCTCTGGGGAGGCTGGGTATCCGGTCCTTAGTCGGGGTGGAGAGATGAGGGCGCTCTGGGAAGGCTGGGTATCCGGTCCTTAGTCGGGGTGGAGAGATGAGGGCGCTCTGGGGAGGCTGGGTATCCGGTCCTTAGTAGTGGTGGAGAGATGAGGGCGCTCTGGGGAGGCTGGGTATCCGGTCCTTAGTAGTGGTGGAGAGATGAGGGCGCTCTGGGGAGGCTGGGTATCCGGTCCTTAGTCGGGGTGGAGAGATGAGGGCGCTCTGGGAAGGCTGGGTATCCGGTCCTTAGTCGGGGTGGAGAGATGAGGGCGCTCTGGGGAGGCTGGGTATCCGGTCCTTAGTCGGGGTGGAGAGATGAGGGCGCTCTGGGGAGGCTGGGTATCCGGTCCTTAGTCGGGGTGGAGAGATGAGGGCGCTCTGGGAAGGCTGGGTATCCGGTCCTTAGTCGGGGTGGAGAGATGAGGGCGCTCTGGTGAGGCTGGGTATCCGGTCCTTAGTAGTGATGGAGAGATGAGGGCGCTCTGGTGAGGCTGGGTATCCGGTCCTTAGTCGGGGTGGAGAGATGAGAGCGCTCTGGGGAGGCTGGGTATCCGGTCCTTAGTCGGGGTGGAGAGATGAGGGCGCTCTGGGGAGGCTGGGTATCCGGTCCTTAGTCGGGGTGGAGAGATGAGGGCGCTCTGGGGAGGCTGGGTATCCGGTCCTTAGTAGTGGTGGAGAGATGAGGGCGCTCTGGGGAGGCTGGGTATCCGGTCCTTAGTAGTGGTGGAGAGATGAGGGCGCTCTGGGGAGGCTGGGTATCCGGTCCTTAGTCGGGGTGGAGAGATGAGGGCGCTCTGGGAAGGCTGGGTATCCGGTCCTTAGTCGGGGTGGAGAGATGAGGGCGCTCTGGGGAGGCTGGGTATCCGGTCCTTAGTCGGGGTGGAGAGATGAGGGCGCTCTGGGGAGGCTGGGTATCCGGTCCTTAGTCGGGGTGGAGAGATGAGGGCGCTCTGGGAAGGCTGGGTATCCGGTCCTTAGTCGGGGTGGAGAGATGAGGGCGCTCTGGTGAGGCTGGGTATCCGGTCCTTAGTAGTGATGGAGAGATGAGGGCGCTCTGGTGAGGCTGGGTATCCGGTCCTTAGTCGGGGTGGAGAGATGAGGGCGCTCTGGGAAGGCTGGGTATCCGGTCCTTAGTAGTGATGGAGAGATGAGGGCGCTCTGGTGAGGCTGGGTATCCGGTCCTTAGTCGGGGTGGAGAGATGAGAGCGCTCTGGGGAGGCTGGGTATCCGGTCCTTAGTCGGGGTGGAGAGATGAGGGCGCTCTGGGGAGGCTGGGTATCCGGTCCTTAGTCGGGGTGGAGAGATGAGGGCGCTCTGGGAAGGCTGGGTATCCGGTCCTTAGTCGGGGTGGAGAGATGAGGGCGCTCTGGGGAGGCTGGGTATCCGGTCCTTAGTAGTGGTGGAGAGATGAGGGCGCTCTGGGGAGGCTGGGTATCCGGTCCTTAGTAGTGGTGGAGAGATGAGGGCGCTCTGGGGAGGCTGGGTATCCGGTCCTTAGTCGGGGTGGAGAGATGAGGGCGCTCTGGGAAGGCTGGGTATCCGGTCCTTAGTCGGGGTGGAGAGATGAGGGCGCTCTGGGGAGGCTGGGTATCCGGTCCTTAGTCGGGGTGGAGAGATGAGGGCGCTCTGGGGAGGCTGGGTATCCGGTCCTTAGTCGGGGTGGAGAGATGAGGGCGCTCTGGGAAGGCTGGGTATCCGGTCCTTAGTCGGGGTGGAGAGATGAGGGCGCTCTGGGGAGGCTGGGTATCCGGTCCTTAGTAGTGGTGGAGAGATGAGAGCGCTCTGGTGAGGCTGGGTATCCGGTCCTTAGTCGGGGTGGAGAGATGAGAGCGCTCTGGTGAGGCTGGGTATCCGGTCCTTAGTAGTGGTGGAGAGATGAGAGCGCTCTGGTGAGGCTGGGTATCCGGTCCTTAGTCGGGGTGGAGAGATGAGAGCGCTCTGGTGAGGCTGGGTATCCGGTCCTTAGTCGGGGTGGAGAGATGAGGGCGCTCTGGTGAGGCTGGGTATCCGGTCCTTAGTCGGGGTGGAGAGATGAGAGCGCTCTGGTGAGGCTGGGTATCCGGTCCTTAGTCGGGGTGGAGAGATGAGGGCGCTCTGGGGAGGCTGGGTATCCGGTCCTTAGTCGGGGTGGAGAGATGAGGGCGCTCTGGGGAGGCTGGGTATCCGGTCCTTAGTCGGGGTGGAGAGATGAGGGCGCTCTGGGAAGGCTGGGTATCCGGTCCTTAGTCGGGGTGGAGAGATGAGGGCGCTCTGGTGAGGCTGGGTATCCGGTCCTTAGTAGTGATGGAGAGATGAGGGCGCTCTGGTGAGGCTGGGTATCCGGTCCTTAGTCGGGGTGGAGAGATGAGGGCGCTCTGGGAAGGCTGGGTATCCGGTCCTTAGTAGTGATGGAGAGATGAGGGCGCTCTGGTGAGGCTGGGTATCCGGTCCTTAGTCGGGGTGGAGAGATGAGGGCGCTCTGGGGAGGCTGGGTATCCGGTCCTTAGTCGGGGTGGAGAGATGAGGGCGCTCTGGGAAGGCTGGGTATCCGGTCCTTAGTCGGGGTGGAGAGATGAGGGCGCTCTGGGGAGGCTGGGTATCCGGTCCTTAGTAGTGGTGGAGAGATGAGGGCGCTCTGGGGAGGCTGGGTATCCGGTCCTTAGTCGGGGTGGAGAGATGAGGGCGCTCTGGGAAGGCTGGGTATCCGGTCCTTAGTCGGGGTGGAGAGATGAGGGCGCTCTGGGGAGGCTGGGTATCCGGTCCTTAGTCGGGGTGGAGAGATGAGGGCGCTCTGGGGAGGCTGGGTATCCGGTCCTTAGTCGGGGTGGAGAGATGAGGGCGCTCTGGGGAGGCTGGGTATCCGGTCCTTAGTAGTGATGGAGAGATGAGAGCCGTCCTGTAGCTGTCAGAGTCCCCGTTGGCATGGATTGGCGAGAAGGTGAAGATGCGATGAGGCGACCCGTGTTCTAGAACTAAGCTGAAACGCACGCGGTCGATATTAACATCAGGTGAAGGTGTGGGCGGTAATGCATTTCGGAGCATGCACGGATCCTTCATCAGACCAGGGAGGAGTAATAGTGGGAGAAATAGTGCCAATGAGAGGAATAGTGCCCCATCATTGGTGTAAGTGGGAGGAATAGTGCCCCATCATTGGTATCAGTGGGAGGAATAGTGTCCCATCATTGGTGTCAGTGGGAGGAATAGTGCCCCATCATTGGTATCAGTGGGAGGAATAGTGCCCCATCATTGGTGTCAGTGGAAGGAATAGAGTCCCGTCATTGGTGTCAGTGGGAGGAATAGTGCCCCATCATTGGTGTCAGTGGGAGGAATAGTGTCCCATCATTGGTGTCAGTGGGAGGAATAGTGCCCCATCATTGGTGTCAGTGGGAGGAATAGTGTCCCATCATTGGTGTCAATGGGAGGAATAGTGACCCATCATTGGTATCAGTGGGAGGAATAGTGCCCCATCATTGGTGTCAGTGGGAGGAATAGTGTCTCATCATTGGTGTCAGTGGGAGGAATAGTGCCCCATCATTGGTGTCAGTGGGAGGAATAGTGCCCCATCATTGGTGTCAGTGGGAGGAATAGTGTCCCATCATTGGTGTCAGTGGGAGGAATAGTGCCCCATCATTGGTGTCAGTGGGAGGAATAGTGCCCCATCATTGGTGTCAGTGGGAGGAATAGTGCCCCATCATTGGTGTCAGTGGGAGGAATAGTGCCCCATCAGTGGTGTCAGTGGGAGGAATAGTGTCCCATCATTGGTGTCAGTGGGAGGAATAGTGCCCCATCATTGGTGTCAGTGGGAGTAATAGTGACCCATCATTGGTGTCAGTGGGAGGAATAGTGTCCCATCATTGGTGTCAGTGGGAGGAATAGTGCCCCATCATTGGTGTCAGTGGGAGGAATAGTGCCCCATCATTGGTGTCAGTGGGAGGAATAGTGTCCCATCATTGGTGTCAGTGGGAGGAATAGTGTCCCATCATTGGTGTCAGTGGGAGGAATAGTGTCTCATCATTGGTGTCAGTGGGAGGAATAGTGTCCCATCATTGGTGTCAGTGGGAGGAATAGTGCCCCATCATTGGTGTCAGTGGGAGGAATAGTGCCCCATCATTGGTGTCAGTGGGAGGAATAGTGCCCCATCATTGGTGTCAGTGGGAGGAATAGTGTCCCATCATTGGTGTCAGTGGGAGGAATAGTGTCCCATCATTGGTGTCAGTGGGAGGAATAGTGTCTCATCATTGGTGTCAGTGGGAGGAATAGTGCCCCATCATTGGTATCAGTGGGAGGAATAGTGCCCCATCATTGGTGTCAGTGGGTGGAATAGTGCCCCATCATTGGTGTCAGTGGGAGGAATAGTGTCCCATCATTGGTGTCAGTGGGAGGAATAGTGCCCCATCATTGGTGTCAGTGGGAGGAATAGTGCCCCATCATTGGTGTCAGTGGGAGGAATAGTGTCCCATCATTGGTGTCAGTGGGAGGAATAGTGTCCCATCATTGGTGTCAGTGGGAGGAATAGTGTCCCATCATTGGTGTCAGTGGGAGGAATAGTGCCCCATCATTGGTGTCAGTGGGAGGAATAGTGCCCCATCATTGGTGTCGATGGGAGGAATAGTGCCCCATCATTGGTGTCAGTGGGAGGAATAGTGACCCAAGGGCCAGACAAAGGCAAGTAAAGCCCCTGGGCGGAGGTTTGGAGACCACTGCTCCAAAGTCTCACATCTGTTGTTCTGAACATCAGTATGAAGGAGAATTTGTGTTCAGACTCTTTCGGTTTCCCAATCATTTTCTGTGGATGATTTCCGCACATAAGACCACATAACCGGGCGGGGATGTGGTAGAGGTGCGCCCTTTGCCTACATACTTTGGGCTATATGGTGTCACTCATTCCATGTCCAAAAGGCCACAGATGCCCCGTCATTTTGTACACTTGTGCCGCGTACACGCGATCGGAAATCCCGACAAGAAAAGTTTGATGTGAGCTTTTGGTCGGAAATTCCGACAAGATTTGTGTCACCGTGTGTTTGCAACACAACCCAACATTTGAGCCAACATTCCATCAGAAAAATCCACGGTTTTCTTGTCAGAATTTCCGATCGTGTGTATGCGGCATTAGAGAGAAGTACAGAGGAGCAGAGAGGAGGGAAACAACAAAGGAGTCCATATCCACGGAGAAGGTCAGCCTGGGTCATTTCAAGAGCATCCCGGGGGGGGGGGAGGAGTCGTGGGGTGCGCAGGGGCACACTAGGAGTCACAAGATGGTACAGGATTCTCTGGGGTGCGCTGGAGACGATGGGGTGCACGGGGGTACACTGAAGTCAGAAGATGACCCAGGATTCTCCGGGGTGCGCTGGAGACATTGGGGTGCACAGGGGTACACTGAAGTCAGAAGATGACCCAGGATTCTCTGGGGTGCGCTGGAGACATTGGGGTGCACAGGGATACACTGAAGTCAGAAGATAACCCAGGATTCTCTGGGATGTGCTGGAGACATTGGGGTGCACAGGGGTACACTGAAGTCAGAAGATTACCCAGGATTCTCTGGGGTGTGCTGGAGACATTGGGGTGCACAGGGGTACACTGAAGTCAGAAGATGACCCAGGATTCTCTGGGGTGCGCTGGAGACATTGGGGTGCACAGGGGTACACTGAAGTCAGAAGATGACCCAGGATTCTCTGGGATGCGCTGGAGACATTGGGGTGCACAGGGGTACACTGAAGTCAGAAGATGACCCAGGATTCTCTGGGGTGCGCTGGAGACATTGGGGTGCACAGGGGTACACTGAAGTCAGAAGATGACCCAGGATTCTCTGGGATGCGCTGGAGACATTGGGGTGCACAGGGGTACACTGAAGTCAGAAGATGACCCAGGATTCTCTGGGGTGCGCTGGAGACATTGGGGTGCACAGGGGTACACTGAAGTCAGAAGATGACCCAGGATTCTCTGGGATGCGCTGGAGACATTGGGGTGCACAGGGGTACACTGAAGTCAGAAGATGACCCAGGATTCTCTGGGGTGCGCTGGAGACATTGGGGCGCACGGGGGAACACTGAAGTCAGAAGATGACCCAGGATTCTCTGGGGTGCGCTGGAGATATTGGGGTGCACAGGGATACACTGAAGTCAGAAGATGACCCAGGATTCTCTGGGGTGCACTGGAGACATTGGGGTGCACAGAGGTACACTGAAGTCAGAAGATGACCCAGGATTCTCTGGGGTGCGCTGGAGACATTGGGGTGCACAGAGGTACACTGAAGTCAGAAGATGACCCAGGATTCTCTGGGGTGCGCTGGAGACATTGAGGTGCACAGGGGTACACTGAAGTCAGAAGATGACCCAGGATTCTCTGGGGTGCGCTGGAGACATTGGGGTGCACAGGGGTACACTGAAGTCAGAAGATGACCCAGGATTCTCTGGGGTGCGCTGGAGACATTGGGGTGCACAGGGGTACACTGAAGTCAGAAGATGACCCAGGATTCTCTGGGGTGTGCTGGAGATATTGGGGTGCACGGGGGTACACTGAAGTCAGAAGATGACCCAGGATTCTCTGGGGTGCGCTGGAGACATTGGGGTGCACGGGGGAACACTGAAGTCAGAAGATGACCCAGGATTCTCTGGGGTGCGCTGGAGATATTGGGGTGCACAGGGATACACTGAAGTCAGAAGATGACCCAGGATTCTCTGGGGTGCGCTGGAGACATTGGGGCGCACAGGGATACCCTGAAGTCAGAAGATGACCCAGGATTCTCTGGTGTGCGCTGGAGACATTGGGGTGCACAGGGATACACTGAAGTCAGAAGATGACCCAGGATTCTCTGGGATGCGCTGGAGATATTGGGGTGCACAGGGGTACTCTGAAGTCATAAGATGATTCAGGATTCTCTGGGGTGCGCTGGAGACATTGGGGTGCGCCGGAGACATTGGTGTGCACAGGGATACCCTGAAGTCAGAAGATGACCCAGGATTCTCTGGTGTGCGCTGGAGACATTGGGGTGCAAAGGGATACCCTGAAGTCAGAAGATGACCCAGGATTCTCTGGTGTGCGCTGGAGACATTGGGGTGCACAGGGTACACTGAAGTCAGAAGATGACCCAGGATTCTCTGGTGTGCGCTGGAGATATTGGGGTGCACAGGGATACACTGAAGTCAGAAGATGACCCAGGATTCTCTGGTGTGCACTGGAGACATTGGGGTGCACAGGGATACACTGAAGTCAGAAGATGACCCAGGATTCTCTGGGGTCAGCTGGAGACATTGGGGTGCACAGAGATACACTGAAGTCAGAAGATGACCCAGGATTCTCTGGGGTGCACTGGAGACATTGGGGTGCACAGGGGTACTCTGAAGTCAGAAGATGACCCAGGATTCTCCGGGTTGCACTGGAGACATTGGGGTGCACAGGGATACACTGAAGTCAGAAGATGACCCAGGATTCTCTGGGATGTGCTGGAGACATTGGGGTGCACAGGGGTACTCTGAAGTCAGAAGATAACCCAGGATTCTCTGGGGTGCGCTGGAGACATTGGGGTGCACAGGGGTACACTGAAGTCAGAAGATGACCCAGGATTCTCTGGGATGCGCTGGAGACATTGGGGTGCACAGGGGTACACTGAAGTCAGAAGATGACCCAGGATTCTCTGGGGTGCGCTGGAGACATTGGGGCGCACGGGGGAACACTGAAGTCAGAAGATGACCCAGGATTCTCTGGGGTGCGCTGGAGATATTGGGGTGCACAGGGATACACTGAAGTCAGAAGATGACCCAGGATTCTCTGGGGTGCACTGGAGACATTGGGGTGCACAGAGGTACACTGAAGTCAGAAGATGACCCAGGATTCTCTGGGGTGCGCTGGAGACATTGGGGTGCACAGAGGTACACTGAAGTCAGAAGATGACCCAGGATTCTCTGGGGTGCGCTGGAGACATTGAGGTGCACAGGGGTACACTGAAGTCAGAAGATGACCCAGGATTCTCTGGGATGCGCTGGAGACATTGGGGTGCACAGGGGTACACTGAAGTCAGAAGATGACCCAGGATTCTCTGGGGTGCGCTGGAGACATTGGGGTGCACAGGGGTACACTGAAGTCAGAAGATGACCCAGGATTCTCTGGGATGCGCTGGAGACATTGGGGTGCACAGGGGTACACTGAAGTCAGAAGATGACCCAGGATTCTCTGGGGTGCACTGGAGACATTGGGGCGCACGGGGGAACACTGAAGTCAGAAGATGACCCAGGATTCTCTGGGGTGCGCTGGAGATATTGGGGTGCACAGGGATACACTGAAGTCAGAAGATGACCCAGGATTCTCTGGGGTGCACTGGAGACATTGGGGTGCACAGAGGTACACTGAAGTCAGAAGATGACCCAGGATTCTCTGGGGTGCGCTGGAGACATTGGGGTGCACAGAGGTACACTGAAGTCAGAAGATGACCCAGGATTCTCTGGGGTGCGCTGGAGACATTGAGGTGCACAGGGGTACACTGAAGTCAGAAGATGACCCAGGATTCTCTGGGGTGCGCTGGAGACATTGGGGTGCACAGGGGTACACTGAAGTCAGAAGATGACCCAGGATTCTCTGGGGTGCGCTGGAGACATTGGGGTGCACAGAGGTACACTGAAGTCAGAAGATGACCCAGGATTCTCTGGGGTGTGCTGGAGATATTGGGGTGCACGGGGGTACACTGAAATCAGAAGATGACCCAGGATTCTCTGGGGTGCGCTGGAGACATTGGGGTGCACGGGGGAACACTGAAGTCAGAAGATGACCCAGGATTCTCTGGGGTGCGCTGGAGATATTGGGGTGCACAGGGATACCCTGAAGTCAGAAGATGACCCAGGATTCTCTGGGGTGCACTGGAGACATTGGGGTGCACAGAGGTACACTGAAGTCAGAAGATGACCCAGGATTCTCTGGGGTGCGCTGGAGACATTGGGGTGCACAGAGGTACACTGAAGTCAGAAGATGACCCAGGATTCTCTGGGGTGCGCTGGAGACATTGAGGTGCACAGGGGTACACTGAAGTCAGAAGATGACCCAGGATTCTCTGGGGTGCGCTGGAGACATTGGGGTGCACAGGGGTACACTGAAGTCAGAAGATGACCCAGGATTCTCTGGGGTGCGCTGGCGACATTGGGGTGCACAGGGGTACACTGAAGTCAGAAGATGACCCAGGATTCTCTGGGGTGTGCTGGAGATATTGGGGTGCACGGGGGTACACTGAAGTCAGAAGATGCCCCAGGATTCTCTGGGGTGCGCTGGAGACATTGGGGTGCACGGGGGAACACTGAAGTCAGAAGATGACCCAGGATTCTCTGGTGTGCGCTGGAGATATTGGGGTGCACAGGGATACACTGAAGTCAGAAGATGACCCAGGATTCTCTGGGGTGTGCTGGAGATATTGGGGTGCACGGGGGTACACTGAAGTCAGAAGATGACCCATGATTCTCTGGGGTGCGCTGGAGACATTGGGGTGCACGGGGAACACTGAAGTCAGAAGATGACCCAGGATTCTCTGGTGTGCACTGGAGATATTGGGGTGCACAGGGATACACTGAAGTCAGAAGATGACCCAGGATTCTCTGGTGTGCGCTGGAGACATTGGGGTGCACAGGGATACACTGAAGTCAGAAGATGACCCAGGATTCTCTGGGATGCGCTGGAGATATTGGTGTGCACAGGGGTACTCTGAAGTCATAAGATGATTCAGGATTCTCTGGGGTGCGCTGGAGACATTGGGGTGCGCTGGAGACATTGGTGTGCACAGGGATACCCTGAAGTCAGAAGATGACCCAGGATTCTCTGGTGTGCGCTGGAGACATTGGGGTGCAAAGGGATACCCTGAAGTCAGAAGATGACCCAGGATTCTCTGGTGTGCGCTGGAGACATTGGGGTGCACAGGGATACACTGAAGTCAGAAGATGACCCAGGATTCTCTGGTGTGCGCTGGAGATATTGGGGTGCACAGGGATACACTGAAGTCAGAAGATGACCCAGGATTCTCTGGTGTGCACTGGAGACATTGGGGTGCACAGGGATACACTGAAGTCAGAAGATGACCCAGGATTCTCTGGGGTCCGCTGGAGACATTGGGGTGCACAGGGATACACTGAAGTCAGAAGATGACCCAGGATTCTCTGGGGTGCACTGGAGACATTGGGGTGCACAGGGGTACTCTGAAGTCAGAAGATGACCCAGGATTCTCCGGGGTGCACTGGAGACATTGGGGTGCACAGGGATACACTGAAGTCAGAAGATGACCCAGGATTCTCTGGGATGCGCTGGAGACATTGGGGTGCACAGGGGTACTCTGAAGTCAGAAGATAACCCAGGATTCTCTGGGGTGCGCTGGAGACATTGGGGTGCACAGGGATACGCTGAAGTCAGAAGATGACACAGGATTCTCTGGGGTCCGCTGGAGACATTGGGGTGCGCAGGGATACGCTGAAGTCAGAAGATGGTACAGGATTCTCTGGGGTCCGCTGGAGACATTGGGGTGCACACAGATACCCTGAAGTCAGAAGATGACCCAGGATTCTCTGGGGTCCGCTGGAGACATTGGGGTGCACGGGGATACACTGAAGTCAGAAGATGACCCAGGATTTTTTGGGGCGCGCTGGAGATATTGGGGTGCACAGGGATACACTGAAGTCAGAAGATGACCCAGGATTCTCTGGGATGCGCTGGAGACATTGGGGTGCACAGGGATACACTGAAGTCAGAAGATGACCCAGGATTCTCTGGGGTCCGCTGGAGACATTGGGGTGCACAGGGATACACTGAAGTCAGAAGATGACCCAGGATTCTCTGGGGTGCACTGGAGACATTGGGGTGCACAGGGGTACTCTGAAGTCAGAATATGACCCAGGATTCTCTGGGGTGCACTGGAGACTTTGGGGTGCACAGGGATACACTGAAGTCAGAAGATGACCCAGGATTCTCTGGGATGCGCTGGAGACATTGGGGTGCACAGGGATACACTGAAGTCAGAAGATGACCCAGGATTCTCTGGGGTCCACTGGAGACATTGGGGTGCACAGGGATACACTGAAGTCAGAAGATGACCCAGGATTCTCTGGGATGCGCTGGAGACATTGGGGTGCACAGGGGTACTCTGAAGTCAGAAGATAACCCAGGATTCTCTGGGGTGCGCTGGAGATATTGGGGTGCACAGGGATACGCTGAAGTCAGAAGATGACCCAGGATTCTCTGGAGTCCGCTGGAGACATTGGGGTGCACACGGATACCCTGAAGTCAGAAGATGACCCAGGATTCTCTGGGGTCCGCTGGAGATATTGGGGTGCATGGGGATACACTGAAGTCAGAAGATGACCCAGGATTTTTTGGGGCGCGTTGGAGATATTGGGGTGCACAGGGGTACTCTGAAGTCAGAAGATGACCCAGGATTCTCTGGGGTGGTCATGTGCGGGAGAGGAGACCCCACCCTGGACCCCGGAGGAGGGGAGTGTCACAAGCTGACCGTTCTTTTATGAATTTATTAGAATTCTCCTTTAAACATGAAATGAAATCCGGCTGCCATCACTCCTCACATGCCGGTGATGATGATCGGTACCGCGCCGCCTGTCACCCTTCCACCCCGAGGACTGCCAGCAGAAAGAGCAATGTATCCAGCTGTACACCCCCTCCCCCTCCTCATATATGAACACTGCAATATGTTTTAAAGTGGAGGATGCTTAAAGCGATATTTTATTACAGCAATAATGTCCCGGACAGCCCCGCCATTAATCACCGCGACAGTCCCGGGAGGTGAGTGAGGACCCGTCCTGTGATGTGCAAATACCTCCCTACAGGGAGAGACTGCAACTAAAGCACCAACATATACTGTGCTTCTCCTACCTGTCCTGACCAGCAGAGCTTACAGTCTAATGACCACATAACTGTCCTGACCAGCAGAGCTTACAGTCTAATGACCACATAACTGTCCTGACCAGCAGAGCTTACAGTCTAATGACCATATAACTGTCCTGACCAGCAGAGCTTACAGTCTGATGACCATATAACTGTCCTGACCAGCAGAGCTTACAGTCTAATGACCACAGAACTGTCCTGACCAGCAGAGCTTACAGTCTAATGACCACATAACTGTCCTGACCAGCAGAGCTTACAATCTGATGGCCACAGAACTGTCCTGACCAGCAGAGCTTACAGTCTGAGGACCACATAACTGTCCTGACCAGCAGAGCTTACAGTCTAATGGCCACCGAACTGTCCTGACCAGCAGAGCTTACAGTCTAATGGCCACATAACTGTCCTGACTAGGGATGAGCTTCGTGTTCGAGTCGAACATACGGTCGACTCGAACATCGGCTGTTCGATCGTTCGACGAAGATCGAACGATTTGGGCCGTTCGCGCCAAATTCGAGTGACGCGAACGGCCCACAATGCACTACGCCATCGCAGTGTCATCCAGGTGCTGTGATTGGCCAAGCATGCACTGTGACCCCGCATGCTTGGCCAATCACAGCGCCGGCAGCGAGGAGAGCAATGATTGGCCACAGGCAGGATGCCTGTGGCCAATTATTGCTGAGGGGGTTTAGTACACGCCCCACACTATAAAAGGCCGCCAGCGCGGCGGCCTTGTGTAGTGTGTTCTGGAGCAGGGAAAGAGAAGCATAGGCAGGGACAGTGTCATTATTTTTCCTTTACTAATCCTGGATTCCTTGTGTTTAGGGACAAATAAGGATAGGTAGGGAGAGTGTCAGTGACAGTGTGCTATTCTGTGCTAATCCTTGTTTGTAGGGACAGAGAGGTACAGTGAGGAAAAGTGTCAGTGTGCTATTCTGTGCTAATCCTTGTTTGTAGGGACAGAGAGGTACAGTGAGGGAAAGTGTCAGTGTGCTATTCTGTTCTAAACCAATTTTGCTGTTCCATATTTTCAATCCTTGAGTTTAGGGACAGAGAAGGACACTCGTGGAAATTATCAGTGTGCTATTCTGTGCTAAATCTTGTTTGTAGGGAGGGACAGAGTAGGACAGTGAGGGAAAGTGTCAGTGTGCTATTCTGTTCTAAACCAATTTTGCTGAACCATATTTTCAATCCTTGAGTTTAGGGACAGAGAAGGATAGGCAGGGGACAGTGTCAGTGTCATTGTTGCTAAGCCTCCTGCACAGTATACACCTGAAGGTAGCCCTTATTGCTATTTTTCCCATCTCCCTGCAGGCCATCCATTAAAATGTCTGGAAGGCAAACAAGGAGAGGCAGACAGTCAGGAGGCAAAAAAAGAGGGCAAGCAGGCTCTGTGTCTGGGGGCAACAGTGCTGGTCGTGGACGCGGTGCATTGTCATCAGCACATGGCCATGGGACACGCTTGTCCTTCTTTTCGGCAGCTGGACATGTTGAGCCACATCATGCCGAAGACTTGGTAGAGTGGATGACCAAGCCCACCTCATCCTCCTCATCCTCTCTCACCCAGGCTCAGGGTACTGGCAAAGCAGCTGCCAAAGCGTCCTCTTCTCTGGTATCATTATCTTCATTAGTCAATCCTTCCCTAGACCCACCATGTCCTCCTCCTGAGGAGTCCCCCGAACTGTTTGAGCACAGTGTTGGGTACATGCTCCAGGAGGATGCCCAGCGTTTCGAAGGATCTGATGATGAAACCCAGCTAGAGGAAGGCAGTAGCGTGAGAGCAGACAGAGGGGATGCTCAAGAAGGACACCAATCTGGCAGTCATGTTCCAGCAGCTGCAGCATACTGCCAGATTGGCTCCAGTGATGAGGAGGGAGGGGATGATGAGGTCACTGACTCCACGTGGGTGCCTAATAGGAGAGAGGAGGAGGAGGATGAGGAGGAGGCACATCTCCAACGAGGCAGGATGCCCTTGAGTGGCCAGCGTATGGGCAGCACACCGACGGAATCACACCGCAGAGCTCCGCCTGTGCAGGGCGCTGCCTCTGCCCGTCATTCAAAAAGTTCTTTGGTGTGGGCCTTTTTTGAGGCGAGTGCATCAGATCGCACAGCTGCTGTTTGCAACATATGTCTCAAGCGTATATCGCGTGGCCAAAACATCAGCCGCTTGGGTACCACATGCCTGACCAGACATATGTTGACCTGCCATGCAGCTCGTTGGCAAGCCTACCTCAAAGACCCACACCAAAGAACAAAGCGGACCTCTCTTTGCACCGCATCAGCTGGGATCTCCAACCCCACTATACCTTCAGTCCTCTCTGAAACATGCACTGAGAGGAATGAAGGTGTAGAATTAGGTGTGTCACAGCCAAGTACTTGCGCCCACTCTGCTAGCAGTACACCAACGTCCGATTCTAGCAGGCAAATTTCCCTGCCCCAGCTGCTGGACCGTCGAAAGAAGTTCACTCCCAGCCATCCACATGCCCAGCGGTTGAATGCTAGCTTGGCTAAATTGCTAGCGCTTCAACTGCTGCCTTTTCAGTTGGTAGACTCGGCCCCCTTCCGTGAGTTTGTGCAATGTGCGGTTCCTCAGTGGCAGGTTCCCAAACGCCACTTTTTCTCACGGAAGGCGATTCCGGCTCTCTACAGGCATGTGGAAGGCAATGTCTTGGCCTCGCTGGACAGGGCGGTCAGCGGTAAGGTGCATATTACCGCTGACTCATGGTCCAGCAGGCATGGACAGGGACGTTACCTTTCTTTCACGGCCCATTGGGTCACTCTTTTGGCAGCTGGGAAGGATGCAGGACAAGGTGCAGTAGTGTTGGAGGTTGTTCCACCGCCACGCCTCCAAAATGCTACTACTGGTTGTGACACACCTCTCTCCTCCACCCCCTCCTCTTCTTCTTCCTCCATGGCCTCCTCCTGTGGTTTGTCCTCGGAACTAGCGGTGCTCCGTAGGCGTTCAAGGGGCTACGCAAGTACGCAGGCAAAAAGATGCCATGCCGTGCTTGCGCTGGTGTGTTTGGGGGACAGAAGCCACACTGGGGCAGAGGTCCTGTCTGCTCTGCAGGGCCAGGCTGAGAGGTGGTTGACGCCACGCCAGCTTAAGCCAGGAATGGTGGTTTGCGACAATGGCACCAACCTCCTCTCCGCCCTCCGACAGGGACAACTGACCCATGTGCCCTGTGTGGCTCACGTCCTTAACCTGGTGGTGCAGCGGTTCTTGGGCAGGTACCCGGGCTTACAGGATGTCCTGAGGCAGGCCAGGAAAGTCTGTGTGCATTTCCTCAGATCTTATAATGCCAGTGCTCGCCTGGCTGAGCTGCAAAAGGAGTTCAACCTGCCCAAGAACCGCCTTATATGTGACATGCCCACCAGGTGGAACTCAACGTTGGCCATGCTGCAGCGGCTGCACACGCAGCAGAGGGCCATCAATGAGTACCTGTGCGACTACGGCACCAGGACAGGGTCAGGGGAGCTCGGGTTTTTTTCATCACGCCAGTGGGGCATGATCAGGGATGCATGCACTGTCCTGGCACCATTTGAGGAGGCCACGAGGATGGTGAGCAGTGACAGTGCATGCATCAGTGACACTGTACCTCTTGTCCACCTGTTGGAGCACACGCTGCGTGGAATAATGGACAGGGCACTTGAAGCAGAACAGAGGCAGGAAGAGGAGGACTTCCTTGCCTCTCAAGGCCCCCTTTACCCAGACAGTGTTCCTTCTGTCCCACCCATCGCACAGGAAGAGGAGGAGGAGGAGGAGGAGGATTGTGTCAGCATGGAGGTGGAGGCTGGCACTCAGCATCATCAGCAGCAGTCTTTTAGGGATGATTTACAGTCCCAAGAAACCAGTGGACTTGTACGTGGCTGGGAGGAGGTGACTGCGGATCATGTCGTCCTTAGTGAGCCAGAGGACTCCGGAGCGAATGCCTCAGCAAACCTACGCTGCATGGCCTCCCTGATCCTGCAAAGTCTGCGGAAGGATCCTCGTATTCTTCGGATCAAGGAGAGGGACCATTACTGGCTGGCCACTCTCCTTGATCCACGGTACAAGGGTAAGGTTGCGGACCTTATGTTACCTTCGCAGAGGGAGCAGAGGATGAGACAACTCCGGGAGGCCTTGCAGAAAGGTCTGTGCAACGCGTTCCCAGAGACTGGGAGGTTACAAACTCCTGGTCCAGGACAACGAGTTGCTGAGGCTTCGGCCAGTCAAAGAAGGAGCGGTGGGGAAGGTGGCCGTCTGACCGATGCATTCAGACAATTCTTTAGTCCGCAGCCCCAAAGTATGATCGGTTCCAGCAACCATCGCCAGCGTCTGATAAACATGGTGCAGGAATACCTAGGGGCAAGGTCAGACTTGGACACCTTCCCCACCGAAAATCCTCTGGCTTACTGGGTCTTGAGGATGGATCACTGGCCAGAGCTTGCACAGTATGCAATTGAGCTACTGGCCTGTCCTGCATCCAGCGTTCTTTCGGAACGCACATTCAGTGCTGCTGGAGGATTTGTCACGGATCACAGGGTGCGCCTGTCCACCGACTCGGTTATTCAACAGGGGCATGCAATTACAATTCTTGATCTAATAATTCACAGCAGGACCCATTGCTGCGCTCACCAAGAGTAACTGAGTGCTTACAGTGTTGTGCCAACACCAACAACTAAGGGGCCTATTTCTGCAGAGTATATACGGCAGGTCCCTACTTTCAAACATCCAACTTACAAACGACTCCTACTTGCAAACGCAAGAAGACAACAGGAAGTGAGAGGAAATCTACCCCTAGGAAGGAAAATTCTCTCCTGTAAGAATAAATATGGGAGAAAGGTGTCTCCTCTGTACTGATGCTTTATCACCAATCCTTGTTTCAATAAAAACACCACATTTCAAAAACAGTTGTCATTGGGACGGAAAGTGAGGTGAAATGTTCTGAACAGGGGCACAGACAGCAAAACAAATGTTACAGGGGTGATAACCCTTACCTATGTTTTCCAAAAAGTTTAAAAATAGATTTTTGGGCTGGAGCTACACTTCAACAATGTACCTGTTCAAAATTACAAACAGATTCTACATAAGAACAAACCTACAGTCCCTGTCTTGTATGCACCGCCTGTATACGGCTGTTCAGAGTATATAGGGCCTTTTTTATTTTATGTGCGGGGTTCCCCTTAATATCCATACAAGACCCAAAGGGGCTGGTAATGGGCTGGGGTAGGGGGGGGGGGTCATGGGGTAGCTATGCCATTTTTCTTAAAGAATTTCATCCATATTACCGGGACCAGACATTACATTAAAGCCGCAAGCAGTTTTAAATGGCTTTTTTTTCCTTTAGAAGTGTCATTTTGTGCAGGGACAGTTCTAAACACGGGAAACACGTGGCACTTCACAGGCATACTTTAGACACCCCCCAGGTACGATATTTAAAGGAATATTTGACTTTTTTTTTTTCACTTTATGCATCATTAAAATGACTGCTCCCGAAAAACGACCGTTTTTAAAACTTCTTTTTGCATTGATACATGTCCCCTGGTGCAGAACCCGGGTTCCCAAACCCTTTTTAGGACAATAACATGCATAATAGTTGTTATAATTAGCACTTTAGAATTCGAACGTTCGCATCCATTGTATTTAATAGGGTTCTAATGTTCGTTCGAACTTTCGGTCCGTTCGCGGGTTCTGGTGCGAACCGAACCCGGGGGTGTTCGGCTCATCACTAGTCCTGACCAGCAGAGCTTACAATCTAATGACCACATAACTGTCCTGACCAGCAGAGCTTACAATCTAATGACCACATAACTGTCCTGACCAGCAGAGCTTACAGTCTAATGACCACAGAACTGTCCTGACCAGCAGAGCTTACAGTCTAAGGTCCATATCCCATAATAGGGACAATTTGGACCGGAGCCAACTAACCCACCAAGAAGAAATCCTGGTGAACACACCACAAGCACAGGAAGAACATGCAAACTCCATGCAGATATCTTCCTGACCGGGATTGAGACTCAGGACCCCGGAGCTGCAAGGCGGGAGCGCCAACCACTAAACCACCCTGCTGCCCACAGACTTAGCTGGATGACATTTAGTTTGATAAAGCACAGCGTATCATTAACAATTGTCATGTTTTTATGCATGAAATAAACATTTAACCTTTTTTGCATCTCAGTGCTGCTGATCTCCCGCAGCCTCTTTCAGCCACTTCCTGTCTATCTGCACTCACTCCAGTGATGGCGGCACATCTCTGCTCTGGATGTTGGATGTTAATATTACACAAAGATAACCCAAGGAAATACAAAACGCAGTATTCAAGCGATCATTTAATTCAGGGAAAAAATCTGTCCAATCCTGCCTGGCCCAGTGTGAAAAAGTAATTGCCCCCCTAAACCTAATAACTGGTTGGGTAACCGTTGGCGCCAACAACTGCAATCCAGCTTTTGCGATAACTGGCAATGAGTCTCTCACATCGCTGTGGCGGGATTTTCTCGCACTCTTCTTTGTAGAATTGTTTGAATTCAGACACATTGGAGGCTTTTCCAGCATGACCAGCCTGTGTGAGGTCAGCCACAGCATCTCAATGGGATTTAATTCTGGACTTTGACTAGGCCTCTCCAAAACCTTCATTTCCATTTTTTCTTTGAGCCATTCAGAGGAAGACTTTGTGGTGCGTTTCGGGTCATTATCCTGCCGCCTAACCCAAGTGTGCCCGCCTAACCCAAGTGTTCCCGCCTAATCCAAGTGTGCCCGCCTAACCCAAGTGTGCCGCCTAACCCAAGTGTGCCCGCCTAACCCAAGTGTGCCGCCTAACCCAAGTGTGCCGCCTAACCCAAGTGTCCCCGCCTAACCCAAGTGTGCCCGCCTAACCCAAGTGTGCCGCCTAACCCAAGTGTGCCTGCCTAACCCAAGTGTGCCCGCCTAACCCAAGTGTGCCCGCCTAACTCAAGTGTGCCGCCTAATCCAAGTGTGCCCGCCTAACCCAAGTGTGCCCGCCTAACCCAAGTGTGCCCGCCTAACCCAAGTGTTCCCGCCTAACCCAAGTGTGCTGCCTAACCCAAGTGTTCCCGCCTAACCCAAGTGTGCCCGCCTAACCCAAGTGTGCCCGCCTAACCCAAGTGTGCCGCCTAACCCAAGTGTGCCGCCTAACCCAAGTGTGCCCGCCTAACCCAAGTGTGCCCCCCTAACCCAAGTGTGCCGCCTAACCCAAGTGTGCCCGCCTAACCCAAGTGTGCCCGCCTAACCCAAGTGTTCCCGCCTAACCCAAGTGTGCCGCCTAACCCAAGTGTGCCGCCTAACCCAAGTGTGCCTGCCTAACCCAAGTGTGCCCGCCTAACCCAAGTGTGCCGCCTAACCCAAGTGTGCCTGCCTAACCCAAGTGTGCCCGCCTAACCCAAGTGTTCCCGCCTAACCCAAGTGTGCCGCCTAACCCAAGTGTCCCCGCCTAACCCAAGTGTGCCCGCCTAACCCAAGTGTGCCGCCTAACCCAAGTGTGCCCACCTAACCCAAGTGTGCCCACCTAACCCAAGTGTGCCCGCCTAACCCAAGTGTGCCGCCTAACCCAAGTGTGCCCGCCTAACCCAAGTGTGCCGCCTAACCCAAGTGTGCCGCCTAACCCAAGTGTGCCCGCCTAACCCAAGTGTTCCCGCCTAACCCAAGTGTGCCCGCCTAACCCAAGTGTGCCCGCCTAACCCAAGTGTTCCCGCCTAACCCAAGTGTGCCGCCTAACCCAAGTGTTCCCGCCTAACCCAAGTGTGCCGCCTAACCCAAGTGTGCCCGCCTAACCCAAGTGTGCCGCCTAACCCAAGTGTGCCCGCCTAACCCAAGTGTGCCCGCCTAACCCAAGTGTGCCGCCTAACCCAAGTGTGCCCGCCTAACCAAAGTGTGCCCGCCTAACCCAAGTGTTCCCGCCTAACCCAAGTGTGCCGCCTAACCCAAGTGTGCCCGCCTAACCCAAGTGTTCCCGCCTAACCCAAGTGTGCCGCCTAACCCAAGTGTGCCCGCCTAACCCAAGTGTGCCCGCCTAACCCAAGTGTGCCTGCCTAACCCAAGTGTGCCGCCTAACCCAAGTGTCCCCGCCTAACCCAAGTGTGCCCGCCTAACCCAAGTGTGCCGCCTAACCCAAGTGTGCCGCCTAACCCAAGTGTGCCCACCTAACCCAAGTGTGCCCGCCTAACCCAAGTGTGCCGCCTAACCCAAGTGTGCCCGCCTAACCCAAGTGTGCCGCCTAACCCAAGTGTGCCGCCTAACCCAAGTGTGCCCGCCTAACCCAAGTGTTCCCGCCTAACCCAAGTGTGCCGCCTAACCCAAGTGTTCCCGCCTAACCCAAGTGTTCCCGCCTAACCCAAGTGTGCCCGCCTAACCCAAGTGTGCCCGCCTAACCCAAGTGTGCCGCCTAACCCAAGTGTGCCGCCTAACCCAAGTGTGCCCGCCTAACCCAAGTCTGCCGCCTAACCCAAGTGTGCCTGCCTAACCCAAGTGTGCCACCTAACCCAAGTGTGCCCGCCTAACCCAAGTGTGCCGCCTAACCCAAGTGTGCCCGCCTAACCCAAGTGTTCCCGCCTAACCCAAGTGTGCCGCCTAACCCAAGTGTGCCTGCCTAACCCAAGTGTGCCGCCTAACCCAAGTGTGCCGCCTAACCCAAGTGTTCCCGCCTAACCCAAGTGTGCCCGCCTAACCCAAGTGTGCCGCCTAACCCAAGTGTGCCGCCTAACCCAAGTGTGCCTGCCTAACCCAAGTGTGCCCGCCTAACCCAAGTGTGCCCGCCTAACCCAAGTGTGCCGCCTAACCCAAGTGTGCCTGCCTAACCCAAGTGTGCCGCCTAACCCAAGTGTGCCCGCCTAACCCAAGTGTGCCTGCCTAACCCAAGTGTGCCCGCCTAACCCAAGTGTGCCCGCCTAACCCAAGTGTACCGCCTAACCCAAGTGTCCCCGCCTAACCCAAATGTGCCCGCCTAACCCAAGTGTGCTGCCTAACCCAAGTGTTCCCGCCTAACCCAAGTGTGCCGCCTAACCCAAGTGTTCCCGCCTAACCCAAGTGTGCCGCCTAACCCAAGTGTTCCTGCCTAACCCAAGTGTGCCGCCTAACCCAAGTGTGCCTGCCTAACCCAAGTGTGCCGCCTAACCCAAGTGTGCCCGCCCGTAACGGATCTCAGATACCCCAGATGGGCACATCCGCCAGACTTGTGTCTCCTGTCCTCCAAACGCACCCGCAGCCTGCAGATTCGCCATAACCTAACGGGAAGGCCCGGGGGACTCAGAATCGCTTAGAAAGTATGAGATACCCTTGCTTCAGCTCCCCCAATGGCTCTTATGTGTCAATCACCCTATGTCTCTATTAGGGGCACAGGGTGAATGAAAACCCCAATATGGCCTATGATGGCCATATTCAAGCTGCACATACATTGTATCTAGATTGAATGTGTACTGTGGGGGGGGGGGGGGGTGTAATCATTGCGGTGAGGAGTTAAGGTTATTTGCATTCTATTGTCTATTATGAATTAAGTCTGCTACTGTGACAATGTGGATTGGAGCTGGTCAACCGTCTGGCTGCATATTATGGGATGTTGAAGTGTCTTCTGTGAGGAGGGGGGGGGAAATCACCCCTCCTGCCTAAGACTGTTTATCAAAGGAGAAGTTTGAACACACCTGACCTGTATCACCATTGTCATTGGACAGTTTAACCTGCCCTGTTCCCCAAAGGATGGGAGGGGAGGGTTTTGAAGAGAAATGTTACCATGTGTTTTGAAAATAAAGTCATTCCCTGTTTTGGAACTTGAATACAGAGCGTTGTCTCGTATCTGGGGGGAGAATCATTCGTATGGGGTCTTATTCAGCTGGTTGGAGTGTCTGGTGGCTGTCGTGTGGTTGGAAAGGGAATATCCTAACGGTGTTAACCCCTTTCATACTTGGGGTGCCGTTACAATTGGTGGCAGCAGTGGGATTGATCCCCACAGCCAGAAGGACAGCTACAAGAGGACACAGGACAATGGAGGCACAGTATGAACGGCTAAAGCTCTCCACCCTCAAAGACTTACTGGAGAACCGGGGAAGACCGGCCAACAACCGTAAGAAGAGCGACATTATCAGAGAACTAGTCGAAATGGATGGAACCGAAAAGCCCAGTGTAACAGACAGGACACCCGAAGAGGCAAGTTTTGATCGGGCTGTTAAACTAAGACTGGCACATTATGGTCCTAACCCTCCAGCGGAGATCATAAACCTAGTTATAGCGGCTGTGGAGGCAAATTTGCTACAGCAAAGAGGTGCTGCAGCAGCAGAAGTCACAGCAGCACCAACTGCAAGGAGAGAAGAGGTACAGATACCAGCCGCCATGGAAGAGGAAGTCAGAAGGAGGTTACAAGAGATGCAGATACAGCATAGAGGACCAGTATCAGAGGAGGTCCTGCTGGGATGGTCGGATTCGATCCGCTGCGAACTCTGGAAGAAAGTGCTAGCCCTCGAGCAGCAACACCAGGGAAAGGTTCTCCCCTCCATCCATGTAAGGTACTGGTCGCAGTATGATGTACGAATGCCGTTATTGGGGGAACAACCAAAGCAGGAGTGGACAACTGAGTTAAGCAGGCTGATCCGGGCAGAGATGCGGTTGGACGAGAGTTATAGAGCCCTCCGGTGGTATGTAGCCCAAGAGTGCCCATGGTCAGCGGATGACAGCCCCACGGAAGGCTTTGACTATAATGGCCTGGGATTGTTGTATTGGAGGCTGTCCGAGGACCCTGACTTTGGGAGTGATCGGAAGTGGCGTTTGGAGGAAATAATGGAGCACAGAGAGCGAAAACTGAATGTCTCGGAAGGGCACTGGGCAGAGGAAGATTTGGAGTTTCTGGCCGCTCAGGAATGGGAGCTGGAGATCGCTTACAGACAGCTGCTAGAATCTGTTCAGCAGCAGGGTGGGGCTACCTGTGCCTGGGACTATCAGGGAATACCAGTTGACAACTATGAAATCCTGGCTGAAGAATCGGCAGTGGAAAAGCTGAAGATTGCCATCCCTAAAGCCGAAGTGGATGATGTGGAGTTCCAGGGAGCTAGGGCAGTTGGCTCATCTCCCCAGCCACAGATTACAGAAGGTATGGACTTAAGGAACTGTTCAGAGGATGTTATAGATTATGCATCGCCTGCCCAAGTACTGACAGCAGGACAAAGTACTGCAGACCCCTGCTCTACACCCGTGGCAGTTTTGGAGGCCCGAGTTGAGAAGGTGATGGTTCCTCTTTCCGAGTGGATTTCAGAGATGCAGGGAGGAGAAGCAGCCATTTTCCCTCCCCAACAGTTAACCAGAGCAGAAGGTGTGGAGTCCCCAGCAGAAGTGCTGGCAACAGGGCAGAGTGATGGGCCTGGCAACCTCTGCCCAGCACCGGAAACAACTGTGGAGTTTCAGGGAGCCGGGGCAGTTGGCCCCTCTCTCCAGCAACAAGCTGAGGTGGTAAAGCTTTTACCCCCAGCTGAATCACTGGCAGCAGGGCAGAATGCTACTGGCCGCTGCACACAACTGCCACTTGAGCGGATATCGGTGGATGGGACTTCAGTCTCCACTTGTATACCCCAGGGATGCCGGGCAGTCGACCCAGATCCCCAACAGCATGACGGACTGAGCCCAGTCACCCTGTCTTCTCTCCAGCGGCTGAAAGGACTCCAGGGAGAAGGGCCAGTCCAGGCCTCTCCCCAGCGGCGGATATATTCTCTGAGAGAGGCAGAGGTTGGCTGGGTAAGTAATGCTCTGTTTGGAGCAATTTATTTGGGGTACTGTGTGGATACCGGCATTAGAAGAAGGGACCTATGGACTAACTTCGGAGTCAACCCGTCTGGGGTCGCCTCCTGTGTTAGTCTCCTGCCGAAAGGGGAGAGATGTAACTGGAAGGCCCGGGGGACTCAGAATCGCTTAGAAAGTATGAGATACCCTTTGTGAGGGGGTTAGCTCGGCAGCGGGTGTGTGTGACCCCCGGGATGGGCTCCCCACACAAAAACAGGCCCAGCAGACGGAGGTTGTGGTTTTCAAAATCAAAAAGGTGCCGTTTATTTTCTATTTACAGTGACAAAAACACAGCAAAGCAAAAGAAACAAACAAAATAAATCCTGGTCAACTTGACCTCTGACTAAACATACAGGTTTCCTAACTAACAACTGGGATCAGCCTAGTGCTGTCCTAGTCCCTGGTTTTAAATGTCCAAGCAAAATATAGCCACACAGGCTTTCTCTCACCGCACAGGGGTTCACTCTCCCTAGACAGTCCACACAGGTCTGCTTCCAGGCATGAGCTAACATCTAATGAATCTGGGAGTTTTTTATAGAGGCCTAAATGAGCTGACAAGCTTCAGCTGGCCTCATCAACTCCCTGTCTGCACGACGCCCAGCCCTCTCCCTAGAGGTATGAGTCATCAATGAGCCCACTAGTCTCAGCTGGGCTTATACAACTCTCCACCTAGCTGTATAAATCGGCGTAAAGCCTGAATCTGGGCGAAATATATCTACCCCCCTGGATGCAACCAGGTGACTTTACCTTCCTGCTGTCACATACCCCCCCCTCTTGTTTTAACCTCGGGGTTGGAACACCAGCAATCAGGCATTCATGTACTCGAGACAAAGCATCCACATTCCCCATTTGAACGCCAGGGCGATGCTTTACTGTGAAGTTGAATTCCTGGAGGGCCAGGAACCACCTATTCACTCTTCTATTTGTTTCCTTGTTTTGAGCCATCCACTTTAACGGAGCGTGATCCGTAACCATGTCAAAGTGCCTACCTAGCAGGTAGTACCGAAGGGAATCTAGAGCCCACTTCACCGCTAAACACTCCTTTTCAACGGTGGCGTAATTTACCTCATGGGACTTCAACTTCCTGCTGAGGTAAATGACTGGGTGCTCTTCCCCGTTCCAGACCTGGGACAATACTGCTCCTAACCCCACATCTGACGCATCACTTTGTACGACAAAGTCTTTAGAGAAGTCGGGTGAGTACAACACTGGCTGGCTACATAAGGCTTGTTTCAAGAATTGGAATGCTGCCTCAGCCTCGGGGGTCCATTTAATCATGACCGACCCTTTCCCCTTCGTCAGGTTGGTTAGGGGCACAGCCTTAGAAGCAAAGTGGGGAATGAATCGCCGATAATACCCAGCGATTCCCAGAAAGGCTCGTACCTGCTTCTTGCTGTTGGGACGTGGCCAACTCTGGATGGCCTCGACTTTGTTGAGTTGGGGTTTTATTACTCCCCTCCCAATGGTGTACCCAAGATATTTGGCCTCCTCCTGCCCAATGGTACACTTCTTGGGGTTAGCCGTAAACCCTGCTTCCCGAACAGAGTCCAGGACTGCTTGCACTTTTGGCAGATGTGAGGCCCAATCTGTGCTATGGACAATTACGTCATCCAGGTAAGCCGCAGCATACTTCCGATGGGGCCTCAGCATCTGGTCCATTTTCCGCTGGAATGTGGCCGGCGCATTCTGTAACCCGAACGGCATTCTTTTATATTGGAACGCCCCGTCTGGGGTTACAAATGCGGTTTTCTCTTTGGCTGACTTGGCCAGGGGGATTTGCCAATACCCTTTTGTGAGGTCAAGAGTCGTCATGTATCGGGCTGTTCCCAGCCGGTCGATCAACTCATCTATACGTGGCATGGGGTAGGTGTCAAATTTTGTAACTTTGTTCAACTGACGAAAATCGTTACAAAATCGCCAGCTCCCATCCGGTTTAGGCACCAACACAATGGGACTAGACCAATCACTTTGGGACTCCTCTATCACCCCTAAGTTCAGCATTTTCTGTACTTCCTCCCGTATTGCCTCCCGTCGGGCCTCTGGGATCCGATAGGGTTTTAACTTCACCCTTTCACCGGGCGGGGTAATAATGTCATGCTCTACCCCAGATGTTTGTCCCGGCAGCTCAGAGAATACCTCCTTGTTGCGAAGCACAAACTCCTTAACCTCCTGTTGTTGGGGTTGTGACAAGGTGGCTGCGATTCCAACCTCAGGAATCACGCAACCAGTTTGAGCTGGTGACCAAGTGTCTGCGACTAGGGACTCTCTATCCCTCCAGGCTTTCAACAGATTAACGTGATAGATCTGTTCGGGCTTTCGCCTTCCTGGTTGTCTGACCTTGTAATTCACTTCGCTCACTTTTTCCATTATCTCGTAGGGGCCTTGCCATTTGGCAAGGAATTTACTTTCAACCGTAGGGACAAGTACCAATATCCTATCCCCCGGGGAAAAGGTACGGGTCTTGGCTCCACGGTTGTACACTCTCTGCTGTGCCAACTGCGCTTGGGCCAAATGTTCCTTCACGATGGGCATTACCTGTGCAATTCGATCTTGCATCAGGGCGACATGCTCAATCACACTCCTGTGGGGAGAACTCTCACTTTCCCAAGTTTCCTTGGCAATATCCAACAGCCCTCTTGGGTGTCTCCCATACAGTAACTCAAAGGGGGAGAATCCCGTAGAGGATTGGGGCACCTCCCTAATAGCAAACATCAAATAAGGAAGTAGACAGTCCCTTTCCATCCCTATCCACCACTTTCTTCAACATTTGTTTTAGGGTTTTGTTGAATCTTTCAACCAGCCCATCGGTTTGGGGGTGATACACAGATGTACGTAATTGCGTCACTTTGAACAATTTACACAGCTCCTTCATAACCCGGGACATAAAGGGTGTACCTTGGTCCGTAAGCAGTTCTTTACAAATACCCACCCGGCTAAAAACAAGAGATAGCTCTTTGGCTATGGTTTTGGCCGAGGTATTTCTGAGAGGGATCGCTTCTGGATAACGGGTGGCATAGTCCATTATAACCAATATGTACTGGTGCCCCCTAGCGGACTTGATTATAGGACCTACCAAATCCATTGCGATTCTCTCAAACGGGACCTCAATGATGGGTAGAGGGACCAGCGGGCTACGGAAGTGTGGCATCGGGGCCGACCTCTGACACACAGGGCAGGAGGAACAATAATTTTCTATGTCCTTCATCACCCCAGGCCAATAGAATCTCTGTAATACCCTCTCTCGGGTTTTCTCTGTCCCCAGATGACCTCCAAGAATGTGCCCATGGGCCAACTCCAACACCAACTTCCTGTAAGGTTTGGGCACCACAAGCTGCTCAACGGTTTCTTCTGCCCTTTTTGCCACCCGATACAGTAGGTCCTTCTCTACGCTGAAGTATGGGTAAGTGCAGGTATTATCTGGGTTCACTAACTCGCCATCTATTTTCACTACGTTTTCCCGTGCCTTTATTAGGGCGGGGTCTTTCAACTGTTCTGTGGCAAAGTTTTCCCTGTGAACCTCAAGATCAGAAAACTCCACAGACGGTAGGTTTTCGTCTGAGGAGGTGGGCTCCTCTCCAGTTTCTTGAGTCTCCCCTGCCAATACTGACAAGGGAAATTCGGGAGAGTCCTCACCACTCTCAGAGGAGTTCTGGCTATCATATTCCTGGTACATAGGGGCACCAGTGGGGGGCTCAGGATCATCCCACAGTTCCCAGAACTTCGGAAAATCCCTTCCCACAATGGCGTCATGCGGTAACTGAGACACTAAGCCCACTGGATGAGAAAGGGTACCTTTGGGGGTCTCGAAACACACTGTAGTCACTGGATACTCTCGGGTGTCCCCATGCACACAAATAACAGCTACCTTGCTATTCCCAGAGACCTCTGTTTTAACTAATTCAGCCTTTATCAGGGTCACAAGGCTACCTGAATCCAGCAATACCACAACATTTCTACCATTAATACACATTTTGCATAAATGTTTCTCAGTTCCCCGAATGGCAGTGCATGCGACTGTCGCACACAGCGACTGACGTCTGCCCGTCAGAAAGTCACACTGCATGGGTTCCTCCAAAACCGGGCAATTTGCTGCAATATGTCCCGCTTGCCGGCAGCGGTAGCAAATGATCCTTCTTGCTGCCTCTTGAGCCGCTGATTTCCCAGGCTGTTCTCGCCAAACTTGGGGTAGAGCTCCCACCCTCTCACTCTCTCCACCCTCACCCCTTGGAATCCTCTTATCCGCCCCTGGGGATGGTCTGGTCTTAGGGTGGAAAGTCCGAGTGTCTCTGGAAGAGGCCGTCAGGTTCTCTGTAGCCAAGTATTTCTCCACACGATCCACAAGACCATCGGCCGTCTCTGGGTCTCCATGGCTTACCCACTTTTGGATGGCAGTAGGAAGAGCTCTCAAAAACCGATCCATTACAACACGTTCCACAATCTTTGGTGCGGACAAAGTCTCTGGCTGTAGCCACTTTCTGCTCAGGTGAATGAGATCATACATTTGAGACCTGGGGGGTTTTCCAAGCTGGAAAGTCCAGTTATGCACACGCTGAGCCCGGACAGCCAGGGTGACACCCAGCCTTGCCAATATTTCAGCTTTTAGCATCACATAGTCTTTTGCTTGGTCAGGCTCTAGGTCATAGTAAGCTTTCTGCGATTCACCCGTTAACAGAGGAGCCACCAGTCCAGCCCACTGCTCCTCAGGCCACTTTTCTCTTTCAGCAGTCCTTTCAAACGTGGTCAAAAATACCTCTGGATCATCCTCTCCAGTCATTTTTGTCAATAAACGACTCACCCCAAAGGACGCGGTATTAGTGGGACGGCTTTCCTCACTGGTCTGCGGACGTTGCTGCATTACTGCTTCCATTTGTTGTAGTCTCTGCTCTTGCTTCTGTAATAGGTCTATGAAGCGGGCCTCAGATCGTTGCTGGGCTTGTTGCTGAGCTTCCAGACTCTGTTGGTGAGCTTGCTGCTGGGCTGCAAGGCTCTGTTGATGAGCTTGCTGCTGGGCTGCGAAGTTCTGTTGTTGAGCTGCAAGGCTCTTTTGCAAACCTGCATTTGTCTGCTGTTGATTGGCATTTGCTAGAGCCAGCTGTTTCAGTATCTCCTCCATGCTGGCTTAAAAAAAAACTGCCCGCATTCTCCACCAACTGTGAGGGGGTTAGCTCGGCAGCGGGTGTGTGTGACCCCCGGGATGGGCTCCCCACACAAAAACAGGCCCAGCAGACGGAGGTTGTGGTTTTCAAAATCAAAAAGGTGCCGTTTATTTTCTATTTACAGTGACAAAAACACAGCAAAGCAAAAGAAACAAACAAAATAAATCCTGGTCAACTTGACCTCTGACTAAACATACAGGTTTCCTAACTAACAACTGGGATCAGCCTAGTGCTGTCCTAGTCCCTGGTTTTAAATGTCCAAGCAAAATATAGCCACACAGGCTTTCTCTCACCGCACAGGGGTTCACTCTCCCTAGACAGTCCACACAGGTCTGCTTCCAGGCATGAGCTAACATCTAATGAATCTGGGAGTTTTTTATAGAGGCCTAAATGAGCTGACAAGCTTCAGCTGGCCTCATCAACTCCCTGTCTGCACGACGCCCAGCCCTCTCCCTAGAGGTATGAGTCATCAATGAGCCCACTAGTCTCAGCTGGGCTTATACAACTCTCCACCTAGCTGTATAAATCGGCGTAAAGCCTGAATCTGGGCGAAATATATCTACCCCCCTGGATGCAACCAGGTGACTTTACCTTCCTGCTGTCACACCTTGCTTCAGCTCCCCCAATGGCTCTTATGTGTCAACCACCCTGTGTCTCTATTAGGGGCACAGGGTGAATGAAAACCCCAATATGGCCTATGATGGCCATATTCAATGCTGCACATACATTGTATCTAGATTGGATGTGTACTGTGAGGGGGGGTGTAATCATTGCGGTGAGGTGTTAAGGTTATTTGCATTCTATTGTCTATTATGAATTAAGTCTGCTACTGTGACAATGTGGATTGGAGCTGGTCAACCGTCTGGCTGCATATTATGGGATGTTGAAGTGTCTTCTGTGAGGAGGGGGGGGAAATCACCCCTCCTGCCTAAGACTGTTTATCAAAGGAGAAGTTTGAACACACCTGACCTGTATCACCATTGTCATTGGACAGTTTAACCCGCCCTGTTCCCCAAAGGATGGGAGGGGAGGGTTTTGAAGAGAAATGTGTTACCATGTGTTTTGAAAATAAAGTCATTCCCTGTTTTGGAACTTGAATACAGAGCGTTGTCTCGTATCTGGGGGGAGAATCATTCGTATGGGGTCTTATTCAGCTGGTTGGAGTGTCTGGTGGCTGTCGTGTGGTTGGAAAGGGAATATCCTAACGGTGTTAACCCCTTTCATACTTGGGGTGCCGTTACACTGCCTAACCCAAGTGTGCCTGCCTAACCCAAGTGTGCCACCTAACCCAAGTGTGCCCGCCTAACCCAAGTGTGCCCGCCTAACCCAAGTGTGCCGCCTAACCCAAGTGTGCCGCCTAACCCAAGTGTGCCCGCCTAACCCAAGTGTGCCCGCCTAACCCAAGTGTTCCCGCCTAACCCAAGTGTGCCGCCTAACCCAAGTGTGCCTGCCTAACCCAAGTGTGCCGCCTAACCCAAGTGTGCCCGCCTAACCCAAGTGTGCCACCTAACCCAAGTGTGCCCGCCTAACCCAAGTGTGCCACCTAACCCAAGTGTGCCCGCCTAACCCAAGTGTGCCGCCTAACCAAAGTGTGCCGCCTAACCCAAGTGTGCCCGCCTAACCCAAGTGTTCCCGCCTAACCCAAGTGTGCCGCCTAACCCAAGTGTGCCCGCCTAACCCAAGTGTGCCGCCTAACCCAAGTGTGCCGCCTAACCCAAGTGTGCCCGCCTAACCCAAGTGTGCCCGCCTAACCCAAGTGTTCCCGCCTAACCCAAGTGTGCCGCCTAACCCAAGTGTGCCTGCCTAACCCAAGTGTGCCGCCTAACCCAAGTGTGCCCGCCTAACCCAAGTGTTCCCGCCTAACCCAAGTGTGCCGCCTAACCCAAGTGTGCCCGCCTAACCCAAGTGTGCCGCCTAACCCAAGTGTGCCTGCCTAACCCAAGTGTGCCCGCCTAACCCAAGTGTGCCGCCTAACCCAAGTGTGCCCGCCTAACCCAAGTGTGCCGCCTAACCCAAGTGTGCCTGCCTAACCCAAGTGTGCCGCCTAACCCAAGTGTGCCCGCCTAACCCAAGTGTTCCCGCCTAACCCAAGTGTGCCGCCTAACCCAAGTGTGCCTGCCTAACCCAAGTGTGCCGCCTAACCCAAGTGTGCCCGCCTAACCCAAGTGTGCCTGCCTAACCCAAGTGTGCCCGCCTAACCCAAGTGTGCCCGCCTAACCCAAGTGTACCGCCTAACCCAAGTGTCCCCGCCTAACCCAAATGTGCCCGCCTAACCCAAGTGTGCTGCCTAACCCAAGTGTTCCCGCCTAACCCAAGTGTGCCGCCTAACCCAAGTGTTCCCGCCTAACCCAAGTGTGCCGCCTAACCCAAGTGCTCCTGCCTAACCCAAGTGTGCTTGAGGTCAGGAAGTGACGGGCGGACATTCTCCTTCAGGATCTTCTGGTAGAGCTCAGAATTTGTGGTTCCATCAATGATGGCGAGTCGTCCAGCCCCAGACCATCCCCCGACCCCCACCATGTCTGACTGTTGGGATGATGTCCTTTTTATGGAATGCGTTAGATTTACACCAGATATAACGGGACGCACACCTTCCAAAAAAATCGACTTTTCCCTCATCAGTCCACAGACTGTTTGCCTAATTTGGGGATAATCCAGATGTTTTTTGGTAAACGTGAGAGGAGCCTTTGTGTTCTTTTTGGTCCGCAGTGGTCTTGGACCTCTCCCATGGACGCCATTTTTACCCAATTTCTTTCTTATTGGTGAATCCTGAACACTGATACCTATGTACATGGGAGGAGCCTGTGATACTTATGTACATGGGAGGAGCCTATGATACTTATGTACATGGGAGGAGCCTGTGATACTTATGTACATGGGAGGAGCCTGTGATACTTATGTACATGGGAGGAGCCTGTGATACTTATGTACACGGGAGGAGCGTGTGATACTTATGTACATGGGAGGAGCCTGTGATACTTATGTACATGGGAGGAGCGTGTGATACTTATGTACATGGGAGGAGCCTGTGATACTTATGTACATGGGAGGAGCCTATGATACTTATGTACATGGGAGGAGCCTGTGATACTTATGTACATGGGAGGAGCCTGTGATACTTATGTACATGGGAGGAGCCTGTGATACTTATGTACACGGGAGGAGCGTGTGATACTTATGTACATGGGAGGAGCCTGTGATACTTATGTACATGGGAGGAGCGTGTGATACTTATGTACATGGGAGGAGCCTGTGATACTTATGTACATGGGAGGAGCCTGTGATACTTATGTACATGGGAGGAGCGTGTGATACTTATGTACATGGGAGGAGCCTGTGATACTTATGTACATGGGAGGAGCCTGTGATACTTATGTACATGGGAGGAGCCTGTGATACCTATGTACATGGGAGGAGCCTGTGATACTTATGTACATGGGAGGAGCCTGTGATACTTATGTACATGGGAGGAGCCTGTGATACTTATGTACATGGGAGGAGCCTGTGATACTTATGTACATGGGAGGAGCCTGTGATACCTATGTACATGGGAGGAGCGTGTGATACTTATGTACATGGGAGGAGCCTGTGATACCTATGTACATGGGAGGAGCCTGTGATACTTATGTACATGGGAGGAGCCTGTGATACTTATGTACATGGGAGGAGCCTGTGATACTTATGTACATGGGAGGAGCCTGTGATACTTATGTACATGGGAGGAGCCTGTGATACTTATGTACATGGGAGGAGCCTGTGATACCTATGTACATGGGAGGAGCGTGTGATACTTATGTACATGGGAGGAGCCTGTGATACTTATGTACATGGGAGGAGTCTGTGATACTTATGTACATGGGAGGAGCGTGTGATACTTATGTACATGGGAGGAGCGTGTGATACTTATGTACATGGGAGGAGCCTGTGATACTTATGTACATGGGAGGAGCGTGTGATACTTATGTACATGGGAGGAGCCTGTGATACTTATGTACATGGGAGGAGCCTGTGATACCTATGTACATGGGAGGAGCCTGTGATACTTATGTACATGGGAGGAGCCTGTGATACTTATGTACATGGGAGGAGCATGTGATACTTATGTACATGGGAGGAGCCTGTGATACTTATGTACATGGGAGGAGCATGTGATACTTATGTACATGGGAGGAGCCTGTGATACCTATGTACATGGGAGGAGCCTGTGATACTTATGTACATGGGAGGAGCCTGTGATACTTATGTACATGGGAGGAGCCTGTGATACTTATGTACATGGGAGGAGCCTGTGATACCTATGTACATGGGAGGAGCCTGTGATACTTATGTACATGGGAGGAGCATGTGATACTTATGTACATGGGAGGAGCCTGTGATACCTATGTACATGGGAGGAGCCTGTGATACTTATGTACATGGGAGGAGCCTGTGATACTTATGTACATGGGAGGAGCCTGTGATACCTATGTACATGGGAGGAGCCTGTGATACCTATGTACATGGGAGGAGCCTGTGATACCTATGTACATGGGAGGAGCCTGTGATACCTATGTACATGGGAGGAGCCTGTGATACTTATGTACATGGGAGGAGCCTGTGATACCTATGTACATGGGAGGAGCCTGTGATACCTATGTACATGGGAGGAGCCTGTGATACTTATGTACATGGGAGGAGCCTGTGATAATTATGTACATGGGAGGAGCCTGTGATAATTATGTACATGGGAGGAGTCTGTGATAATTATGTACATGGGAGGAGTCTGTGATACTTATGTACATGGGAGGAGTCTGTGATACCTATGTACATGGGAGGAGTCTGTGATAATTATGTACATGGGAGGAGCCTGTGATACTTATGTACATGGGAGGAGTCTGTGATACCTATGTACATGGGAGGAGTCTGTGATAATTATGTACATGGGAGGAGCCTGTGATAATTATGTAAATGGGAGGAGTCTGTGATACTTATGTACATGGGAGGAGTCTGTGATACTTATGTACATGGGAGGAGTCTGTGATACTTATGTACATGGGAGGAGTCTGTGATACTTATGTACATGGGAGGAGCCTGTGATACTTATGTACATGGGAGGAGCCTGTGATACTTATTTACATGGGAGGAGCCTGTGATACTTATGTACATGGGAGGAGCCTGTGATACCTATGTACATAGGAGGAGCCTGCAATACTTATGTACATGGGAGGAGCCTGTGATATTTATGTACATGGGAGGAGTCTGTGATACTTATGTATATGGGAGGAGTCTGTGATTACTTATGTACATGGGAGGAGCCTGTGATACTTATGTACATGGGAGGAGCCTGTGTTACTTATGTACATGGGAGGAGTCTGTGATACTTATGTACATGGGAGGAGTCTGTGATACTTATGTACATGGGAGGAGTCTGTGATACTTATGTACATGGGAGGAGCCTGTGATACTTATGTACATGGGAGGAGTCTGTGATACTTATGTACATGGGAGGAGCCTGTGTTACTTATGTACATGGGAGGAGTCTGTGATACCTATGTACATAGGAGGAGCCTGTGATACTTATGTACATGGGAGGAGTCTGTGATACTTATGTACATGGGAGGAGTCTGTGATACTTATGTACATGGGAGGAGCCTGTGATACTTATTTACATGGGAGGAGCCTGTGATACTTATGTACATGGGAGGAGCCTGTGATACCTATGTACATAGGAGGAGCCTGCAATACTTATGTACATGGGAGGAGCCTGTGATATTTATGTACATGGGAGGAGTCTGTGATACTTATGTATATGGGAGGAGTCTGTGATTACTTATGTACATGGGAGGAGCCTGTGATACTTATGTACATGGGAGGAGCCTGTGTTACTTATGTACATGGGAGGAGTCTGTGATACCTATGTACATAGGAGGAGCCTGTGATACTTATGTACATGGGAGGAGTCTGTGATACTTATGTACATGGGAGGAGTCTGTGATACTTATGTACATGGGAGGAGCCTGTGTTACTTATGTACATGGGAGGAGTCTGTGATACCTATGTACATAGGAGGAGCCTGTGATACTTATGTACATGGGAGGAGTCTGTGATACTTATGTACATGGGAGGAGTCTGTGATACTTATGTAAATGGGAGGAGTCTGTGATACTAATGTACATGGGAGGAGCCTGTGATACTTATGTACATGGGAGGAGCCTGTGATAATTATGTACATGGGAGGAGTCTGTGATAATTATGTACATGGGAGGAGTCTGTGATAATTATGTACATGGGAGGAGTCTGTGATAATTATGTACATGGGAGGAGCCTGTGATACTTATGTACATGGGAGGAGCCTGTGATAATTATGTACATGGGAGGAGTCTGTGATAATTATGTACATGGGAGGAGTCTGTGATACTTGTGTACATGGGAGGAGTCTGTGATAATTATGTACATGGGAGGAGCCTGTGATACTTATGTACATGGGAGGAGTCTGTGATACCTATGTACATAGGAGGAGCCTGTGATACTTATGTACATGGGAGGAGTCTGTGATACTTATGTACATGGGAGGAGTCTGTGATACTTATGTACATGGGAGGAGCCTGTGATACTTATGTACATGGGAGGAGCCTGTGATACTTGTGTACATGGGAGGAGCCTGTGATACTTATGTACATGGGAGGAGCCTGTGATACTTATGTACATGGGAGGAGCCTGTGATACTTATATACATGTGCTTTTTTCATTTTATTTTTATTTTTAATAAATTTGCAAAGATTTCAAACAAACTTTTCTCACGTTGTCATTATGGGGGATTGTTTGTAGAATTTTGAGGAAAATAATTAATTTTATCCATTTTGGAATAAGGCTGAAATATAACAAAATGTGGGAAAAGTGAAGCGCTGTGAGTACTTTCCGGACACAATGTATATGTACACTATATACTGTATACTCACCTGTCACATTCAATAGCTGTATGGAAATGAAATTGGAATATTTCTTTGCAGTATTTCCGGCACATACGAGGCAAGTTGATCCTCAGAATGTCTCTGATGCGTTTCCATGGGAGAATGGCGTCCGGGGCGATTTGGCGCTGCGCTTTATTTCATCCTGACATGCCCGGTGTAAAGGGTACGGGTGTCAGGGGCCCCAAAACTACAAGCTGTCAGCGGAGGCGAAGAATTCAGCCTGCAGTCCCCCCCCCCCCCCCCCCATATTTCAGCTCCTCTTCTATCCGCAGATCCCCGCCAGCCTCGCCTTTCCCTGAATACATAATTGGCCCAATCACGGCCTGTTACTGTAATAAAACGATCTGATGAGAATGATGCTAATTAAACCAGATTGGAGTCTTTATAGACAGCGGGGGGGGGATTTCAGGACGTGAAAGACAGGCTGCCATTAACCCCTCCATTGCCGCCATAGAACGGCTCGTGATTTCTACGCCCGGCTGAGTCAGTGAAGCTGCAGAAAAGGGCGATGGAGGAGCGCAGGGCGAGCAAAATACCGCAATATTCCAGACGATTGTATTCTCAGATCTCTACAGAACTTTTACTATATGCAGAGGCGTTGCTAGGGGGGTGCGGGGGGTGCGGTCCGCCCCCGGGTGACACCCGCTAGAGGGGTGACACCCTCCTTTTTTTTTTTTTTTTTTTTTTTTTAATTTTTTTTATTTTTTTTATTTTTTTATTTTTTTTTTTTTTTTACAGCTGACCCATTCATTGATTAATTTCACCCCGCTGGGCTGGAAGCCTGGAACAACACCTCCAGCGCCGCGGCCGCGCCTGGTGTGTGTCCTCCGGCTCCTTATTCTTCCTATTTCTAAATTCCAATGTCATGGACATAAAGTCTGCAAAGTACTTTGGAATCATGTTTGATAGCACACCCGACATATAACATACTGACTAGGGATGAGCTTCGTGTTCGAGTCGAACATACGTTCGACTCGAACATTGGCTGTTCGATCGTTCGACGAAGATCGAACGATTTGGGGCGTTCGCGCCAAATTCGAGTGACGCGAACGGCCCACAATGCACTACGCCATCGCAGTGTCATCCAGGCGCTGTGATTGGCCAAGCATGCACTGTGACCCCGCATGCTTGGCCAATCACAGCGCCGGCAGCGAGGAGAGCAATGATTGGCCACAGGCAGGTTGCCTGTGGCCAATTATTGCTGAGGGTGTTTAGTACACGCCCCACACTATAAAAGGCCGCCAGCACGGCGGCCTAGTGTAGTGTGTTCCGGAGCAGGGATAGAGTAGCATAGGCAGGGACAGTGACTGTTATTTCTTTCTTGCTTAACCTGGATTCCTTTAGTTTAGGGAAAGAGAAGGATAGGTAGGGAGAGTGTCAGTGTGTTTTGTGCTTCTGCTATAGTGTGCTTAAAAAAAAACATTTATTCTAGGGACAGAAAACTCTAGGTAGGGACAGTGTCAGTTTCTTTCACTCTGCAAGTCCTTGTTTCCAGGGACCTGGAAGGACAGTGAGTGAATTGTCCGTTTGCTATATTGTGATTAAAAAAAACATTTATTCTAGGGACAGAAAACTCTAGGTAGGGACAGTGTCAGTTTCTTTCACTCTGCAAGTCCTTGTTTCCAGGGACCTGGAAGGACAGTGAGTGAATTGTCCTTTTGCTATATTGTGATTAAAAAAAACATTTTTTTCTAGGGACAGAAAACTGTAGGTAGGGAGAGTATTTTTTTTCTTTCACTCTGCAAGTCCTTGTTTCCAGGGACCTGTAAGGACAGTGAGTTAATTGTCCTTGTGCTATATTGTGCTGAAAAAAACATTTATTCCAGGGACAGAAAACTCTAGGTAGGGACAGTGTCAGTTTCTTTCACTCTGCAAGTCCTTGTTTCCAGGGACCTGTAAGGACAGTGAGTTAATTTTCCTTGTGCTATATTGTGATTAAAAAAAACATTTATTCTAGGGACAGAAAACTCTAGGTAGGGACAGTGTCAGTTTCTTTCACTCTGCAAGTCCTTGTTTCCAGGGACCTGGAAGGACAGTGAGTGAATTGTCCTTTTGCTATATTGTGATTAAAAAAAACATTTTTTTCTAGGGACAGAAAACTGTAGGTAGGGAGAGTATTTTTTTTCTTTCACTCTGCAAGTCCTTGTTTCCAGGGACCTGTAAGGACAGTGAGTTAATTGTCCTTGTGCTATATTGTGCTGAAAAAAACATTTATTCCAGGGACAGAAAACTCTAGGTAGGGACAGTGTCAGTTTCTTTCACTCTGCAAGTCCTTGTTTCCAGGGACCTGGAAGGACAGTGAGTGAATTGTCCTTTTGCTATATTGTGATAAAAAAAAACATTTTTTTCTAGGGACAGAAAACTGTAGGTAGGGAGAGTATTTTTTTTCTTTCACTCTGCAAGTCCTTGTTTCCAGGGACCTGTAAGGACAGTGAGTTAATTTTCCTTGTGCTATATTGTGATTAAAAAAAACATTTATTCTAGGGACAGAAAACTCTAGGTAGGGACAGTGTCAGTTTCTTTCACTCTGCAAGTCCTTGTTTCCAGGGACCTGGAAGGACAGTGAGTGAATTGTCCTTTTGCTATATTGTGATTAAAAAAAACATTTTTTTCTAGGGACAGAAAACTGTAGGTAGGGAGAGTGTTTTTTTTCTTTCACTCTGCAAGTCCTTGTTTCCAGGGACCTGTAAGGACAGTGAGTTAATTTTCCTTGTGCTATATTGTGATTAAAAAAAACATTTATTCTAGGGACAGAAAACTCTAGGTAGGGACAGTGTCAGTTTCTTTCACTCTGCAAGTCCTTGTTTCCAGGGACCTGGAAGGACAGTGAGTGAATTGTCCTTTTGCTATATTGTGATTAAAAAAAACATTTATTCTAGGGACAGAAAACTCTAGGTAGGGACAGTGTCAGTTTCTTTCACTCTGCAAGTCCTTGTTTCCAGGGACCTGGAAGGACAGTGAGTGAATTGTCCTTTTGCTATATTGTGATTAAAAAAAACATTTTTTTCTAGGGACAGAAAACTGTAGGTAGGGAGAGTATTTTTTTTCTTTCACTCTGCAAGTCCTTGTTTCCAGGGACCTGTAAGGACAGTGAGTTAATTGTCCTTGTGCTATATTGTGCTGAAAAAAACATTTATTCCAGGGACAGAAAACTCTAGGTAGGGACAGTGTCAGTTTCTTTCACTCTGCAAGTCCTTGTTTCCAGGGACCTGGAAGGACAGTGAGTGAATTGTCCTTTTGCTATATTGTGATTAAAAAAAACATTTTTTTCTAGGGACAGAAAACTGTAGGTAGGGAGAGTATTTTTTTTCTTTCACTCTGCAAGTCCTTGTTTCCAGGGACCTGTAAGGACAGTGAGTTAATTTTCCTTGTGCTATATTGTGATTAAAAAAAACATTTATTCTAGGGACAGAAAACTCTAGGTAGGGACAGTGTCAGTTTCTTTCACTCTGCAAGTCCTTGTTTCCAGGGACCTGGAAGGACAGTGAGTGAATTGTCCTTTTGCTATATTGTGATTAAAAAAAACATTTTTTTCTAGGGACAGAAAACTGTAGGTAGGGAGAGTATTTTTTTTCTTTCACTCTGCAAGTCCTTGTTTCCAGGGACCTGTAAGGACAGTGAGTTAATTGTCCTTGTGCTATATTGTGCTGAAAAAAACATTTATTCCAGGGACAGAAAACTCTAGGTAGGGACAGTGTCAGTTTCTTTCACTCTGCAAGTCCTTGTTTCCAGGGACCTGGAAGGACAGTGAGTGAATTCTCCTTTTGCTATATTGTGATAAAAAAAAACATTTTTTTCTAGGGACAGAAAACTGTAGGTAGGGAGAGTGTTTTTTTTCTTTCACTCTGCAAGTCCTTGTTTCCAGGGACCTGTAAGGACAGTGAGTTAATTTTCCTTGTGCTATATTGTGATTAAAAAAAACATTTATTCTAGGGACAGAAAACTCTAGGTAGGGACAGTGTCAGTTTCTTTCACTCTGCAAGTCCTTGTTTCCAGGGACCTGGAAGGACAGTGAGTGAATTGTCCTTTTGCTATATTGTGATTAAAAAAAACATTTATTCTAGGGACAGAAAACTCTAGGTAGGGACAGTGTCAGTTTCTTTCACTCTGCAAGTCCTTGTTTCCAGGGACCTGGAAGGACAGTGAGTGAATTGTCCTTTTGCTATATTGTGATTAAAAAAAACATTTTTTTCTAGGGACAGAAAACTCTAGGTAGGGAGAGTGTTTTTTTTCTTTCACTCTGCAAGTCCTTGTTTCCAGGGACCTGTAAGGACAGTGAGTTAATTTTCCTTGTGCTATATTGTGATTAAAAAAAACATTTATTCTAGGGACAGAAAACTCTAGGTAGGGACAGTGTCAGTTTCTTTCACTCTGCAAGTCCTTGTTTCCAGGGACCTGGAAGGACAGTGAGTGAATTGTCCTTTTGCTATATTGTGATTAAAAAAAACATTTATTCTAGGGACAGAAAACTCTAGGTAGGGACAGTGTCAGTTTCTTTCACTCTGCAAGTCCTTGTTTCCAGGGACCTGGAAGGACAGTGAGTGAATTGTCCTTTTGCTATATTGTGATTAAAAAAAAACATTTTTTTCTAGGGACAGAAAACTGTAGGTAGGGAGAGTATTTTTTTTCTTTCACTCTGCAAGTCCTTGTTTCCAGGGACCTGTAAGGACAGTGAGTTAATTGTCCTTGTGCTATATTGTGCTGAAAAAAACATTTATTCCAGGGACAGAAAACTCTAGGTAGGGACAGTGTCAGTTTCTTTCACTCTGCAAGTCCTTGTTTCCAGGGACCTGGAAGGACAGTGAGTGAATTGTCCTTTTGCTATATTGTGATTAAAAAAAACATTTTTTTCTAGGGACAGAAAACTGTAGGTAGGGAGAGTGTTTTTTTTCTTTCACTCTGCAAGTCCTTGTTTCCAGGGACCTGTAAGGACAGTGAGTTAATTTTCCTTGTGCTATATTGTGATTAAAAAAAACATTTATTCTAGGGACAGAAAACTGTAGGTAGGGAGAGTGTCAGTTTATTTCACTCTGCAAGTCCTTGTTTCCAGGGACCTGGAAGGACAGTGACTGAATTGTCCTTGTGCTATATTGTGATTAAAAAAAACATTTATTCTAGGGACAGAAAACTGTAGGTAGGGAGAGTGTCAGTTTATTTCACTCTGCAAGTCCTTGTTTCCAGGGACCTGGAAGGACACCTGAAGGTAGCCCTTATTGCTTTTTTCCCATCTCCCTGCAGGCCATCTATTAGAATGTCTGGAAGGCAAACAAGGAGAGGCAGACAGTCAGGAGGCAATAAAAGAGGGCAAGCAGGCTCTGTGTCTGGGGGCAACAGTGCTGGTCGTGGACGCGGTGCATTGTCATCAGCACATGGCCATGGGACACGCTTGTCCTTCTTTTCGGCAGCTGGACATGTTGAGCCACATCATGCCGAAGACTTGGTAGAGTGGATGACCAAGCCCTCCTCCTCCTCCTCATCCTCTCTCACCCAGGCTCAGGGTACTGGAAAAGCAGCTGCCAAAGCGTCGTCTTCCCTGGTATCAATGTCAGACAAATCATCAGTCACTCCTTCCCTAGACCCACCATGTCCTCCTCCTGAGGAGTCCCCCGAACTGTTTCAGCACAGTGTTGGGTACATGCTCCAGGAGGATGCCCAGCGTTTCGAAGGGTCTGATGATGAAACCCAGCTAGAGGAAGGCAGTAGCGTGAGAGCAGACAGAGGGGATGCTCAAGAAGGACACCAATCTGGCAGTCATGTTCCAGCAGCTGCAGCATACTGCCAGATTGGCTCCAGTGATGAGGAGGGAGGGGATGATGAGGTCAATGACTCCACGTGGGTGCCTAATAGGAGAGAGGAGGAGGAGGAGGATGAGGAGGAGGCACATCTCCAACGAGGCAGGATGCCCTTTGGTGGCCAGCGTAAGGGCAGTACACCGACGGAATCACACCGCAGAGCTCCGCCTGTGCAGGGCGCTGCCTCTGCCCGTCATTCAAAAAGTTCTTTGGTGTGGGCCTTTTTTGAGGCTAGTGCATCAGATCGCACAGCTGCTGTTTGCAACATATGTCTCAAGCGTATATCGCGTGGCCAAAACATCAGCCGCTTGGGTACCACATGCCTGACCAGACATATGTTGACCTGCCATGCAGCTCGTTGGCAAGCCTACCTCAAAGACCCACACCAAAGAACAAAGCGGACCTCTCCTTGCACCGCATCAGCTGGGATCTCCAACCCCACTATAACTTCAGTCCTCTCTGAAACATGCACTGAGAGGAATGAAGGTGTAGAATTAGGTGTGTCACAGCCAAGTACTTGCGCCCACTCTGCTAGCAGTACACCGACGTCCGATTCTAGCAGGCAAATTTCCCTGCCCCAGCTGCTGGACCGTCGAAAGAAGTTCACTCCCAGCCATCCACATGCCCAGCGGTTGAATGCTAGCTTGGCTAAATTGCTAGCGCTTCAACTGCTGCCTTTTCAGTTGGTAGACTCGGCCCCCTTCCGTGAGTTTGTGCAATGTGCGGTTCCTCAGTGGCAGGTTCCCAAACGCCACTTTTTCTCACGGAAGGCTATTCCGGCTCTCTACCGGCATGTGGAAGGCAATGTCTTGGCCTCGCTGGACAGGGCGGTCAGCGGTAAGGTGCATATTACCGCTGACTCATGGTCCAGCAGGCATGGACAGGGACGTTACCTTTCTTTCACGGCCCATTGGGTCACTCTTTTGGCAGCTGGGAAGGATTCAGGACAAGGTGCAGTAGTGTTGGAGGTTGTCCCACCGCCACGCCTCCAAAATGCTACTACTGGTTGTGACACACCTCTCTCCTCCACCCCCTCCTCTTCTTCTTCCTCCATGGCCTCTTCCTGTGGTTTGTCCTATGAACCAGCGGTGCTCCGTAGCCGTTCACGGGGCTACGCAAGTACGCAGGCAAAAAGATGCCATGCCGTGCTTGCGCTGGTGTGTTTGGGGGACAGAAGCCACACTGGGGCAGAGGTCCTGTCTGCTCTGCAGGGCCAGGCCGAGAGGTGGTTGACGCCACGCCAGCTTAAGCCAGGAATGGTGGTTTGCGACAATGGCACCAACCTCCTCTCCGCCCTCCGACAGGGACAACTGACCCATGTGCCCTGTGTGGCTCACGTCCTTAACCTGGTGGTGCAGCGGTTCTTGGGCAGGTACCCGGGCTTACAGGATGTCCTGAGGCAGGCCAGGAAAGTCTGTGTGCATTTCCGCAGATCTTATAATGCCAGTGCTCGCCTGGCTGAGCTGCAAAAGGAGTTGAACCTGCCCAAGAACCGCCTTATATGTGACATGCCCACCAGGTGGAACTCAACGTTGGCCATGCTGCAGCGGCTGCACACGCAGCAGAGGGCCATCAATGAGTACCTGTGCGACTACGGCACCAGGACAGGGTCAGGGGAGCTTGGTTTTTTTTCTCCACGCCAGTGGGGCATGATCAGGGATGCATGCACTGTCCTGGCACCATTTGAGGAGGCCACGAGGATGGTGAGCAGTGACAGTGCATGCATCAGTGACACTGTACCTCTTGTCCACCTGTTGGAGCACACGCTGCGTGGAATAATGGACAGGGCACTTGAGGCAGAACAGAGGCAGGAAGAGGAGGACTTCCTTGCCTCTCAAGGCCCCCTTTACCCAGACAGTGTTCCTTCTGTCCCACCCATCGCACAGGAAGAGGAGGAGGAGGAGGAGGAGGAGGAGGATTGTGTCAGCATGGAGGTGGAGGCTGGCACTCAGCATCATCAGCAGCAGTCTTTTAGGGATGATTTACAGTCCCAAGAAACCAGTGGACTTGTACGTGGCTGGGAGGAGGTGGCTGCGGATCATGTCGTCCTTAGTGACCCAGAGGACTCCGGAGCGAATGCCTCAGCAAACCTACGCTGCATGGCCTCCCTGATCCTGCAAAGTCTGCGGAAGGATCCTCGTATTCTTCGGATCAAGGAGAGGGACCATTACTGGCTGGCCACTCTCCTTGATCCACGGTACAAGGGTAAGGTTGCGGACCTTATGTTACCGTCGCAGAGGGAGCAGAGGATGAGACAACTCCGGGAGGCCTTGCAGAAAGGTCTGTGCAACGCGTTCCCAGAGACTGGGAGGTTGCAAACTCCTGGTCCTGGACAACGAGTTGCTGAGGCTTCGGCCAGTCAAAGAAGGAGCGGTGGGGAAGGTGGCCGTCTGACCGATGCGTTCAGACAATTCTTTAGTCCGCAGCCCCAAAGTATGATTGGTTCCAGCAACCATCGCCAGCGTCTGATAAACATGGTGCAGGAATATCTAGGGGCAAGGTCAGACTTGGACACCTTCCCCACCGAAAATCCTCTGGCTTACTGGGTCTTGAGGATGGATCACTGGCCAGAGCTTGCACAGTATGCAATTGAGCTACTGGCCTGTCCTGCATCCAGCGTTCTTTCGGAACGCACATTCAGTGCTGCTGGAGGATTTGTCACGGATCACAGGGTGCGCCTGTCCACCGACTCGGTTGATCGACTGACTTTCATCAAGATGAACCAGTCTTGGATCACCACCAGCTACCACACACCTGATGCTGATATAACAGACTAATTGATTTTAAAATGTCACATCCCTTCAAGACTGATGCTGATGCTGAGTGCCTGTGCTGTTATGTTGACTGCCTATCCTCCTCCTCCGAGTCCTCAATGATACGATTGATGATGATAGCTTGGAAGATCATTTTTGTTTATGGGTGCCGCCACCAGTGCCTAACGCCCAATTTTTCAGCCCCTGTTTAACAGGGGCGTGTAATTACAATTTTTGAAGCAATACTTTGCAACAGGGCTCATTGCTGTGCTCCAAGTACAGTATCTGTGAGGAGTTGCAGTGTTGTGCCACCAGTGCCTAAGGCCCAATTTTTCAGCCCCTGTTTAACAGGGGCGTGTCATTACAATTTTTGAAGCAATACTTTGCAACAGGGCTCATTGCTGTGCTCCAAGTACAGTATCTGTGAGGGGTTGCAGTGTTGTGCCACCAGTGCCTAAGGCCCAATTTTTCAGCCCCTGTTCAACAGGGGCATGTAATTACAATTCTTGATCTAATAATTCACAGCAGGGCCCATTGCTGCACCCACCAAGAGTAACTGTCAGGGCTTACAGTGTTGTGGCACCAGCACCACCATCAAAGGCCCAATTTTTACTACCACTGTTCAACAATTATATGTAATTAAAATTCCTGATATAATAGTTGACAGCAGGGCGTTCCAGCACCAACCAAGAGTAACTGTGAGTGCTTACAGTGTTGTGCCAACACCAACAACTAAGGGGCCTATTTCTGCAGAGTATATACGGCAGGTCCCTACTTTCAAACATCCAACTTACAAACGACTCCTACTTGCAAACGCAAGAAGACAACAGGAAGTGAGAGGAAATCTACCACTAGGAAGGAAAATTCTCTCCTGTAAGAATAAATATGGGAGAAAGGTGTCTCCTCTGTACTGATGCTTTATCAGCAATCCTTGTTTCAAGAAAAACACCACATTTCAAAAACAGTTGTCATTGGGACGGAAAGTGAGGTGAAATGTTCTGAACAGGGGCACAGACAGCAAAACAAATGTTACAGGGGTGATAACCCTTACCTATGTTTTCCAAAAAGTTTAAAAATAGATTTTTGGGCTGGAGCTACACTTCAACAATGTACCTGTTCAAAATTACAAACAGATTCTACATAAGAACAAACCTACAGTCCCTGTCTTGTATGCACCGCCTGTATACGGCTGTTCAGAGTATATAGGGCCTTTTTTATTTTATGTGCGGGGTTCCCCTTAATATCCATACAAGACCCAAAGGGGCTGGTAATGGGCTGGGGTAGGGGGGGGGGGTCATGGGGTAGCTATGCCATTTTTCTTAAAGAATTTCATCCATATTACCGGGACCAGACATTACATTAAAGCCGCAAGCAGTTTTAAATGGCTTTTTTTTCCTTTAGAAGTGTCATTTTGTGCAGGGACAGTTCTAAACACGGGAAACACGTGGCACTTCACAGGCATACTTTAGACACCCCCCAGGTACGATATTTAAAGGAATATTTGACTTTTTTTTTTTCACTTTATGCATCATTAAAATGACTGCTCCCGAAAAACGACCGTTTTTAAAACTTCTTTTTGCATTGATACATGTCCCCTGGTGCAGAACCCGGGTTCCCAAACCCTTTTTAGGACAATAACATGCATAATAGTTGTTATAATTAGCACTTTAGAATTCGAACGTTCGCATCCATTGTATTTAATAGGGTTCTAATGTTCGTTCGAACTTCCGGTCCGTTCGCGGGTTCTGGTGCGAACCGAACCCGGGGGTGTTCGGCTCATCACTAATACTGACCAGATGTCCGAAGTGATCAGATATGTGAACATCAAGAATAGGAAAGTTGAAGTAAAAGAAGTGTTTCTAGGATTTTTCCCTTTAAAGGGGAAAAAAGCTGCTGATCTCAGTGTGGATATCTTAAAAAAATTAGAGAGTGATGGACTGGACATAATGATGTGTCGTGCTCAGGGTTATGATAATGCTGCTACTATGGCTGGAATTCATGGAGGTGTACAATCCATTATTAGGGAAAAAAACAAAAAAGCGATTTTTAATGGCTGTGTGGACCATTCACTGAACTTGTGCGGTCAGCACTCTTTTGCTGAGAATGCTTCATGTGTGACATTTTTTGGAACACTTCAGTCAATGTTTTCTTTTTTTGCTGCTTCCACCCATCGATGGGATGTGTTAATTCACCATACTGGAGTGTCAGTGAAAAGATTATCAACAACACGCTGGAGTGCTCATCATGCTGCAGTTAAGCCAGTAAAAGAAAAATTGAATATGTTTGTGTCTGCAATCGAAGCGCTTTGTGATCCTTCTGAAAATATGGAGCAGCAGAATGTCTACTGCCTGCTGTCTGTGATTTTACGTTTTTGTGCTACCTATACTTCTGGGGTGATGTACTTCAAGAAGTTGATGTTACACAACAGTACCTGCAGACCAAAGGCTTAAGTCTGGACAAGGTGGTGACAAAGCTAGAGTCACTAAGACTTTTTCTGTTTGAAGAGCGCAGTCACCTAGTGGAACATGCAATTAAGCAGGCACATTTAAAATCTAAAGAATATGGAATTGCCGTAGAGAGAAGAGCCAGGTTTAAGAAGAGGATGGCAGGGGAACAGGCACGTGATGCTGGAGGCATAAGTCTACAAGACGAGAACAAGAGGGCAATGCTTGAGTGCATTGATCGCTTCCATTCTGAACTCCAGATCAGATTAAGAGCCATCATGGAAGTTACAGCCATGTTTGAGGCTGTTCAAGCAAAGAGTCTCATATATGAAACTGAAGAAACATTAAAGGTGTCCATTCCAAAACTGACCACTTTTTATGACGAAATATCTGAGAGTGAGCTGTTAATGGAAATACCCAGACTGAGGAGACATCTCAAAGCAGCCAAGATCAACCTAGAAGAAGTCAAAGATTGGTCGGCTTTACAAGTTTTGACCTTCATAGCAGAATGGGACTTCATTGAATCTCTTCCAACCCTTTCACTATGTCTAAAAATATTTCTGACAATCTGTGTGTCTGTGGCTTCATGTGAGAGGAGCTTTTCAAAGTTGAAGCTGATAAAAAACTATTTGCGTTCAACGATGAGACAGGCAAGGCTTTCTGATCTTGCAATATTATCAGTTGAAAGTGAACTAGCGAAATGTATTGATTTTGATGATGTTGTTCACAATTTTGCAGCTGTCAAGGCTAGAAAAGCAAAGTTTTGATTTAGATGTTAACTAAATGCTTTCATATTTGTTCCTGTTTTTGTGTTATTTATTTAGTAATTCAGTAAAGTTTAAAGTTAAAATAAATACAGTTCTTTAACAGTTTAAGCTTTGATTTCTATTATTTTCATATGATTTTGTTATTCAAATTTGCTAGTTGATTGATAGTTATTAACGGCACTACTGTTGCCAATATATGCAGTGTTATTAGGGTGAAAAAAATTATTGGGGGGGGGGGGGGGTGACACCATGTTATACCGCACCAGGTGACACCAACCCTAGTGACGCCACTGACTATATGAACTGTTTTTTTTTTTTTAGTTCACATGACTTTATTTATAATTTCCACCTTTACATGCACACCGAGTTGTCAAGCAAAAATGACAGTTGGGACAAACCATATACACCGCGGGGGGTTCTGGCAACACTCAGCTGGTTTATATCTTAGCTGGATTGGGGCGTTCCATTGTATGTCGGATAATTAAAGTCCATTATACAATAAATGTCCATCTTAGAGTATCTTGTACATGGTGACAACCAGTGGCACGTGGTGTTAAATTTTTTTTTGGAGAGGGGGGGGGGGGGGGGGGGGGCGGCAAACCTGGCCCTCTTACTCCCAACCCACACCCCTCCCCCATCGCTCAATCGATCGCCACTTCGCGTGCCCGCTTGCTGTTGTCCGCCAGCCCCGCACTTGCCCCATACAGGTCGCAGCTTCGGCGGCTTCCCCCCCCCCCTGCATCTCCTCCCGAATCCCGACGGTCGCTTCTCCTCCTGCCCAATCGGGTCTTAGGACTCCCGGCCAATCGATTCCTAGGACTCCCGGCCAATTGGGTCTCAGGACCCGCTTCCTGATTGGCTGGAAGGAGAAGCAGGAAGACATTAGCAAATATTAATTAGCTATTGTTACCTAAGTGGGTGGTCTCAGGGCGCAGTGCTCTGTGCCCCGAGCCCACCCTTTTTGAAGCCAATTAGAGCCTCTGGCTCTAATCATGTGCTTAAAAAAAAAACACCCAACTTGAATCCATTCGCCCGGCGCCCTGCTTGTAGATTAGGGGCCGGATGTATGGATTAGGATGACGGCGCCACGAATGATTGGCCGCCATTAGTGAGAAACGCTGTTTGTTCTGCAGTGAAATCATGTAGCAGCGTTCTCACCCTAATGCCGCGTACATACGACCGTTTTTCTCGTCGAGAAAAACGATTTTTTTTTCCATTTGACGAGAAAAACGGCATTAAAAATGACGAGAAAAATTAGAACATGTTCTAATTTTTCTCGTCGTTTTTTCCGACATTTTTTTCCGCGCCAGTTTTCCCCATAGGGAAGCACTGCCGCGGAGCCCACAGACGATCGTTTTTCTCAACAAGAGAAAAAAATGACGTGGAAAACGACCGTGTGTGGGGAACAAGCCGTTCCCCCTCGTTTTTAATGTCATTATTCACGGCGGTTTTTTTAACCGCCGTGAATAATGATCGTGTGTACGCGGCATAAGGGCGAGTTTACATGAGCTTTGCCCTCTGATCACACACAGAGGACGGACTTCACCTCCTATGTAACTATATGGAAGAGCAATTTGGTGGATCCATTTTCAGAGGGTGTTGTTGCTCCTCACCACCCGTTTTAACCCTGAAATGCCCGGTGGTTGCAGGGTGGCCTATTCACTTGAATGGGTCACCTTCGGCAGCCGTACTTCCTACCCAAAGTGACCGGGGGATAGTCTGTGCTGAGCCACAAAGCATTGCAGCCATGGCAAGTATGAAACCTTATCTAGCTGTCTTTGCAGTTTGAGGTGGGGAGGTAAAATCACAGCTCAATAGCTAGTATTTACCACCCCAAACACAAGTGTAAATTTATTCCAATAAAGCCCAGTCAAAATGTGATATATTATATATTGTATCATGTGTCATATATCAATTAACCTACACTATATTACCAAAAGTATTGGGACGCCCGCCTTTACACGCACATGAACTTTAATGGCCTCCCAGTCCTGAGTCCGGAGGGTTCAATATTGAGTTGGCCCCGCCCTTTGCAGCTATAACAGCTTCATATCTTCTGGGAAGGCCGTCCACAAGGTTTAGGAGGGTGTCTATAGCAGTAATGGAGAACCTCGGCACCCCAGATGTTTAGGAACTACATTTCCCATGATGCTCAACTACACTGCAATGTAGTTGAGCATCATAGGAAATGTTGTTCCAAAACATCTGGAGTGCCAAGGTTCCCCATCACTACTCTATGGGAATGTTTGACCATTCTTCCAGGAGAGCATTTCTGAGGTCAGGCACTGATGTTGGATGAGAAGGCCTGGCTCACAGTCTCCACTCTAATTCATCCCAAAGGTGTTCTATCGGGTTGAGGTCAGGACTCTGTGCAGGCCAGTCAAGTGCCTCCACCCCAAACTCGCTCATCCATGTCTTTATGGACCTTGCTTTGTGCACTGGTGAGTAGTCATGTTGGAACAGGAAGGGGCCGTCCCTAAACTCCTCCCACAAAGTGGTCCAAAATGTCTTATGCTAACGCCTTAATGCCTCGTACACACGGCCGGGTTTTCCGACAGGAAAATTGCGATGAAATCTTTTGGCCGGGAATCCCGGTCGTGTGTATGCTCCATCGCAGTTTTTCCGATGGGAAAACTGCCAGAAACGGCCGGGAAAAAAAAGAGAACCAGCTCTCTTTTTTGCCGTCGGGATTCCCAGCCGTGTGTAGGAGGCATTAAGAGTTCCCTTCACTGGAACTAAGAGGCCTAGCCCAACCCCTGAAAAACAACCCCCACACCCATAATCCCCCCCCTCCCCCCCACACCATAATTCCCTCCTCCACCATAATCCCCTAACACAATAATCCCCCCCTCCACCATAATCCCCCCCCTCCACACTATAATCCCCCTCCCCCCACCATAATCCCCCCTACCCCCACCATAATCCCCCCTTACCCATCATAATCCCCCCTCCCCCCACACCATAATCCCCCCTCCCTCCACACCATTATCCCCCTCCCCACCATAATCCCCCTCCCCCACACCATAATCCCCCCTTACCCACCATAATCCCCCCCTCCCCCCCACACCATAATCCCCCCTCCCTCCACACCATTATCCCCCTCCCCACCATAATCCCCCCTCCCCCACACCATAATCCCCCCTCCACACCATAATCCCCCCCCTCCCCCACACCATAATCCCCCCCTCCACACCATAATCCCCCCCTCCCCCACACCATAATCCTCCCCTCCACACCATAATCCCCCCTCCCTCCACACCATAATCCCCCCTCCCCCCACATCATAATCCTCCCCTCCACACCATAATCCCCCCTCCCCCCACACCATAATCCCCCCTACCCCCACACCATAATCCCCCCCTTACCCACCATAATCCCCCCTCCCCCACACCATAATCCCCCCCTCCCTCCACACCATTATCCCCCTCCCCACCATAATCCCCCCTCCCCCACACCATAATCCCCCCTCCACACCATAATCCCCCCTCCCCCACACCATAATCCCCCCTCCACACCATACTCCTCCCCTCCACACCAGAATCCCCCCCTCCCCCCACACCATAATCCCCCCTACCCCCACACCATAATCCCCCTCCCCACACCATAATCCCCCCTCCACACCATAATCCCCCCTTACCCACCATAATCCCCTAACACAATAATCCCCCCCTCCACCATTATCCCCCCTCCACACCATAATCCCCCCCTCCCCCACCATAATCCCCCCCCTCCCCCCACACCATAATCCCCCTCCCTCCACACCATAATCCCCCTCCCCACCATAATCCCCCTCCCCCACACCATAATCCCCCCACACCATAATCCCCCCTCCACACCATAATCCCCCTCCCCCACACCATAATCCCCCCTCCACATCATACTCCTCCCCTCCACACCAGAATCCCCCCTCCCCCCACACCATAATCCCCCCTACCCCCACACCATAATCCCCCTCCCCCCACACCATAATCCCCCCTCCACACCATAATCCCCCTTACCCACCATAATCCCCTAACACAATAATCCCCCCCTCCACACCATAACCCCCCCCTCCCCCAACATAATCCCTCCCTACCCCCACACCATAATCCCCCCTCCCCCACCATAATCCCCCCTCCCCCCACACCATAATCCCCCCGTCCCTCCACACCATAATCCCCCGTCCCTCCACACCATAATCCCCCCCCACACCATAATCCCCCCTCCACACCATAATCCCCCCCTCCCCCACACCATAACCCCCCCTCCACACCATACTCCTCCCCTCCACACCAGAATCCCCCCTCCCCCCACACCATAAATCCCCCCTCCCCCCCACACCATAATCCCCCCTCCACACCATAATCCCCCCTTACCCACCATAATCCCCTAACACAATAATCCCCCCTCCACCATAATCCCCCCTCCACCAACATAATCCCCCCCTACCCCCACACCATAATCCCCCTCCCCCCACATCATAATCCCCCCTCCACTCCATTATCCCCCCTCCCCCCGACACCATAATCCCCCCCACACCATAATCCCCCTCCACACCATAATCCCCCCCTCCACACCAGAATTCCCCCCCACACCATAATCCCCCCTCCACACCATAATCCCCCCTCCCCCACACCATAATCCCCCCTCCACACCATAATCCCCCCCTCCGCACCATAATCCCCCCTCCCCCACACCATAATCTCCCCCCTCCACACCATAATCCCCCCCCACACCATAATCCCCCTTCCCCCACACCATAATCTCCCCCCTCCACACCATAATCCCCCCCCACACCATAATCCCCCTTCCCCCACACCATAATCCCCCCCCTCCACCAAATGATTTGGACCAGTGCACAAAGCATAAAGACATGGATGAGTGAGTTTGGGGCGGAGGAACGTGACTGGCCTGCAAAAGGATTATTTTTTACTATTTTGGGTCAGTTTTCCTTTGATAATAAAAACAATCAGGAGAGATGTGTTTCCATTACGCCGTATAATCTGCTTAGATGTACAAAGCAGTTGTGATGAAAAGTAAAATTTTACTAAAACATCTCAAAGTTGCAAAATTGTGCTTCAGCATTAAAGCGGCAAAAAAGTCTGTTATTAAAAAAATAAAAAATAAAAAAACATGTCCTACTTACCTGCTCTATGTAATGGTTTTGCACAGAGTGGCCCTGATCCTCCTCTTCTTGGGTCCCACACCGGCACTCCTGGCCCCTCCCTCCTGAGCTCCCGACCAGCTGCTCTGTGTGTCTATTTACACACAGAGAGAGAGAAACATTTGGACAGCCGCACTCCAAAAAATTTTTTTAGTTGCCTTTATTAGTAAAAATAGGATAAAAGCACTACAAGCCACAGCAAAAATAGGACACCCACTGACGCGTTTCACACGAATGCTTAGTCATGCCATGACTAAGCACTAAGCATTAGTGCGAAACGTGTCAGTGGGTGTCCTATTTTTGCTGTGGCTTGTAGTGCTTTTATCCTATTTTTACTAATAAAGGCAACTAAAAGTTTTTTTTGGAGTGCGGCTGTCCAAATATTTCTCTCTATTTCTGCTCCAAGCATTGCCCGGCACCTGTGGTTCCTGGGAGGAGACTAATCACCAAGCACATCCACCTGGAGCGGCTACTCAGCCCGTCCCCTCTGTTTCCTGATTGGCTCACTAAAAAAGCCAATCAGGAGAGCGAGTCCCCAGAGAGGTGAGGCTCACGTGGACATCGCTGGATCGAGAGGGAGCTCAGGTAAGTATGAGGGGGAGGGGAACACAGAAGAGTTTTTATTTTTAATGTGTAGAATGCACCTTCTGCCTTTACAATCACTTTAAAGTGATTGTAAAGTCCTCATTTTTGTTCCTATAAAAATAACAAACATGTCAAACTTCCCGGCTGTGTAATGGATTTACACAGAGAAGCCCTGACCCGTCCCCGCCCCCTCTCTCCCCTGATTGGCTAGCTGACTTTGATTGACAGCAGTGGCAGCCAATGGTGCCGCTGCTGTATCAAAGCCAATCAATAGGGAGAATCTCGGACGGCTGAGACACTCGTGGACATCGCTGGACAGAGAGCGACCTCAGGTAATTATTAGGTAGGTGAGGGGGGAGGGGCATACAGAAGGAAAAAACATTCGACAATACCGCCCCCCCCGAGCCCCCGTTTTTCTTACCTGGCCCCTCGAAAGTCCCATGCTCGTCCCCGTCATCCTCTTCGTTTTTCTGCCTGGCCGCCGATTGGCTACACTGGATAGATTGAAAGCAGCGCAGCCATTGGCTGGCGCTGCTGTCAATCACATCCAATGACGCGGCACGCCGGGGGGCGGGGCCGAGTGATACAGTCGGCGGCTATGGCCGCCGCTGTATCACGGGAGCGCGCCCGCAATCACTCCACACCATGCGAGCTCACTCGCATTAAGGTGTGGAGGTCCTTGCGGGGAGGAGCCAAGACAGCCGCCGAGGGACCCCAGAAGACCAGGATCGGGGCCACTGTGTGCAAAACGAGCTGCACAGTGGAGGTAAGTATGACATGTTTGTTATTTTTAAGGAAAAAAAAAAAAGGTATAGTGCTCCTTTAATGTATAGAATACACCTTCAGCCTTTTCCTACACCCAAAAAATGGATCCTGCTCCTTTAAAGCATGTGCGTCATTTGGCCCCCCTGTAACCCCTAAAAAACCTGACTGATCCTGCCAGTATCTCTCCACCCCTCTGCAAACTGACCACGGTGTGTCATGGCTGCTGAGCCCTGACACCGTGGTCAGTTTACGTGCCTCTGTCATCAGCAGCCTGCTATCTGCGCTCCTCTGTCCTCCTCCCCCCCCTCTCTGTCTGTATGTGGGCCGCCCCTCCCCTCTCTGTGTATGAGCCTCTCCTCCCCCCTCCCCTCTCTGTCTGTTTGTGAGCCGCCCCTCCCCCCTCCCCTCTCTGTCTGTATGTGAGCCGCCCCTCCCCCTCCCCTCTCTGTCTGTATGTGAGCCGCCCCTCCCCCCTCCCCTCTCTGTCTGTGTGTGAGCCGCCCCTCCCCCCTCCCCTCTCTGTCTGTGT